>OX401916.1:4565000-5165000 GCA_947859195.1 Drymonia ruficornis | reverse complement strand
TGTGCACTGTGCAATTATGACCCGTATTAGTAAACCGAAATCGACTGATAGCAAATTTAAATGTGCTCGTAAGCTTTCATTTTATCGATTTTTAAATTTAAATGTTAGTATTTATATGGTAGTAGTTATTATCTATAAACAGATCCAAAACCCAGCTCATGACCAATAGCACGAAACGTAGGGTCGAGGTAGATGGGCAGATCATACAATATGTCGACGAGTATACGTATCTGGGCCAGATAGTCTCGTTTGAAAACCGGCAGGACAAAGAAGTCGCAAGACGGATTGATAACGCCTGGAAGAGCTACTGGTCCATGGGGGATATGATGAAGGGTAACCTTCCAATATCCCTCAAACGTAGACTCGTCGACACGTGTATCCTGCCCGTCTTAACCTACGGTGCTCAAACCTGGTCACTAACTGAGCTCCAGAAATCCAAACTCAAGGTTTGCCAACGGGCAATGGAGCGCAGCATATTAGGTGTTAAACGGACGGACCGCGTCAGAAACACCACCCTGCGCTCCATTACCCGAATTACTGACGTGGGCGAGAAAACAGCAAAGCTGAAGTGGGATTGGGCCGGCCATGTGGCACGAATGGACCCGCAAAGGTGGGTAAATCGCATTAACACCTGGACGCCAGAAGATGGTCGCCGTCGTCGTGGCAGACCGAGGCGCAGATGGTGCGACGATCTAAACACCTTTGCGGGTAAAACGTGGCCACAACAAGCCCAAGATAGGGATGCGTGGAGGAAAAAAGGGGAGGCCTTTGCCCAGCAGTGGGAAACGAAATAGGCTATTAAAAAAAAAAAATAAAAAAAATTTATATGGGCCTAAAGATTATTTATAGTATATTTTTTATAGGACTACTAGGCTGATCACACTCTGCCTTCACTGTTCTGTAAGCTAGGATCGATTCAATAGATTGATCGATTTATGAACCTAGATAATTAACATAAAATTATTTTACTACTTGCACATTGCTATATTTTATTGTTCTGCACTATTTATTAGACCCTGACTATCAGAGTTACACGCAATGATTTTGACCTCTAAACTTTTTATAATAATTTGTTATTTTTTATTATATTGTTTTTACCCACAGATATTAAACTCTGGCAACACCATGACAACAGAAGACATCGTGCAACGAATAATACGCCACAGACTTGAATTCGAGGACAGAAATTCACGCAAAGAGAAAAAAGAATTAGGCATCATGAAGACACAGAATAACAAACATAAACAAAACGGTAACTGCGTTGTAGCTGAGCATACGAGTTAAAATTATCGTCGATTTAATGTAATTTACTTACCAAATGTATGTGTGTTAGATACTTAGTATGTGTAGTAGTTCGTCAATCGTTATTGGCATCCCATTAAATGTGGAATAGAAAAAAACCTCTTATTAACATTGACCTGTTACTAGTACGCTGGAGTGATAATAGTTATCGTTCTATTTTGGATATTCTCCATTTTGGCGCTGATAGCAGCCTGATAGCATTTGGCGGTGAGAGTTCACGAAACTAATGATAAGATAAAGGACTTGACGGACCCGTTGGTGTGGTTGGTTTAGGTTCCGCCTATCACGCTGCAGGTCGTAGGTTCGATTCCTACCCGGGACATGCATTTGTGTGCATGAACATGTCTGCATGTCCCGAGTCTGGGTGTAATTATGTATATTAAGTATGTATTTACAAACAAAAAGTAGTAATATAAGTTATCTGGTTTCCATAGTACAAGCTCTGCTTAGTTTTTGATCAGGTAGCCGTGTGTAAAAGAATGTCCCAGGATATTTATTTATAAAGAAACTTGCGCAATGTCAAAATAATCAAGTTTAGTTCCTGAAAACGTTGAGGAGGCGCTTCAAATCGCCGCAAAAAACGTTTTCATTTTGTATTGCAAATCCTGTCCAGCGTACTAGTATATTTCAGGTTAATGCGTATTAACCACAACAAATATTACTCCCAACAAATATCCCGTTTCTAGAAACTTAAGTAGGCGTTTATTTAGAAGCCGAAATTAGATCTCACTCCCACTTTGAAGCCCTAGAAAAGGCAGATATGGCCGTAAAATCCTGGACGTAGTGTATGGCCCTCGTTATTGTAATTCACTTTTAAATAATAATGGTAACCTTCACAGAATTACCCCCCCCCCCCCCTCATTCTCTTTTGGAGTGGAGCTAAAATTTCATCAGATTTAGGAAGAAAAACAAGTGTTGGATTTAAAAAAATAAAGATAAATTAAATATACTACAAACTAACCCCCAAATTTATAGAATTTATGATACTGGAATTATAAATCACTTTTGTTCCTAGAAATGCCTTGTAAAACCATTGTGAACTGGCTGCATTTGTTATGTAAATATTTTATTACTTTTGGTTTGGTGTACTAGGTTTTAATAATTTAATTCCAATGTTTGCCCGCCTATTATTATTAGTAACAGATAACTTGGTTTTTATATAACATATAATTATATAATATGCACACACTCACATAATAAAAATGTTTTAAATAATGCAATTATTTATTTTGTAAGTAGGTACTTTTATGCATATTACTATCACTCAAGTAGAGGTGATTTATTGACAGCTCTGCGTACACATTTCAAATAAGAAAAGTAGTTTAACATTATTTATTTATTATCACGGCACGTTGCAATCAATATACCCATTTAAGTAAAATTTGTCGCAGTCTGGCTATCAACAAATATTAATTGTTACTTTTAATATCATATTGTTGTTAATTAAGTTGGAAATATGTACATAAAATTTAATTTAAATGTAATGTTATGCGGAGTCGAGGAATTTAATTATAGAGCCCAGAGTTTGTCGGTATAACAATAATACATTTTGCAAGCATAAAATTGCCGCTTTATGCAAAGATTTTTTAAAAGCAATGGCAATAATTAAATTCCATGACATCGCAAATTGTTTTTGTTATGATTTATTTCTGTTAATGCATACTTAAATACTTATGTATGTAATTTACACTATTTTAAAGAAAAGCTTGCTCTTTTACATTTCATTACGGAGGTGTAATTTTTCGTAGGTGACCACAAAATGTTCTGTTAAATTTAATCAGTACATAATATTATGCTGTATTAAATTTCACATTAAAATAATGAGTATGTATATTTTGATGTGTTATTTATTATTCTATCCCACCAAAGGCGTGCTAAGTCCCTTTATTATTACCAAGAAGGCGATCTCAATCAACTTGGATTATCATTGCTTTGAAAAAAGACTATTAGGATGTTAAGAGGGCACTTAGGGCGTTCGCTAAGTGAAGCGGGCGCACGCGGCGGGTGCCCGCTTCCTGTGTTTGTATTGAAAGCAAACACGAACCTTAGTCCATGCAAATATAGTATGAGCTGCGTTAACTGGCGCGGACGCGTGCGACGGGTTTGTACACACGGAGGCCCGGAGTAGGCGGCCCGCTCCGTGCACCCGCCGCGTGCGCCCGCTTCACTTAGCGAACGCCCTTACAATTTGTTATTTTCCATTCCCGAGGAGCCTGGCTCCCTAAATCATCTCTGCAGCCTCTTGATCCTTTTTTGACTGTCTAATTAAGTTGTTGGCCAAAATGGCCTTTACAACTTCACCCGGACAGAGGGTGAACGCAAAGTGCGTCCCAGCCATAGGGGCAGGGGGACAGCTGGCTCTAGGGCGCCACGTTGGGCACGATCTCTGCCTGGGCTGCTGATGACACTGCTGACTCTTTGAGAGAACGCGTAATTTTGCCCCCGTTCGAACGGTGGGAAAATTATCACTAAGCCTACGCGACCTCGCTGAGAAGATCCGGCAAGAAATTCAGCGGGCTTGTCGAATGCCTAGGTGTTTCTAGGGCCGTCTACTCTTTAGGCGCGTAAAGACACCTAATAGCTGAAGTGGGGATATGTCGACCTCCCCGGCGAGGTCGGTGTTTGGTGGCGAGTGTCGGTCTCGTCGACATCTGAGTCGAGGAAAGCGGTGAGTGAGTCAGAGGGTAGGTACTCTAACTAGATCCCCGCTACTATATCTAATCTATGAGCACGTATGTGAGTGAATAGCTAACTTTACCCAAAAAGACTCGTATATGATCCGAGTTATTAAAAAAAAACTAATTTATTTTAATGGCAACATTTTACAAAAATTCAAAATGGCAGGAAAGAGCAGCATATTTATTTCAATGTTTGTGAAGTGAGATAATAAATCATAGTGACGTGGTGTAACGGAATTACAGTGAATTTGGACTAATTCTTTAAAAAATCTGTCAATCGGATTTTATAGAAGATATATCAATAGCAATATTCTCTGCGAAGAGGTAAGTTTTTGCGTAGCCGCCCACAGTTGTGTTCAATCTGCTTCGTTTTGGTCTATTTCTAGTTATTATTACGATGACACGTTGGAAAATGTGGATTTCGTTAGCAAGATTAATTATAAATATTTTTAATACTAATTAGAAAAGTTGACATGATTCCAAGGGTAATCGCGATATCACTTGCAAACCGTCCAATTGTCATGTATTTCTGTTCGGTAACCAGACACTGCGAAGTTATTTCAAGCTTCTTTATGTATAAAGACTAGTTGTTTTATAGTTTACAGTAATTAAGGGTCATGTGTGCGTAAATAAATGAAAGTTAAGTTTCAAATTCAACCTGTTGAACTTAACAGTACCTTACCTAGGTACTACCTAGTTAATTAATTAGTACAGTAGGTATTCTAGTTGTAGGGTACTCGCCGGTGATTGCGTCGTAGCTGCGGACAATATCGGGTATGCATTGCTATTATATTTTTTGTAATAATAATCATACAGTTAACAATATAATTGTTGTTCTGAGTGTGCCAAAAACATTGGACTTTTTCATTGTAGAGTCAGAAGTAAGAACAATGCTAATCTTAAGTATACCTATTTATTCTGAAACTGAACCCAAGAACTGATTGTTGTCATCCAAAAGGACAGGCGAAGGAATGAATCCATGCTGCTCTAAGATGTTTGGTCTAGTCCCAGCCACATACACTAAATAAAAATAAATATCCTGGGACATTATTTTTCCCAAACTAAGCAGAGCTTGTACTATGGAAAATTAATACATATACTACTTTTTTGTTTGTAAATACATACTTAATATACATAATTCCACCCAGACTCGGGACATACAGACATGCTCATGCACACAAATGCATGCGGCGTGCGACTTGCGGCGTGATAGGCGGAATCTTACCAACCACGTCAACGGGCCCGTCTTAATATAATTATAATAATTAATTACTAATTATGTTGAACCACTTCTGCCTATTCTTCAATGGTGTCCACAAATTAACGACTTGGTGTGCCTGTTTTGTGTGTTGGAGGGTGGTGGGCCGGTTACTCCAGCCATCCCAGTTCCCCCATGAAGTTCCCCAGGAACCACAAACAAATATGTAAACATTGTCGTAATTTATTAGTTACATGCATATCTGTTAAACCCTCGGATGCGGCAGTCATAGACACAATAGAAAATCAACTGTGGCTCTTCTGGATCAGCACATAAAAAATGTTTTCAAAAATAAAAAAACAAAAAAATTACAATTGTGTAAAATGACAGTTTGTAAGTGCCCCCGTAGGCCTAAACAAAATAAACGCTTTGACTTTGACATACCTACAAGGAATGGTGTAGGTATTTCACACTACTTTAGCTACAGGCGAGCATGATAGGAGAGCAGAGTAAAAGGAGCCTCATAATATGGTGTATGTGTAAGTGTATACTATATACACTTGGCCGGCCGGCTTAATTAACCTGGGTAATTAAAGCGGGTGCTTAAGATGTAATCGTGTATTAGGGTTGAGTAAGGGTGCATAGGCTTAAGAAGTTTCCGCGCAACAGCCTGCGATGCGCGGGCGCCGCGGCGCGGGCCGTTCGAGCCGTGAGTCACAGACGCCGAAAATAACTTGGGCATGGGCGCCGCCTACCGGCCGGGGCGGGCGGAGAGTTGGTCAGGCCAGTGGCAGCCGCGACGCCGCCGCCTCTAGAGGACTGTTCGAGGTGGAGCGCGCGAGGCTCGCATTGACACGGCTGGTGGCGGCGCCGGCGCGGGATGCGCCGCCATGCCGGTACGACACCGCGAACTCGGCGACGAGATCGCACCCCCGGAGCCCAAGCGCTGCAGGCACTGCGACGGTAGGAACACAATACATATTGCTTTGCGGTGCACCACCCGCTCGAACAAACTTGAAACTTATCTAACAGCCAGTGTCTTAACCTACTTGTCGACTAATTACATACCTATCAATCAGCTTTGACTCTAAAACTGCGAGAAATAAAATGTATTATTGCAGTCTGTAATCTATGAGTGTTTGTCTGGTATAATCTTTTGTAATTGTGGATTGATGTTTCTGACTGAAATCAAAGCATAACTTGGGTACCTATGCAAAATAATACATGTATGTACTAACTTGAAACATCTGATAGAAGTTTAAACATACGTTTTAACTCTGATTTAGTTAAGAACTTTGTAACATAAATTTTAATAAGTACACTTATTTGAATATCATATAAATAAATATGTTTTTATTCTAATCATAATTTGGTGCATCTTAATTATACTGAATGTGTTCTTACTATCATCCGATGTAAGATCCAGATAGGTAGGTAATTTAGTACTTACTTAATTATGAATAATTACATCAGTCTAATTTTCTTATCTGGTTAATAATAAAATTATAAAGTAGACTTAAAGAATGAAAGATCTGGTTTATGTTTTAATGGAATGAAGATTCTCGGGACAAGGAATTTGGCAGAATTACATAGGCCTGACTCAATGGAATAACTCAATTAAAAAATAATAGGAATGTTATCATGAAAGTTAGTGAGTAAAAATTATTTCATACTACTTAATTTCAATTTATCAACATAATTCTGAACATGGAAGTTATTTCGATACTTAATTAATTTATTAGATTTTTTTAAAGGTGATATGAGCATAATATGAAAATTATTTACATTTTTTTTTATATTTCACGTACATGTGACTTTTTTATCTGCAAATAAATGTATCTATTCTCTCTCTGTTTCAAATCAGCAACAGTATATCAGTAACATGGTAAGCTCAGTTATATTTTTTCTTACTTGTGGTATCTGAAGCATTTTTGGACATGATGAAAGTACTTAATTAATAATAATTTTTAAAAATTCTAATTTGATGGAAAATTCGGTTAACAGTTTTCTGGAATATTATCTTTAGCGCGCCCTTAGTCACTGGAGTGTGTAATATGTGTCACGGCGTCAGGAATGGAAAGAGAGTATAAATAGGTGTACAGATTCCACAATGAGTGGGCCACATCTTATGTAACTGCGAACTCGTAAACAAACATGCATGAATTGTCTTGTAGCTATGCGTTGGGTTGGGCGTTTGCAGTTGTCTAGGCCCATGCTTGACTAATTGTAAAGCAAACTGCCTGTTTCATAAGTATGCTTGGTTCCCAAATAAGTAGGTATGCACGTTATTTACCATTTTCTGCTACACATTAATAAACGTATATTTATTTATAAAAATTATCCCTTTTAATGTCCCCCTCCTGGGCACGGTCCTCCCCCAGGGGCCAGGGATTCAGGCCATAACCACGCTGGCCCAATTGGGGGTGTGTGGATTTCACCTTTCCTCCATTGGTAAAAAATTCTGAGACGTGCAGGTTTCCGCATAATGTTTTCCTTTACCGTAGCAAATTATAGAACATCGCACATAGAATTCGAAAAACCTAGAGGTGCGAGCTGTTTGCACCTTGGACCTTAAGCACGCAAGACGCGTACTCAAACTATCTGATATCATTGCTTTTTACTTTCATTTATTTAAGTTTAATTAAAACGGACTTAGGACAATCCAATAATACTATATGAACGAAAAGAACAAGATAAACAACGGTCATGCACCTTTCTCGCAAAACTTAAAACATTTCAAAAAATAAATGCATTAATTGTATGCCGCACACACCATTGAAGAATTTGAAACTGGTCTAGTCTTAAGTGTAGAGAGAGAAGGTGACTAGTGCAGGACCGGAGCGAATGGCGAGAAACAGGAAAGACCTATATACACAGCAGTGCAGGGGGTTGATATAGCCTGAAAGCAAAGAAAAAACATAAACTTTTAAGGCTAACCAAATTTAAAAAAACTGCATGCATTTGCATATAGTTTTTAAAACTGTTTTTTGCACATGGCGATAACAAAATTAACTTAAGTAGGTATATACGTTACCTACCAGCGAGTTATGATAATGGGAAAATTACACAATTACATTAACACATAACCTACTTAAATGGCAAACGTGATCAGGAAAACCACTTAATCGTCTGCCAAACCACTGATTATTAGTCACACTAGACAGTGGACAGTTTTAGTTTTAAGCCTAGTTTACACGATGTCAGTGAGTGACTCGTAATGTCAACGCAATTTACTGGGTACAGCATATAGACGGGATCGACTCGTTAAGTCAGTTTGCTGTCTATATTTGATTGACACTGGCGGTCGTCATGGACAATCAACAACAAACTGGCAGCATTGCGCAAACGCGTTCACAATGCCAGTCGCACGGGACTTACATACTGGGCTATAAAATGAAACGGTGGCAGGCTAGTCCGCTGGGCTGACTCTAGAGCGCGGAGTTAGCCTTAGACTGGGTTGAACTTGTGTCCACACGAGCCCAGTAGCAAAGTCAGTGCTGGACTGGGTTTCTGTACTGTCATCGTGTGAACATCGCATTAGTGGTGATAGGTGTAGGAGGGTATGTTGTGACAGGTGCGGAGTCACCGGCGCGTCGGGATCTGGCGAGACCGCTAGCGCGCCGATTAATTAGTATTGCCTGTCGGGACCGCAGCAGCAGACCGAGACGGCACGAATGAAATCATCGATCACCATTAAGAATCCTGCCAAAATACATAATTGCGCAAAACGGCCCTATTTTCTTTAAAAATACAAATCTAGGGCATAATAAAGACGTGAATAGCGGACTCCTGTTAATGTAAGTACCCCATTATGCACATACCAATAGCTTGTTCGAAGACATGCAAGGCTTTGCTAGTTCCACCACGGCTTCATTTCAAACTCAAAGCATTGTTCCTCTGAACAAATTTTAGTGTAAACTCATGATGCATTTAGTTGCATAATGTCCTACTATCCATATCTGGCATCGTTTCCCTTATAATAGGAATTCGGACGTGTGATATGATTCACTTCCGCCGTACGGAGTAGTACTACAGCACTGGGCTAGCCGTGTCTGCCAAGCTGCCAGTCTTCACATGTAGGTTTACGATCAAGCTGTCTAGGATATCATCGTCGCCCGCTCTGTTAATTTAAAAGGTTTATTAGATGGAAAATTAGTTCTCATAACATTAGCTAAATATGAGTATATTATGATGGAACATAACAGTAAATTAATAGGTAGAGTAGGAGCCGTCTCTAGCTTAATTTATTCACACAGCCTGTTAAATTATTTAAATGGCGCTCAATCATCCCCTTCTAATATAATACTTTGGCTTCTATACAGGACAGAATACTATTATTATTTATATAAAATGTTCAGTATTACCCCTAAATTTATAGAAAGTTATAATCCACTTGCACTGGCATTACAAATCACTTTTGTTCCTAGGACTGCTTTTCAAAACCATTGTAACCTGGCTAAAATCTCTATAAATTTGGGGGTCAGTGTTTTTTCAATTGGTTATCTGAAAAACTTGCACTGGCAATGAATTTACAGTGTGTTTGATCATAAAAAAACAATATGAATAAAGGCGACTTTTATTTTTAAATATTCCGTTGCGTCGCACACCGTCGGTGGTAGAGCAGTAAAAAATCACGGGAGCGTATTTAATCCAAACATACTCGTAACTGTCATGACGTACGCGCACGTTCTGAGAAGACAAGAATGGGGGTAAGTCATTACGTACTTACTTCTTTTTTTGTGAATCCCTTTGCTGGACTGGCGAATATGGCTTGTATTCATTGATATGTAGGTATGGTTTCGTGTGCTATTATTTGGAGCACTAATGTTCGAGGCAGGTCAATAATATTAATCGTCATTGTACCTTCGCCTTTTTCTTTCAACTGGAAATCTGTCAAGGATATTAGGTAGGTACCAGTTAGTCACGAAGGTAGTAGACTAGAAATTATTTTTTGGGACTAAGCCCGCCACACATTCCCACCACTGTTACACCTGTAAGCCAGGATCGACAATGGTGTCCAACGATGACGCCAAGGTTTGATCCTCGGCGAGTCCCGGGGAAAAGCTTAGTTGTCTTGGAACCCGCACGAATTTAATCAGAAGAAAGGATAGGAGGAGTTGGAAGAAGATTATCCACTTCCCTCCATAACAAAGCGGGAGACAATAATAACAGTATTGACTGGTGATGTGAGATACCTTCTAACCTAATCTGAAATGGTCAAAGGTATTTTTAAAGGGTTTGAATTAATTTAGTTTGAATAGTGATCTTTGGACTGGGAAGCGACGGGCTACTGTTAAAATATTACCTAAATAATGAAAGTTTCGCCATTTTTTCTTGAAACCGGATAAACATATGAATAAATCACTAACCGAGTGTATTGCCGTCATCTGCGTGCGTGTTATATAGAAAAAATATGTTTTATTGTCGAATTCCTATCTCTTCTGCGGAATGTTTGGTCTAGATCACTTCTAAATATTACTTTCCTTATGAGCCAAAATTCTTCGCGAGTGCCTGCCACTCCTACTTGACCTGCCTACTAGGATTGAAATTTCATTGTGTTGCATATTTGGGAAAGTAAAATAAAAATATTTTTATGATAGCTCTATGTATATGCAACGCCCGGTTTGGGACCAATTCGCTGTAGTGTTTGTCAGAACTAATCCAAATTCGTCGGTCAGAATATATAGTTACTACTAGTTTCCCATACGTAATAAAGAAATGGTAATTCAAATTAATCAATTACCTGTGTAAAATTGAATGACGACAATACATTAAAATACATGACAGTAATGTTTACTAAATTCGCCAAGTAAGGAACAATAAAGTGTGGGTATAACGATTTGTATTACCGATTATTTGAACTCAACAACAACTATTATTGACTAAATTTATTTTTAGATTCGTCAGGCCACTGTTGTAACGTGAAAACAGCTGAGAAAACTAATATTCAGAGCCTTGAAAATCCGGTTAGCTGTAGTTTGTCCATACTACCGCGGGTAACGTAATTGTTTTCGCATAGTAGGGCGGTTACGCGCTTGCGCCCACGTGCATTGCGGCGCGCCGCCCGCCCGTCACATGCCACGCACTATGTACTAAACGCCTGCGAATATTTTCAACCCTTTCATTATATCTAAACACGAAAGTAAATAAAATAAAAATAATGACTTTTTGTATGATGTAATGAATTTGTGTTAGTGTTTTGACCCATTTATCTGTCCTTAGATCGGCCAAGTGGTAGCCCTTATTCATATTTTGGCAGCTTCAAATAACAACGTTAAACATATCGTCACATGCCGTTTTTCTCGTCGTTTACATGGATGACGTCATGTTCGGTTGTTTTTCACGTAAAAAATAGGCAGTGACTACGATTACGTTTTCCTCGGGTCTTGATGACGGCCTTAAAATAAAAGTCGTGAATTTCCATCCAAGAAATGTGTCTATTTATGCATCGGGCGTCGGCGTCGCGGCTATAGTTATAGGTCGCACCGTACATAAGAACGGAATGTTTGTTTGAGAAGTCGCAAACAAACTCATAATTATTCCAAGAAGCGTTATTCGCTCACAATGTATAGTTAAAACGGCATTATCTCTTGAGTAAAGTTCCTTAAATTGTATTCCGTTGTGTATTTTGTGCTTGCAGCAACAATTTTCATCTGCTGTTTGTACTGGAGTTCAGTTTTCAATCCATTCGTATTCTTATTGTTCTTGCTGTCAGTTATTGTCTCGTCCATTTGTAAATTTAATGAGGCCCACAGTTTCCATATTATCTTTGCCTTCAATCCTTTTGCACCCATTTGCACGTTCGATCTCTGAAAGGGTTTTATTTATGTTTTTCATTAATTGAGCCACGATTTTCATCATCATTACATTTCAACTCCTAGCTAGCTGTATTTTGTCCATACTACCGCGGGTAGCGTAATTGTCAAATGATGAAGAAAACAGCAGTTCCTTTTAGTGAACTTTTCCTCATCGTCGATCTAGATTTTAGACTATCCTATAGTATTGTGTGTTGTGAGACAGTACCTATTCGACAGTTTATGGGTGGCAGTTAAATATACCCGTCTCGGTTTGTCGTCACAAATAGAATTTTGGCACTGACTGTCCGTGGTTGTGTAATTCATGTATAAACCGCGTTGAATTCAAACTATCTGTTCACATTTAAACGTAATGAGTATGACGTGTAATAAACTATATCTAAGCTCTAAACCTTTGATTATGAGAAAAGATTTATTTTATTGGTCGTTAATGTTAGGCAGGTACATAGTTGATTGTAGTCCAAGGAATGTACGTATTTTTATATTAAATGTATACTCGGAAATAGGACTTTAAAATCAATGAGTTAGAGTGGATTGTATCCATGTTCTTTTTTAGTTTCAGTTTTATGGTGGTTTTCCGTAAAATTATAGTGTTCCCATGGCAGTTGGGCCGACTATTATTCGTCAATAACGCGCGATGTAGAGATTTTCCTTTCAAACATTTAGCCAAGCAATATACATGTTGTCGCGGCTGACTTGTTTTTCAGAATGTGTTTTGTCCTAAATCGATTGTATCCATCGCCACTGTTATTTTCCATGGCATATGTAATATTGACAAGGTGGGTGGGTAATTAGCGGGCTCGTCCTCGTTCTAAATCCCCACCTTAACCTCGTTGCGTTTCTTTACGATACTATCCAGTTTTATACTTCTCACATAAAATGGCAAGTGGAAGTTCTGTCAGTGGATAAATGTTTTTTTACATAATTAATGTTATTGTTTTAGCTATTATAGTAATAGTTTCTGCTATGGTAAAACGGCTCTCGAGGTCAGTCGACATACCGACATGCCGTAGGCCCATATTAATAAATCAATCTCAAGATTGAGATCGAACTTGAGATGCTGTTTTTGACAGATGTTCCATACAATAAACGTCAAAACTGCATCTTAAGATCGATCTCAGCTTTGAGATAGCTTTATTAACACGGGCCTTAGTTTACTGCCAAATTCATTACAAATAACCGCGAGAATTTGTGCTTAGTTTTTGCAAGGAATTAAAGCAAGGGCGTGATTAAAGATGAAACTAATGTAGTCGAAAGGATTTATAGTAATAGTAACACTGTACATACGAACCATATTACCGTTGTCTGGTGACAGCATCTTGGACCCGTGTCAAGTGGACTCCGACAAAGAACTTTCGTATTCTGATACTAGGTATATTATATTATTGCTTTGAATTCAGTCATGATCCCGAATATCACTATCCTTTTGGGTCTTTTCATACACTAATTGTATAATATTATGTATTTTATACCTACTTAAAATTTACGTTATAAATAGTTTACGGTATGTGGGAATGGTAATCTTCACAGAGTTGCCGTGACACCCATTAATTTATGTAACATGTAGACATATTTCGGTCGCTACCAAAATAATTATCTGAAATAGCAGGCATGATATATTTCCGATTTTCCAGTATACTTACCTTTAAAGATAGCTGGCCCCGCGACTCCGATCGCGTGGACAATTCTTTAATTTGTGCATCGAATTCGTACTTATTCTCTGGGGTAAAAAGTATCCTGCCTGTATACCCTATTTGATTAATATATGTCTGGCCAAGGCCTGTATGCTGACTTTGGATATAATTATGCTCTGACTATGTTAAGTTTTATATAAAAATATATTTAGTATATCAAGAAAGGAAGTTAATTTTGTTGTATGTTTGTGTAAAAAGAAAAGCATAATTGATTACCTACTTACTGCCTTCCTATAATCTGATTTGGGGTGAATTTATTGTGCTAATATTTATACGATTTCCTACTTCACGTAGAAATGGTTTAAATTCAAGTTATAAATGAAATAATCTTATTTATGTGCTCAATAAAAATACACGAGACTCGCTAGCGAGCAGGGGCGTCGCACGAGATTTCATAATACAAATCTGTTAAATTAATGTGTCGCTCGGCATCCAACGCTAAGCATTCCCAAATATATTCTAAAATAAAGACTGTTTCAGACGATACGACATTGGAACCCGAATCTATTTGGATTAGTCTATCCGGTCGGTGTCACTACAGAGTTATAAATCTTATAATATCATAGGCGCGTGTTTTGTTCGACTAGTTTTATGGTCGTTGGCCCTGAATTGTTTTTTGATCGTAGAAAAAAATAATGATTAATACAATTCCCGCATGTAATACGTAAGCGACATATAAATATGTACCAATCTCTCACCCATCCGGCTATAGATTTGTTTGTACTTCATTTATTACTCTACGTAAGATCAGCACTGGAAGTGGTTCGCACCAATTTACCGATTTTGACGTCAATGTTTTAAAATGCAAGAGAAGGCGCACATTTGCTTACATCATGATTCATTGCATAAGAATTTGTTTCGCATCCATCGGCTTTACATGTACTTATATCTTCTTATGTATTATATCCTGAATTCAGTAGAGAAAATTATGTAACGCCGTAAATAAACGGTCTGTAATGTTTTCATATTACAACAGTGGACGGCGATAAAAATATAGTCTACTAAACAATGTTTATATTTTGTTGTCTATTATACAGCCGGAACATAAGGCTATACATAAATTTTAGTATATTTTACTACTAACCTAACAAATATATTGTTATTTTGTCCGGTGTGTGATAAAGTATCCATGCTATTTTGTTCATCGTTGTCTAAAAACGATTTAGCCACTTACGTATATTGATTCTCCGATCGTCGCGCCAATACTATTGGAACTAGAAGAATTGATAAATATGGGCTTTGTTTTTTGTAAAATGATTTCCAAAACTTTGGCATGGTCGTAAGATGCCGGCAATAATCCTCCTTTTGGCAATCGTCACGCCGCGGTGCCCATAACTCTTGCAACGGAATAATTTGTGTGGAAATAGATGCGATGATTGTTGCCAATCTGTTCCACGCTGACAGCTCACTAGTTACCCGCTCATTGTAGATCCTAATTAACTGACGTAGTAAGAAAATAATTTAATTGTGCAGTTTCCATGCAAAAATATTATTATTTATAATGTATGTTATGCAGCTGCGGGGGCTCCAGTCCAGTCTGCGCGTGTAATTCTGTATAAATGAGTCAGGAGCGAAGACCAAGCCAAGTTACATAATAATCCGCCCATTCATGGTATCGTCGCCAAAAGTGAAATTTTGCGGCCGCGGTGGATTGTCACAGCAGCGATATTGTAGTCAGCATGCAATTTCGGGGATTTATTGTGTCAATGCGCTCGTGGCCGCCGGAAATGCCAGGTTTGTTTAGCTTGCAGATTTATTTTAGTCTGTACGGTGTCATCTGGGGGCGTCATCCTTTGAGGCAGCCCCGGCTGAGTCCGTTTGGCTTGCTGACGCGAATTTCGCAACGTCTCTGTAGATGCGCACCCGCCGATGGAAATACGGGTCGTATGCGTTTGCAAAACGTTAATTATTGCTTCAGATGCACGTGCGGCGTTCAACGTGTTCCATGAATATTTGGGTTCATCCCGGTATTTCGTTGTTTATAGTTACGATATTATAAAATTCCACATTGCTGAAATCGATATCAAAAGGATTTTTTGTGAATGATTGAGTTTCCCTCATAAATTCTTTTTAAACTATAATCTCCTTTTAAATTTTGTAATGCATTTCTTGACCACGTAGGCAGAGTTGGGCAAAATTTAATTGCGATTAATTAATTGCAAATTGCAGGTGATGACACAATTAACAATTAATTGTGATTTGTTCGCGATTGACAAACAACTCAAAATTAATTGTGACACCACATGCAATTAGTAATTAATTAATTGCAATTAAATTTTGCCCAACTCTGCAGGTAGGTACTTACTTAGATTTAAAGTTATAACATTACCATAAAGAACAAAATTACCGAATTCAGATATCACATAGAGGCAGGTGTTAAAAATAAAACTATCGCCAGGCAATGTTCGGCACCTGTCGCGCATACCGCTCACGATCAGTGCCATAGGCATGTCGATGCACTACAATGTTGTCAGATTCGTGTCCTACATTCTTGTGCATTACTTTTAGCTTTCTATTAGGTACAACAGTGACAGAGTGGACGCTTTAGGCCCGAGTTGACCCTAAGGATGAATTTTGTGACTTGATATAATGAAATTGGGTTTTTGCTTATACAGTGTTGGATTTTAAAATACATGTTTTCACCCTCGCTAGCTCGCTTTCAACTATCATCAGCTAATTTAAGTAAATAAACACACGATGGTAGATACATTTTATTCTTCTTTGCCATTTTTCCGATGACAATTGTTTTCGAAAAAAGCGCTATAACGTTTGGGCGGTTAAAATCGGAAGTGTGTTTGAGTTGCAGCATACACCAACGGTCGAAATGCCAACTTGGGTCTCGTAGTGCACATTAGTTAGTCCGGCAATCGCGTTCCTTGGTACACCGCCAGAATGACCGATCCTTTTGGCTTGTCGATACTCTGCTCCGTAGCCCGCTGCCATGCCGTCGCAGCCGAATCAGTTCAGAGATTAACGAACTTCAGCCGTCTGACCTATAAAAGCGCTGCAGGTAAATTCATACACTCACAATCGCAGTTTAATCATACAACTGCTATGAGGATCGTCGCTCACTTATATTATTGTTTCTGTTGTTGTTATTTCAATTATATGGTGGTTGATATTAGTTCGGTTGTTGGGGTTTTTAACTGAATTGCAATACTGAAAAAGAATTCGGCAGCTTACAAAACAGCTGTTGCAATGATTGCTATGATCACAGCCCTTTTGAAAGGACGTAACGTTGATTGTATTTTGTAATAAGTAGGTATATTGACGGGTTCCGCTGTTTTGTTTCCAGTGTGTATAAACTTGTTGTCTTTAGGGCGCACGCGATTGTGATATCGGCGCGTAGCGTGGGCGGCCGGCATCAGGCACCGCTGTCAAACTTGTTTACGAACTTTTGTCTATTTGCGTGCTCCCCAATTACTGTACCTACTGGTTTTTGACAATTGTATTCAAGCGCCAGCGAAACGTTTCAACTATTGCCAACGCATCGTGATGTGTCATTATGATTATTTTAAGACTTACATGCCTAATCTGAATTTACAATTTATTTTTCTCCGACGACTAATTTTAAATTACAATAAGTTTTGGAGATAAAGGAACTTTGGATTCTGTAGAAAATCTACAAATACATATTGAAGGGGCTGATGACTGACTATGTCTGTGACTGGATTATCACGAGGATAAAGGTTGTGGTGCAAAACTTAGTCAAGGGGGTGATCCATTTGCGAACCGGCGCCGGCGAGGCATCGGTTTAAATCGTTGGCTCGCCGGCTCGTTGGCTTTCGTTGGTGATCCATTGGCGAGCAGTCTACTGGTGGTTTTTTGCACCGCGGATTTAGAATTTCAAGCACGCACAAAGAGCCGGCGAGCAAATCCGCCGGTTTTTAAGTCGGCAGACTTTTAAGTGCTCCATTGGCGGTTTAGACCTTTGGCTCGTGAGTTCGTTGGCGTACCGGCGATTTTGCGCGCAATTGGATCCCCCCCTTCATGCTGGCACTTCACATGACCTATTTGCACAAATATTTGCGTTATCATGCCATATAAAAATGACCCTTAATATGCATGTTTTTTTTTGGCCGAATTACGCAAATATTTGTGCAAATACGCCAAGTAAAGTGGAAGCATCACATGTATGCACCAACAATGCTCCTCAAAAGCGTATCAGTTCTGCGGTGCCAACCTACGTAGCCTTGATTTAACTTGGGTTAAAGCTGATTTGTATTATGAATGCTTAGACATTAACGTGTTAACGTCAAACAGTTGATGGGTCCCGGTTGAAAAAATATTGATGCTATCTAGTTGCCCTTATTTTACCGTTTCCTAATACTCTTTATTGTCTGAGATGTTTTCCTAATACTACGTTTTTGTAAACGCGTAAATTCATAATTAGGATGATTAAATTGTTTCGGTTTATTGACATAAGATTAGTTAGATTGTGTAGAATAGGTACCTTCATATTGATGCAAGCGTGCGTTTACAATTTTGAACATAGTTGGTTATAAGCAATGTTTACATTATATAAACATGTATCCGTCTAGTTTTAGTGGGTATTATTGTAGTGCGCCAGTGCTAATTGTTTATTTTATATTTTCAGGTAATTAACCTTCACGTTCCTTCTTTCTGAGCGTCTGAATGCTTGGCACAATATTTCGGTAAGTCTGGGGACAAACGTTACGTAACGAGTTGCACTCCTGTGTAACGTAAACTACGTATCACTAGAAAATTATTATATGCCAATTTGTAAAATAAATATAAGTTATAGAGTTCCAAAAATATATCGTCAGTTATTAGAATTATCTAAAGTTAACCGTGACAACAAAAATCCCGAATACTGATGGAACGCAGAATTTCTAATTTATGTTAAATTTTGTGCTCAAATATCTAATACATCTTCAGCTGTACAATAAATATACTAGCAACCAAAATTCTTTAGTGCCTTAAATTGCTAGGAACTAATTTACGTGACAGGTGTACAAATGACAGTCTCCACCCGAGCGTCTCTGAATACCACTACTCTACGTTCTAATTCACGTTTGTTGTTTGTTGACAAAATTGATAATAATAGATGCTTTGGATAATAAATGAAGGCAGCCGGCTCATTACTGTTGATTATTATGTACACATTTATTATAATTTAAACGGTAACGGAGCCGTGTCTACAAATTAATTAGGTACTATTTAGAAAAAAAAGAAAATCTTCAGTAGATATTATTATCAAAAACCCTCTTTTCAGATTTTTTGTGCGTCTCTCGAATTAGGCGGAAATAATTGGATGAATATAATTAAAATTTGGCATGTTAGCTTTGTTCCGGGAAATTAAATGACCAGGAAAGTCACTAAACGAAACGTCTAGAAAACTAGTAAACTTGTAAAACTTTGACCAATAGCTTGCCGTTGCCAATGTAATAATAAGGTTATTAACTAATACATATAGGTTCAGTCGAATATGGGTGTATTGTGCACGTGCAACTTACATCAAGAACAGCTGTTATTCTTTATTTCATTGCGCTCCAAGCTATATTCGAGAACCTGTTCAAAATGTGGAGCGTTAGTTTTATTTATCTGGTCGCTACGCGCATTCGGCACACCCACGCCCGAGCATCGGCAAAATCAGCATTTTAGTCATTATTATGTAGCGAATTTTATTAACTTTCCCGTGACATAACATATAAACAATTTTCAGATATTATTCAGAGGTGCAAACTCAAGTGTTTGTAGTCCGCGGCCTTCGAACCCGCGGTCGGCGAGCCTGCGGCTTGAACGAATCAAGTTCCCGATACAGTATTGTTAATCAATACATACATACTATCATAGCAATTTAAATGTTACTTCATTACATAGGAGTATAATAATACCTGCACTGTAGACAGTCTATTTTGATACTATTCTAGATCTCACGTTTGTTGCTTCGTGCTAAATAATTTTATAACACAAAATAGTTGTTAGTAGCGAAGCGAGGATAGCTGGTGATTAGTACCGCCTGCATCGGAGGCAGTGTTGCATAGGTACGTTCGTTCTAATCTAACGGTGTTATGTTGAGGCTGTTGCTCCACATCGCATGCTCGTTTCGGTTTATTGTTATATCAAATTATCGTTATGTGCCTACATCACTAATTAGTGTTAAATTAATACATTATATTACTTTTTGTTAGCTCTCAAAATTATTCTATTTCTGCTTCGGATGGTGAACTTAGCGGAATAAGCAAATCGAAAAGCTTAAATATTTATTTGTAAAGAGGACTAGTCATTTAGTCCGTGTCTATAACGTAGGTCATACAGCAAAGTAAAAAAATATCAACACACAAAGTTATTGCAGACAGGTAAAGTAACGCCTCTAATTAATACCTAATTAATAATTATTGTTTTTTTAGGATACTCTAAATGAGAAAATAACATGAAATTTTAAAACTGACAAATTATATGCGTGTTAAAACAATTTCAATGATTCAGTTTTTTTTTTTGTAACCCAACGGCATATTTTGCAGGCGGCTTGTTTTTCGCGTCACTGAAATAGACTAGTCCACTACTTTGCTAAATAATAAGAAAAATCTCGGGATTGGCCGTGTACGAAATGACCATCCTCATCAATCAGCTGCTTGGAGCGAGTCCAAGATTTTTTCCACGTTTAGGTTTCTGAGATTAGTTCGATAATTCAACTTACTTTTTGTCGTCCCCCTGTCGCGGCTATGCAATACAATAAGATTTTTAGCTTTTGTCATTTCAATACATGTATACAATACATCTAATATTTAAATGTCTTATTAAATCATTTCCTTTAAATTAATTATCTTCGACTACAAATTATTTAATGATAAAAATTGGAAAGAGATTAGAGATTATTCATATATTTATTTTTTTAGGTTAACTGAACTTATCACAGGAAATTGAATTTTTTTTTGTATGTTGTCAATGATGTCAATTCAGGCATAATTTTGGTAACACTTATTGACGTTTTAAGTGGAATTTAAAAGTGCACATAAGTATTGAAGACTATTGATTTCAACAAGGAACATTTCCATTGTTATTGTCAGTATTTTAAATGTTTCATTCATTTTGTGTATTCAGAGGTAAAATAAGCATGCTTATTAATTGGCGATTAAGTACAAGTGGGTGTATTCCGAACATACCGGGCTATTTTCGAAGTTGTTGACGGACGCTAATGGTATTTCTGTGCTTTCGGTTGTCGTGAAAAGTTCACAGAGACAGTTCGAATGAAATGTTCACGACACCTTTACGCAATTCCTGTTTCACGCCTTAGCGCTTGCCAAGGCGCTACGTCATACGCGTCGCTATCCCCACATGCAAACGAAAGTCTTCTTCTAGATATGTAAATTTTAAGTCTATTTTCTCATGAAACAGTCAACGCTGACACAAAAAAGTAATACAGGTGACTATTATAATGACCTACTTTCATTAGAAGCTGTCGTGCTGTCGTAAAACTTTTTAAAAACGAAATGTCATTAGCAGATTTAACATTCATTAACTCGTAGGGGTCTCTAAATTTTAATAGTTATGCTGCAGTTAATACAGTATTTTCGCTGACGGATTTGTTCATGGAATCACACTACTGTTACGGTTGTATACGGTTGTGGAAGAGCCGAAAGAGGAAGAATAGATTGTTGTATCACGTTTTCTTAGCAACATCTGATAATGGCTTGGAGCAATACGTTAACGAAGTCAAACTTTAAGTCGAATTAAATGGCGAACGGTTTGACGCTGGCAGCGCTGCGAGCGCGAGTTGTTATTCATATAAAATCCTTGGGATGTTGACGGGAACACCGATCAGTCGTAAAAGTAAACAAAATCGTGATGTCAAATACCATGCTGAGTTTTGTCGGTTTCTTCCTAGTCAGCCGAGACGGGCCGTTGAACTTTTGCTCCTTATTTAGATTATAGAAGTGGAGACGACGACCGACGCAATCTGGCCGCCCCAGCCCGGTCCGCGAAATAGGTACGAATGATCGCTTCCGCAATCTCTGGCGAATCTATGCCTCATCTCTGGACCCCGACTGATAACTTTCATCTTTCCAATGCATTCCGTACACATGTATTTTACCTGCAGTTATTAGGATTGATTTGGGTTTATGTACCAGCAGGATTTTCAATCGGATTTAATAAGGGAAAATCCGCTGCCAACAAGATGTAACTCCAATGTTGATTCAGAGTTTTATGTCCCTTTGTCTGTAGTGAAGGTTGTTGAAGTAAGCCTCGGTCCAAACGTGTCCCAAGAATGACTAGCGCCAGTACTCAGGTCGCGACAGAAACGCCAGCGCAGTTCTCGTCGTTTAGATGCAGTTCAGAAATAGACCACGGAAGCGTCCGACCGACCCGTTTGGTATTTGTTCAACGTTGACCTAAAACAGTGCTCGCTTTGCTCGTTTGTTATTCGCGTGGCCGACTAGCCCGCCGTGAATATTGTCAGAACTATATTAGCATCCGCCTATTGCGCTCGTAGTCCATATTTTATGATCGACTTTAAAACCATTCGAATTATTTAATGCGCTAAATCAATGTTCGCTGCGGCTTTAAAGTACAAAATTTATTAATGGGACATCATGAAAACATATAAATGTCAATCCGCGACTAGGAGGCGTAAACAGAGGTTATTTCTTTTTAGTAGAATGCAATGATTTCCCTCAATTGTGGCGTGATCTCGTCACGCGGCAGTGTGCCAGGGCGGTCAGAGCCGTATCGCACGTGGAACATGACGGATGAATGGGGGTCGTCAGTGCCGTCACGTGCGAGCATCAAGCGCGAACACCACGACCGCGGTCTAGGATGCCACCTGTACACATTATTGGAATTTATGACTTCTGCATCGTCTTCAGTTTAATCGAAAGAAATAAGCTTTAAGAATGGGACTGTAACAATGTTTTGTTCACAATTTTGATTCAGACTGACTATAGTCAACGGGTAGCTAATGAAAGGTACTACTGTTACCACTGTTCATAGTACTATCATGATGATGATTCCTCAAAAGCCGCTTTCGGCTAGAGCGTCTTTGAGCTCTATTATGGAAGTATAGGTACTTCAGATTGATGAGCTGGGATTATTATGATTAGAACTTCGAATCTTCAACTGATTGCAATTATTATACCAATTGTAGCTTAAACCACGGGAGAGAGTTTTAATTCCCGTCTCCCATATAGAATCGATAGTTTAAACTCTCCACGATCCATCAACTATCATTGATTTGAGGTTTCGCCATATTTGTAATGGCCGATGTAAGTACAGAGTCCGTTCTTATTTAATTTTCTCTTACTCTATGCCATAGCAATTTTGAGTATAACTCTTAATTCACATGCACTACGGGGCGTTATGAGGTATTTCTCTATTTATGTATGTTAACATAGACACACTGGACTAGTGAGCTAAAAAATGTATCTATTCTTACATAACGCCGGATATTTGTAGCTATCGAGTCTGAAATAATTCACGTAATAATAATATGCATGTTGTTAAACGATGTTTAATTTGGCACCATGTTCTACAGCACGAGCGGCTGTATGTATTGTGGCCGCAGATACAACGTTGCCAAGGAAAGTTATTTCCTACTGTCTCCGTGAGACAATTTAACAAGTGTTACAGTTAATTGTCTAGTGCGAGTTCCGCTCCGTTGCCAATATCTATAAATTGTGATTAATCAGTCCGGCGCGATTGTCTCCTCGTGGCAGTGTTGCCAGATGACCATGGGAGTTTCCCCCCAAATTTCTTCAAAATCCCCCCGAAATTTAGCTTTTTGAGAAAAAAACCCCCCAAAACAGTGTTTACTCATTTGAAATTTCAATTTTCATTTTTATTCAAAAACAAAAATAGACGTACTCTTTCAATAACTTCGTCACAAACCGATATCGAACTAATTGAATATATACAGGGTGTCCCAAAACTTTGCCACATGGAGGGGAAGTACCTTAAATATTGTAGATAGAGAATTTTACTGAATGAAGACTTCATTTTTATTTTAAAAACAATACGCACTGCATTCAAAGATTTTTGAAAACTCTCTTGCCACACTCGGGAATCGAACCGGCTAAAATCCGAAAAAATAACACCCTGTTCTTTTATGGCATCAATCGATAGGATCAATGATAAGAACCAAATCTCTCTAACAAACATAGTAAATAAAATGAAAGGAAAACCATGAAATCTAAACTTATAAATTCATGAATTCAAAAATAAAGTGTATCCACAATAAGTGAAGATTTTATGGTTTCCTTTCATTTTGAAAACTCGCTTGCCACACTCGGGAATCGAACCGGCTAAAATCCGAATAATAACATCCTGTACTTTTAAAGCATCAATCGATAGGGTCAATCATAAGGATAAAATCTCTTTAAGAAACATAGTAAATTAAATGAAAGGAAACCCATAAAATCGTTACTTATTTTAATTTTCACTTATTATAATTCTTATAAGTTAAGATATCACGGTTTTCCTTTCATTTAATTTCCCATGTTTGTTAGAGTGATTTGATCCTTGTGATTGATCCTATCGATTGATGCCATAAAAGTGCAGGCTGTTATTTTTTCGGATTTTAGCCGGTTCGATTCCCGAGTGTGGCAAGCGAGTTTACAAAAATCTTTGATTGCAGTTCGTATTGTTTTTAAAATAAAAATGAAGTCTTCATTCAGTAAAATTCTCTATCTACAATATTTAAGGTACTTCCCCTCCATGTGGCAAAGTTTTGGGACACCCTGTATATTATTTAGACTTCATTACCGAAAATAAGTAGGTATTGATGATCCTCCGTGTTTATTTTTCCCCCCGAAAATCCCCCCAAAGAATCCGTCCCCCCGAATCTCCCCCCAAAGGCAAAAAAGGCCCCCGAATTTGCAGGGAAGCCCCCCCATCTGGCAACACTGCCTTGTGGGACCGCGGGTGCACGTCGTCAAGGTTGCTATTTACGATTCTGGCTTAAAAGCTTCTCTGTTATGATTTCATCTTTGTTGTGGGATCGCTCAAATCTTTAAACGAGATTTGTTTTTCAATCTACGCAGAAATGAACGATCGCCTTGAACGTAAAAAATAACATGTTGAGGGAACTATAATGTTGAGGTAGCAGCCCTAGTTTTAAACATAAACAGCTGTTATGTTTCAGTTACAAATAAAATTGTTAACGTCTTTACGTTGCTGTTGCGGTGTTCTCTGAATTTAGAGATTCTTACTATTTGGTTTTACGTCGTAAACTCAGTAGATTTATGTCTTTTCAATTATAAAAGTAAATAAGTAAGTACCGTAAACACCATTTGTTAATACAACTGTTTAAAGGGACGCGAGAACTTTTATCGCCACCATTGAAAGTTTATTCATCCATTTAATGTTTGTTAAGAATAAGTGTGTGAGACTGACGGAAGTGAATAACGAGATTAGTACTTAGTCCCCTATTTATTTATAAATAATGTAGAACCACGTGAACGACCAAAATATTTTCACAGAATTTATGACTAGAGATTTGCGTCAGTGTCTCTAAACATTTTTAGAAAATACCTATGAAAGAAATCTCACTTTTTAATGAATATAATTCATCGGGTCGCCTGAACTAAACAGCTAAAACGAGCCACTGTCTTTATGATCTCTTGATGTCCCGAAATAATTATTTTTATGCCTAGACGCTGATCAAACTTATAATCTTCAACCATTGCAAACGTGCAAAAAGCTGAAAGATTTCTTAACAAATCTTAAAATTGTAATAATACATCATGTAGGCATATCATAAGCATATGCATGCGTTCAGTTTAAAACAAAATTGATAAGAATTAATAAGCTAGTAAGAACTTTTTATGGAGTTAATAAATAACGTAGCTTTCCAAAACGTACGCTGGTGGCGTTGCTGACGCATTTCTTACATTTTTATTTAGGAGTATGAATAAATACATGCGCGGACGCACGTTGTGATATATTCATAGGTATGTAATATATTTTGGCGATAATTCTAATGGTATGTGTGGAAATCTTTATATCCACTCAACAAATAAAATGTCTCCTATACTTACTGCTTATTACGCAAGAGGTGTTTTATTTTTTTCTTGTATCTTGACTTTTATTTAGATTTATTTTATTGCGAATTCGCATAGTTTGCATCATGTTAAAGGTGACTGAAAGTTTTAAAAGTTTTCTTTAGTAATTTAGCTTTTCTTTAGTCGTATAATAAAATCTTATTAGGCCTAGAGACATGACAGGTGTTTTGGGTTTAATTTTGCTTTATGCCTGCAACTAAAGGGGGTATTACAGTTGGCTGAATTTAGACGTCTTATTTCAGTCGTTATTGAATTTATTCAAGTATAATCGCATTTAGCAAGCTATTCAGAAGCTAGGATTGTTAAACATTTAGATGCTTCAGAATTTAGACGACTAAATTCAGCTAAGTGTAATAAGGTCTTTAGCGGATGCTCATTTATTTTGTTTTGGCTATGCGTTGGTAATGATTCTTCTTGTTTCATTGGCAGTCGCCGTACATTGTTACTTTCATTCGCCAGGACAAAAGCTCGCACGTGTGTACGTTAGATGGGTAAATACATTGTTATATTGCCATTTATGTGGGTGCCGATTGCGTAACGGGTGAGCTATCACATTGTATGTTCATTTATTGCGATCGGCAGAAGTGTTGTAATTCTGCGTGTTTTTACAGCTGCAGTCCGGTGTAGGCTCGGACTGGGTGTAGCTCTAACTGTGCTCGGACGATAAACAGACGGCCGCTGTTGCCGAATCGCTGAAAACATCCTTTTACGTCATCGGCCCGGTATGGGTTCTGCCTTGATCTGCATTATTATAAGTTTACATAGTCTATGTTTGGTCAAGTATTTATAATTTGTTTGTGTTTTAGTAATGTGGGTGTATAACCAAACAACAGCGCACTTTTGTCTACGCCTTGGAGAAATAATTGGTGTGCCGTGTGTGTGACGGTGACGAAGTGTGTAGTACATCAAATGGCCACAACAAATTTTAAGCAAGTGGTCCCTAGATGTCAGACTTTGGTTAAAAACATATTTATTTCAAACATAGAATATTTTTTTGGGTTAAAATTTAGGTCGCACTCGGCTAATGTATCAAATGCCCGCTTTCATTAACTCGTCTATTCCAAGACAAACAGCAATAGTCACAATTCTCCATAGTGCTAAGCTAAATATGATTTGTGGGACGCATCTCGACCAGGCGGCGACGGAGAACAGTGGCGAGTGACCCCGTTCCGTCGTCCGCCATGCCTCACGAGATTGTCCCATGTTTTTGTTGTTTTTTAACGATTTTAACTATAAAATATAGAGTAAAATAATACGAAGCGAACGCAACGCTACAAATACTTTAAAAATACCTCTCATGAATTCAGTTTGAGCTTCCATCTCGCTATGTAAACATATTTTTTTTGTAGTGGATTATAGACATACATTTTATTAGTTACTTGATGGTATCTATTTTATACAGTGGAAATTCTTTCACTGTGGAGGTCATAAAATGCGTAAACTTGTAATCAAACTGACTAGGATAACAGCACTGCAACTTCGCTCTAATTAGTGTCTTCTTCTCGTTCATTGCTTCGTTGCGCAGATAAGAAACATTTCTTAAAACAAAAAACGGTGGCGTCCGTGATGTGTGGAAGTCATTGGAATAGGCCTATCCAGCAGTGGACGTCTTCTGATTGATGAGAAAAACAATGCAATGTTTTGTTATTTTTTATACGGTCGTTTTCTTTGGCCCAGATGTTAACTATCTCTTCTTAATATTTCTCACTTATTAAGAATTGTAACTGCTAATGTACAAGTGCCATATTTTTTTTCTGGCTCGGTGGCCAAAAGGGGAACTAAACATATAAATAGAGAAATGTCATAGAGCGACGCTCTTAGCGGGCCAGCCCCCTTAGACAAATGGTTGACGTCTACAAGCGTTCCTTCAAATCGCTACGCTTTATGTATGGAAATGACATAAGTCATGTGATCTACATAGCGACTTGTAATGTAATTTCCATACATTGTGAAGTCTATTCTATTCTATTCGATTAGCGTGCATGCCACTTGTCTAGGGGGGGCTGATAATTTTGTGGGTGTACGTTGACTGTCACGTTGCAATGAAGAAACTGGCCAATACTGGCCATAAGCAATATATGTAAATGTAATACAGTGAAAAGGTTCATATAGGTCAAGCTGGTGTTAAAAATCCATCAACCATTTAACTTCGTGGTTTAACCGCGCTCAGGGAACGTTCGTTACTCAGTTACATCGTGACCTTCTCAATATAAACACATTGTTATTGTTAATATAAAAGTAGTTTAAAATAAAGATTGAAATGCATCACGTCGTGCCTTTGCCAAGGTTCTGATATGTTTAGGATCTCTATAAACGAACTATGACATGATGATGTGGCGATGTGATTCATTGTTTGGATGGATAGGCGATGTAATACATTACAACAAAAATCAACAATCAACGGTACGGTGTTTATGTGAAACTACGGACGGGCATTTCGTAAATTATTTCCTACCGTTTCCGCGCCTTCGTGGCTGTGGCTGTTATTTGTTACTGCTACGTTACGCAGGTGAGATTCACAATCAGTTAAATTTAGTCTGATTGGTCATGTCGTCGGTACATTTAACTAAGGATCGTGGGGCTACTCCGAAATACGAAAGGAAACGTTTCGGCTGACGGATGGTACATTTTCTACACTGTGTACACTACAGTGTTTTGATCCGAAGTTCGGATTCGATAGTCGTGATTTGCCGTTTCTGCTTTCGTGCACCCTACTCCGGAATACTCCGGAACACTTCCGAAGCACTTTCGGAGTAGCCCCACAGGATATCCGAAACACAAGAAATTTCGGTCCGAAAAAAAAGACTAAAAAACTTATTTCTAAAGAACGAAATAAGTTTGGATACTGTTAACTTAATCAGAAACTTGTCATTTTAACCTTTATCGTTGACTTTACCCCTGGCCTAGCTGCCGTGACTTTGTTTTCTTTAGCTTTACATACCATCATGTCGGTACGTTATCTGTTACCTCATAGATATTGATTAATGGTGTACGTATCTATGGTGCCAGCCAAATGTACTCATGTGTGCGTTCGCGTCGATACGAAGCTGTTATTCGGTTACTTGTGCAGCATATAACGCTTACCAAGATAGGCTATATTGGGATTTCAATTGACTTTCGTAAGACAACGTACGAATTCCCTTCATGAGCCGTTGAAGCTTTTCAATGATAATAATCTACGTTCTTTAATGTTGTGTGTAACTGTAAAATTCAAACGGTGTTCTTCTAAAAGTGTAATGATATAATTTCTAAGCCTATTTTAATATCAGTATTAGTTTGTACTCTTCCAAAATCCTTATGATTTCTAAGTACCCACTTAAGTTTCAACTTTATTAGATTAGTTACATGCATACAGGCATTTCGAATTCTATAACTACACAGTTGTGAATGTTATTTGGGAAAACCCTTTGGTGATTCTTATTTCTTAGATTTTGCGGATTAGAATGTCAATTTTAATACATGAATTGCTGTCATTCATGTTGTTGAACGGGCATAGTGGGTGGAGGCAGGTGCCTGCGCCCACGCATGCCCCAGGGCCGTGTGCACAACTGACGTCACCACAACAGCCTCCCGGTGACGTGGGCCCATACGGAACCTACCTGCATTTACATAATGTTATAACTTGTTTATTATAGTATGTTGCGATGTAAACACAAAGGATATTGGTGCAGAATAATATTCTTCGAGTATTTCCTTTGTTAGTCTAAGGTTTTAATTATTAAGCTATGCCTGCCACATAGAAACCTAAACGCCGCCTGTCATTAATGAGATCCTACGAGGTGTATGATTCAGCTTCCCAATTTATTAAAATTGATAATAGGTACATAACATAAATACACATAGTATTTAACGATTAGATAATGACTGATTGTGTTTACAAGAGTACCTATGGATAAGTCATATTAGGTATACGATTATCGTCATATCACAATTATTCAAACACGATTTAGGAATAGTTACGCGGAATTAAGGGAAATATTGGTTGTACCGTGAGTGAATCAAATTGCGAAGAGAGTGGATATGACGACCACGCGACGACTAGTGTGCGGCTGCCGTGCGACAGCGGACGTGTGCGCGTGCGCGTCTACGCTGACATCTTGATTGACGCGTTACGTTACGCTACGCGCATCACGCGTGTGACCGGCCTAACGCTTTATTTTGTGGTTACACTCGACCACTTGAGATTACGTACGTATTACTAGGAAACATCAAAGGAATAAGCCTTGACCTATATGAAAAACAAAAAATGTTTTACGTAAATATAACTATGATCTAGCTAGAGAAATAGAACACGGTTCGGTTTATTTTTTAATAAAGTTAACATTACTTTCAGTGGGTCTAGTGGCATACAATATTTTACTTTCGCTTTCACTTTATGTAAGGAAGGACTTCAAACGTCATAATAATAAAAGATTTAAAAAAAATATTTTGATAAATGATATTGTGCTTATCTGCTTATAGATTTAAAATCTTTTGGGCAACTAAAGAACATATATGAGTATCATGCATGATACAATCTAAATAACAAAGAAACCGGAATTAAAATTCAAATACGTATCTGTGAATTTAAATTTATAAATAGCTCTTAAACTATTCTAGAAACTGGATGAGTGTACCCAATGGCCGATTGACTAAGTAACCGAGTGGTGTCGTGTGATACCGAACTATGAGTCCTATACGACAAAGTAGCGTGGGAGGTGTCGACACGAGACAAAACGGTGCGTGCGACCGTGACTGTCGTTGCTGCCTCATAAGCTACATTTTTACCTTAGGCGAATGACTAGCATCTTTCAACCTTTGGTCTCCGCACTAGGAATAACTTCCATCAATATAATACCGAGAGTTGCGGGGTGGGAGTGAAGGCAACAGCATTATGATTGATCGTGAGCGGAGGCAAAGAATGTGATTGCTCTATGACAAATAGTAATATAAACTTTAGTAAGCGTTTGTGTCTCGGAAACTTCTGTCCTAGAGTGCGGAGTCTAAGCGTGGTTAGTCCGTGTAAAAAATAATAGTAAACGTTATAAAGTTACGACAGTTTGTAAACTAGGATCTGTCAAATTCGCTTGAAAATCCATCTTGAAGTGAGCTATTCTAGAATGCAGGTGAGGCACAAAATGTGTTAGAAATGCACGTGAAAGATACTCTATAATTATAACAAGTTATTTATACCTATGTATTAAAAATGTATTTAATTTGTGTAAGTATAAAGTGACTTTGTCCTAAGCCGCTGGTCAATCATTTATTGGCAATTTCAACTATGCCATTAGGTCATTCGGCTCGTGGCTGCCTCCCTGTCTCCGTGTTTTTAGGCCACCACTCTAGCCGCCTAGTCCACGTACTGACTTGTCTTACTGACTCGAAGACAATAAAAGCTTTCTAGAAATACACACGCGTTGTCATCGGGATGTGGGAGTTTGGAATGTAAGAATTTATCTCGCGTCTTCACCATGTCTGCCAGATATGCTGCATTATTAAGAAATCGCCCCCATTCATATTAAAATCTAGTGTGACAACTAAAACGAACAACTCGCATATACAATTGAAACAGATTTAAAATGAAACCCCCAAATTTATATAAAGTTATGATCGACGAGCACCGGCATTACAAATCACTTGTTCCTAGAAATGCTATTTAAAACCATTGTAAACTGTATAAAATCTCTATACTACATAACTGACTTGTTTCTATGGTTAATATGATAATTGTACTGAATTGAAATTAAACATTTTGATTAAAAAAACATTTTGGTCTCATCTGTGTTAATAATCACATACAAAGGATTAATGTGTTTTTTTAAATTTAACACTTCTGTAGACAACAAAACGAGCCGAGGGAAATAGCCTGTGTGGGTAGTGTGTCCCTCTAACTCCCTAAAGGCTGTACACGTTATCTATTCTGTGGCTATACTTAAATACCCCTACCACGCCGTACGTACGCAATATTACTTCCATGTAGTAATAAGTGTATGAGTTTTTAGTCAATTGCCATTAAACTATATTAGGAACTGATCTGGCCTTCTACCAGCTGTTTCACTAATAACGTCATGCTATTCTAATTATATACTTTGCTCACTCACTATTTCTTGATTCATTGAGAACGAAAACAAGGCTGTAAAATTAATTCACCCATTTTCTATTTAGTTAAACTTTGTTCACTACCAATTTCTAATTGGCAATGGCCTTATGTGCATCTGCCCTCATAATTTGCACCAAACTTTGTAATAAATCATCTGAGTGAACGTGCGGCAGTTTGTTTACAAAATGTGTTTTGCAATACCGACGTAAAATGCGTAATAGACATTTACAAGTATTTTGATAATTTTACTTTGCCGTTGATTGGTTATCGAATTGATAAAAAAATACTTATCCTTCATTGTCAGATTTTACGTTGACTCATTATTGAATGTATACTATTTCTTTGTTATCACTCGCTATTCGAGATACTAATAGATAAAGTTAATTTAATTACACAAGTAGACTATCGCATACGATATCAATGGTGCAATTTTATATTAAAATCTAATGCCAAATTCACGTTTTTGAAGTCTGCATTTGTTTACCTTACTTTTAGCATCTTAGTTGTACATTGTGCGTGACTCACGGACAGCTGTTTTATTTTCAGCTCGTATTTTTCTTTCCTTCTCGTACTTTCAGCTTTATGAGAGTTTTAAACATTACATAATACATCCATCTTTCCGCGCCTATGGAAACAGTTAAAATGTTCACCACGCACATACTGACACCATCGTAACTGATTTTAAAGCCAATTTAATGATGTTATTAAAGTCTTTTGCTATTGTTTTAAATTTTAATGGAGTAATTTAATTAGAACATGACCTATATTTGCCAAAATTAGAATTTGACTCAATAGTTAATAATACTAAAAATAAAGAAAGTTTATGTGAACCTAGCGTTTGATCTAGGTTGCAATTGTAAAACGATTATTGCATCTGCACTAAACCTATACCTAGATGTTGTTCACACCCTATTCTCGAAATCGTAAAACAGAAACGGCAATACCGCTCGCCGACTTTAATGCAGTAAAGTAACGCACCTTTACGCACGTAAACTCGTTCAAGGACCCGAAATAATGAGAGCGACGTGATCAAAACGCGCTCTATCGGCTTGCCGCGCCCGAATCACATCACTCAATGTATCCGGAGTACCCGCACTTCCTTGATGTTGCTACGTTGCGTACATTTTAAAGCAGTCATTAAAAACGGTAGTTCAGTGTTTGAATAGTTATTGTCCCTCTGGCTAGTTTGTTTGTGGTCTCCGGGCGCGTCGGGAATTGGATCAAGCTCGTAAATGTATTGTGCCAGCCCAGTGTTTGTTCGTTATATCATCATTTGAGTATCACATTTGGTGATCAGGAACATTATGGAATTTGTGTTTTACAGCATTTCGATATGGATGCATACATTAGTCCAGGTTACTTTATCTAAAGCACGGTAGTTTATGAGGATATTGGTACTAAGATGTTGTATGTATGTCTAGGGTTTTAAGAATTTCAGAGTTGGAGTATGTAGCTAGCATAGTCGGCGTCCCCATAGTACTGAAGCTGCAGTACTGAATCGTTTATATCTCTAGGCGGCACGGCATGGCAAATAATAAGAGGAGCTTGAGCATACTGCGGCATATTCAAGCTCCTTGCCATATATGAGTGCTTAGTGTATTAAAATAACATTCAAAATAATTTTCGCTCACAAAATCCTTTGCCGTGCCGCCTCACGTAGTCTCCTGGCTCATCATTCTGAAATGAAATGTTTTTATTATCCAGAGAGCCGTTCGTCGTGCGGCGGAGGTGGCGGCTCCGAGGGCTCGGAGGAGCGTGCGTCGTGGCGCGTGACGCTGGACCACGACCTCGTGGAGACGCTGAGCGCCATATACCCGGAGTGGTTCAAGCCGCAGCACCGCCGGGACCGCAGCCGCGCCGCGAGCCCCGTCTCGCCAGCATCGCCGCCGCGCACGCCCATCACACCGCCTTCAGACGACACGTTTAGGTAATATATTTTATTTACTGTCTGCTGAAACGTGGGCTTTGAGTTGATTTAATAACTCCACAATGTGGTGGTGTATGGCCACTCAAGCCTCTGTCTACCCCCGAATGGGGATAAAAGTCGTGACGTTATATATAGTTTTATTTACTAATCTCAGCTCCCCAACTTCATGGTGAATGACAAATTACTTTCCTTGTCATTAATTTGAGCTTACAGTTGAACAGTGTCTATGAAGATGCAGTATGGAAATAAGACTTCGGAAGCCTGTTGTGGCTTTATAGTTCACGATTATTTATGCAATAGATCTATTTGCAGTGAGCATGCGCATGAAAATATAGGGGCATTTTGCGTCCCGATCAAAGGATGTGACTCCTCTATGGATGGGGTTCAGGTTGAAACTATGGATATCTCAAAAAAAATGTACCCCCTACTCTACACGCATTACACATTACATCGAAGTAAAGGCCATTCTTCTTCCACATACCTTCTATCTCCCACTACTGGATACCTCCTTCTATGGCGCATAGCGTTGCTGTTTGGAAATGTATACAATTATTCTTTTTCTTCTGAAAAGAGTAACCATTGAGTTTCTTGCCGGCTCTTCTCAATGGAAGCAACATTACGAACCGGTAGTAACGCTAAAATATTTTCGCTAATTTGACGATTTATAAGTGCTATTTTTAGCTAACATGAATAAAAAATTTTTTACTTTGACATACAAGATCACGTGGGTATGTGCTTCTTGAGTTACAATAACGAATCATTTGATTATGAACAGTTCTGGTGCGGAGGAGATGGCCGGCCGCCAGGCGGGCAGCAGCGCCAGCGAGCCGCCGAGCTCGCCGCGCGTCTCCCCGCCGAAGGTGGTCGTCGACGACAGCCCGTTGCAACCAGCCATGGGCAAGCACAAGGAATGTAAGTACCACGTCCTAGCTCCTTTCTTAATTCCACTGGAATCGTAGCCTAGTTTCACTAGGATCCAGAGTTGGGCAAAATTTAATTGCAATTAATTAATTGCTAATTGTAGGTGATGTCACAATTAATTGTGATTCGTTTGCGATTGACAAACAAATCAAAATTAATTGTTAATTATGACACCCTATGCAATTTGCAATTAATCAATTGCATTTAAATTTTGCCCAACTCTGCTAGGATCGGATACTCATTTCATTAAAAATTTTTCGTGAGCTTGCACTGGTAAATCATTTACCCTCAAATTTAAAGAAAGTTAGTATGGACTTACACTGGCATTGCAAATCACTTTTGCACCTGGAAATGCTTTTTTTATAGGACTGCGGTGGCAAAAAAGCGTACGGCCAGCCTGATGTTAAGCAGTTACCGTAGCCTATAGATGCTTTGTAAAACCATTGTAAACTGGCTACTAATTTGTCGGTCTATCAATTTGCCGGTTACAATTTATATCTCCTAAAAACACGCAAGAATGTCCAAAGTTAATAAAGTTTCTTATAACTTTTGCATTACTGATAGGCTGCCGACTAGCCGTAATAACTGCCATAGATGTTAGTCACTAAAATTGTTGCCTACTTATAGTCCTGGCAGCGGCTTCATTCACGCCGACCTTCATTCTTTCTAAAGTCCCCTTTAAATTATTTAATTTATCTAGATATATAGGTTGTCCAAGAATATTATAACCTTTCACTGTGCCAAGATTCATTTAAATTCACATAGTAGTTATTGCGCGAAACCTACACAAGCAAACAATGTTAGTCAAGTAGTTAATAGTAAACTCGCATGTAAATCCTAATCACGTGATTGGATATAAAATTTCTGTAACAAACAGAGTGGTAATACGGCGTGCAGCATATTCGATCAGTCTACCTTAACAAGGCCAATATCAGGCGAAAATAAAACAAGTTTGGGTAACCGGATTACTGATTACTAGCTCTTTAATTTCTTTTTGAAACATACGTTCAGAAGGTCTTTATACTCAGATACGATGTCGAGTCATGTACGTGATAGGTAGAGTACATAATATACTTACATGTTAAAATACTTTAGTAGCTTATGAGAAATGGATATTATCTCGTGTGAACTAAACCACACTATACCATACTAGGGAAACAACACAACTTTCACTCTTTGCAAGTAAATCATATTTACGCCATGTAAGGTGAAATAACCAGAATTCTAAGATGAAAAGTGCTAGGGAGCCTGAACTAGGGATGGTGTTATACGCTATTAATGTTGTGTAGATAGACAGGACGGATGTCACAGACAGGACTCGGTCTCGGAATGCGACGTCTAGTGTAGAAATGGCATTAGTATGCTGGTGGTGCCCGTACTTCCGGCCATGTTTGCGCAGTCAGCCTGCCTGCGCGCATCCCGAATAAACAAATCCAACCCTTGTCAGACATTTAAATAATATGCTTCTAAAAAAAGGCATGCTTGTATACCATGTATACATACCTTATAAAATACGAACAAACAAATCCATCCTTATTACATTAATATGTTTACATACATTGCTGTAGTAAGTTATTCGTTCTTCCTGTAAGGTAATCATTAGTTATTATTGAAACAATATAAAACAACAATAATAAATTTACAGAACGGAAAAATAAGTCTGTTTATCACCTTTGTTTGGTTGCAAAGGATTTAATTTAATTACCATTTACCTTCCTATATGGCAAAATTGTCTATTCGGAGTAACAGTAAATGGAATGAGTGGCTCGGCAGATACGCCCAGTAACCCACAATATTCGGCCCAGTGGTAGTGAATGTTTCGTCTGTAATACGGTCGCGGCATAACACTAGTTTCCTTGTGCAGTGTTTATTTATGTTGGCGTCGCGCCAGCGTTGTCCGCCCATCGCTCGCTGCTCGCCGCTTGTCTACACGCAAACAAGAATATAGCAACCCCACTCACTCGCCTACGCTCCGATGCGAACTATATCGATATTAATCTTTGTGTACCGATCGACGTATCGATCACGTCCACCACACGCGACACGCCGCGTCAAGTTCGTCACCTGGCGTCATAACACCGTATTCTTCGCGGTGATGTGCCATCTATTCAATCAGTACCCATTGTTGTATGCAAAAGGTAGCCGGCAAATGTTGTTATGCCGGTCGCATTACGTTCCTATCGTTTCTCATTTTTGAACGGTTACGAAACGAACACGGCAGAAATAAAGGTATACACGGTGAGGAAAATTTTGTTAGGTAGGTACCTACTAAAATCAGTATTAGATACAGCTCATTAAGTCGCAGCAAGTGTTGTATTGTTGGTTTCACTTAATTGTATTATTTTATATTACAGCATTAAAGGTAAAGCTGATGATGCGGCGGCCGATCAACCAGCTCGTGGCGCAAGGAATCATGCCGCGTAAGTTATAAATTACATATTGTTATCGACTGCATACTCAAATTGAAACACCGAATTATTAGACAGATGCGTAGTTGTATCCATGTGCCGGCCGTGTTGCCTACTAGCATAGTGCGCGCTCGCGCGTGGGCTGAAGGAATTTTATTTACGATTTCAACGCGACGGTTAATGAGCTTTTTTGTGACCAATAGGAAGTATAAATACATTTTACAAATCGTTACTTTTACAAATCACTTGATTAAATTTTAATAGATATGAAAGTACAGTACATTAAAAAGATTGTTCCGCCTTGGGCTAAAAACTTTCCAGAAAAATGTTGTTATGTTGGTACTTACTTATTTCCCGAAATTAATATAAAAATAATTTCATAAGTCGAGCAATTATGTTCGACCTACATAATTCACATAAATTTATTTTACCTTGGATATTTTTTAATACTTTGTGAATTTCCACTTAATGTATGATTCTGACTGTTTAACGACTGCAAGTTTTAAATTTATGTGTTCATTTTTTACAGCTCTGAAAACACCACCAGCCTATTTTGAACAATGCAAGCAATTAGAAAGAGCAAAAACGGGAGATTTACTAAAAGCAAAAATTCAGAGAAGACCCGACCGACAAGAGCTCGAACGAAGACATATTCTGGAACAAGTAAGTATGAAATGAGCAGTAGTTAATCGGCCTCGTAATAATAAAATTGAACATGTTTTTTCTCATAAAATAATTATTTTCAGGAGAGCCATGTGGATCCGAGTCTGGCGGAGAAGCAACGAATGTTGAAGAAGGCGCGCCTGGCCGACCAACTGAACGACCAGCTGTCGCACCGGCCGGGCCCGCTCGAGCTCATCAAGAAGAATATACTACACACCGAGGAGGACATCGAGACGGCGGTCAAGAGCGGCACGCTCGCGTTCAAGGCGACCAGCGAGGGCGCGTCCGGCCGCCCGGAGCACCCCTCCTCCTACTGCGGCCCGCCTGAGGAGGCCTCGCCTACTCCCTCGCCGCCCTCCACGCTCTCGCCCGTCAGCGTCGCCTCGCCGCCGCAGCACCCCGCGCCTGGGAAAGACAAACTCAGGAAGAAAAATAAACACAAACAGCAACCGAAGGCGCGATTCAAATTCCACGAGTACAAGGGTCCCCCGAATGCGCAGAAGGCGTCCTCGCCGCTCGGCTCCGTGGAGACCCCGTACGAACTACTGCTGCAGCAGCAGCAGCTGCTCCTGCAGCTTATGCTGCCAGCGTCGCCCGCGCCCTCCTCCGCGTCCGTCGCGTCTGACTCGTCCGATGCGTACGCGCCGCCCCCGCCGCCGCCGCCGCCCGCGCCCGCCGCGCTCGCGATGCCCGCGCGCTTCGAGGACATGAAGGTGTCCGATCTGCGCGCCGAGTGCAAGCGCCGCAACCTGCGCGTGTCCGGCCCCAAGCCGCAACTCATCGACCGCCTGCGACCCTTCCTCGTCGACAAGCAGGAGGAGCCGCCGCGCTCGCCCGCCTCGGTCGCCTCCTTCGCGTCCGTCGCGTCGCCCGAGGTGAAGCCGGAGCCCGAGCCGGCCGAAGACATCGTGCAGTCGCAGCGGCGCCAGATCGAGGAGCTGGAGCGCAAGCTGGAGGCGTCGCGCCGCCAGCTGGAGGCGGTGCGGCGCGACGCGGCCGGCGCCGCCGCCAGCGACCAGAGCCGCCGCCTGCTGCAGGCGCACCTGTGCGTGTCGCAGCTGCGCGCGCAGCTGGACGCGCTGCAGCAGCCGGCCGCGCCCGCGCCGCCGCCGCAGCGCTACGTCATCGCCGCCGCCGACGCCGCGCCCGACCGCCTCGTGCGCCTCTTCACCGTCACGCCGCCGACCGCCGCGCCCGACGACGCGCCGCAGAAGAACGCCAACCCCGCGTACATACTCAACGGCGTAAAGGTGGTGCCCATCGCCATCCTGCCGACGGCGCACTACGAGCCGGAGCGCGCGCCGCCGCCCCCGCCCCCGCCGCCGCCGCCGCCGCCCGCGCCGCCGCGCGACCGCACCGAGGACAGCCAGATCATGGACGACGTGCTCGAGATCCTCGTGGAGAACCTCGGCGAGCTGCCGCCCTCCTCCGTGGGCGACACGGCAGCGGCGGCGGCGCGCGCGCTCGACGCGGGCTACGGCGCGCCGGGCCCGGCGCCCGCCGTGTTCGAGCCCACCGACGTGCTGACCGACGACGTGCTTGGCGACTCCCGAGTCCGCGACTCGCTCGCCGCGGACGAGCTCCAGAGGGAACTCGACCACATACAGAACGAGATAATGAGTCACGCCGATCGGTGTTCCGTCGATCCCTCGGCGGCCGACATCGACGCCGATCTCGCCGTCGATCTGCTTTCCGACGGAGACTTTCACGCCGACTTCGGATCGGATCCTAACTCCGTCGACAATGACGACTTCTTCGGAAGCCTGCTCGCCGGGGACACCGGTGATCGCTCGCAGGATAGATCGCAGGCCATGGACATCGGGGAGGACGCGCAGGAGAGCATGAGCGTGACGCCGCTCACCAACGGGGACATACTGGATCACGCGCGGACCGGCTTCGATTGCATGGACGACCTGTCGCTGCCGTCGTTCCAGAGCGAGGACACCCGCCCCGACGCGATCGACGACCGGACGGGCGAGTTCGACCTGAAGGAGTTCGGCATCGAGCCCGGCTCGCACATGAACGTGGACGGCGACGGGTACGACTACATGGACACGGAGATTATTCCGAACCTGTTCGGGCGCGGGCACGTGCCGCAGTACGACCCGCTGCTGGGGGGCGTGCTGTCGCGGCCGGCGCCGCGGCCGGCGCGCAAGCACTACTCGTGGGAGCGCTTCGAGTACGACGCTACCTGACGCGAGCTCGCCCATCGCCCGCCGCCGCCGCCGCCGCAGCCCGTGTGATCTCCCCGCGTCGCTCTCTCCTCCTTTATCATCGATAGCTACCGAGTAGCGGACCGAGTGACGCGCTAGTCTTTCTTCGTGATTATTTCTTCCGATTGATAATTTTTATTCTTTTGTGACTATTTGATGTTGTGAAACACGAAGTGTTTACATACGTAGATTACTACGGTTTATATTATTATGGTATGTGGTACTTAACGCTGATGCGGAACTTTTGCGTCGCTAGTTTTTAATTTTATAATAGTTTTAACGGTTCGTTTACTTCATCGTGAGTGTCCGCGTCCGCCGGCGCCGTGCGTGCGGCGGCGCATCGCAGGGCTCACGTACGATAAGTCGATTTTGTTTACTATTTATAGGCATAATTATCTACTTATGTATATATTGAAATAATACTCAACATAGTTGTGGATTTCTGCATTCCGCCCGATGACTAAAACTTAGGGAAAATTATAATAAGAAGAGTTGTTTTTGTCGAGGCACAGTCAATCTATGAGTCACCTGGTCGCGTACACATTGTGTTAATTATAATTATACGATATAAAATGTTTTAGATTGATGTCGTATCGATTATCAAAGTCCGCTTGCCGCTGTCCCTGGCGCATGGATAGTAGACATTTCCCGAATCAATAAGTGACATTCCAGTCTTGTTGAAGTGCAAAATGTGGCACTAGAGCACCCGTCTCTCGCGATATGAATATTGTTATCGATTTTGGCGAAATTATAAAACCCATTATATGTGTAGTGAAAATTTTGAAGTTTAGTAAAATGTAGAGGACAAAGTGCACATTCACAAGCCATCGTCATGGGTGGGACCAGCTTGGGAACAATGTTAGATATGAATTCATTTAGGTAACGTAGGGAGCCGGCTCCTCGCATCTCAACAATCGAGCAAGCAGTCTCGCAGCATCACTCGTTAATAGTACACTTTAATCTTTCATTATTTATTTTATAATCGGAACTTTTATTTTATCATAGTATGAAAATCTTTTTACTTACAATTAGTTTTTTTCCTAGAAACAAATATTATAATTATTGTAACAATGCAACATTCTTAAAAAATGTATCATTCCAATTTTATTGTCTAAAAATGTAGGATAGGTGCGCCGGTATCGGTAGGTTACGTTTGCACTCAATTACGTAATCGATGGATTAAATTATTATTTCTCTATATCCTTGACACTCTGAACCAATAATATTTTGAATTCTTCAAGTAGTATCCAATCTAATGGGTGGTTATTTTAGATGTAGTATGCATATAAAACGCGATAAATCTTCTATAATGTACGTGCCGAGTCAGATTATAGTTTAACTTGTAGCTTATTAAATTATGATTCCTAGATCGAGTTCCCTATAAAGTAAATTATCGTAAGTGTCGTGCAAATAATAGTCTGCTTGCGTGATTGTTATGATGCACTATTTATAATTTATTTATTCATCTCATTGTACTTACTAGTTTTCCGTTGTATTCATTACTATGTGTGAGTGTTTTTACTAATGTTATTTGTATAGTATCACAGATATTTATTTAGAGTTTACCTTTGCTTTATCAGAGAAATACATTGATCAAGCAAAATTTGTGAATCGAAGATATATTGCCATTTTTTGCATTTATGTTAAATTTAATTTTTGAATACTTGTTGCTACAACGAACACGAATAATGATTACTGCCCTGCACGTGCCAATAAGTCAGTCCTTGAGTAATAAAATAAAATAACATTATTATATTTCACAGTTAAACTTGGCTAAATGGTGTAAATAAATATTGCTGCGGTCTAAGCATTGAGTGTCAATGTATGTAGATATCGATGAAGGTGTAATGCGTCTGTACTTTAAAAGTAATTAGGACATACTACATTCAAAGTACACGTGCATTTGGAATGGTGCTAATAAAGTGAATATAGTATAAAATATTGTTAACATACTTAATTTTTATATTGGATTTGTAAATGTGTGGCTGTAAATGTAAAACCCGAGTAACATTTATGTGTGTACAAATTTCGTCACTTGTTTAGCAATGGGAAGTTATAGTAATGCCGGCCACGAATAATATGGCTGCATTATTTAAAAACAGGGCTTGCAAATTTAAATTTGCTTTATAATTTAAGTAATATTCCATAATCTAAGGAAATTATAATGACCTTTACTCTAGATTTAAATATTTAAAAATCTATTTGCTCATTATCGAAATTGTACCCATATTAGTAAAATTTATTGGAATCAACATTATAGAGGGTGATGTTCGTGTCATTTACCCTCGAATAATATCATGATAACAGGCCTAGTGTGTTAATTAGCTTTGTATTCACTCTTCCGCGAGAGTTTAGTTTAAATGTATTTAACAAGAAACTAAGTGAGATTAATGTTTTGGTAAATAGCATACTATCTGCGTATCTGCATATTTGTTAATTATTGTTGTAATTATTTTAGGAGAGTTTTAATATTTGTTTCTAAACAGTAACTAGGCTATATCCGAACCCGAAGTTATGAATATTTATTCACTTTGTGCTCTCTGCAATATCTTAGTAACTAATTGGCTTCGTGAAACATAATGCTTGAAGACACCTTTGTTAACATGCAATGTATGTATAAAAAATAAGTAGACAATAAAAAAAAACAATATCCGGCTTTATGGCCAGTCTGTAGCAGAGCCAAGTATTCAATAAATTGAATGTGATGATGTGATACGATAACCACAGGAGTCGGATCTGTAGTGTAACTGGATAGTTTTTTACCTTGCCCCGTAATGAAGCCTTGTAAATATTTACCAAGCCTTTATATAAGTATAATAAGGAGAGAATGTTGAATAAAAACTTTTACACAAGCATTGTTTCCGTTTTCACCCAGCAGTAGACATTGCCGTTTTATAACAGAACTTAATTCCTTGAACAGAATCGAACAGTCTGCAAAGTCCATCCGATTTGACTGAGCTGCACAGAATATGCACCCAACAAACATAACACACAGTCTTCATCCATAAACCCATCAACATCAATATTGAGTCGCAATAAATTTAGGAATTATAGTCAACTATATTCGCCTTCTTGGAATTCTGGGCTGGGCCCTACACCAGAGTACCAAATATCATTATAGTCCAGCTGTTCTTGTCATGTGCGATGCTCAGAGGAGAAACTTACAAACAAGTAGGTATGTATAATACATTTTATTATTAGAAGGTGGAGGAGGAAATACGTAAGGCACAAAACTTCGCAGGGCGGCGCCACTGTACCCAACTTTATTACATTCTCTTTCTGTAATCGGCATCGACATATTATTTATAAATTCCTTGGTAATCAGTAATATAAAAAAAGTGGTATGGTCTATGCATAACTATCAATCTGTCAATCAAATTAGTTGTCAAGCAATGACATCTGGTCTGGCTGATAATGACATTGACAACTAATATTGCGTTCCATTCACTGTTAATTTCGTTATTTTCGTTCACAAATCTCGTTCCACTCGAACTCGCACCAACTTGTACTGAAATTGATCATTATTATAGTTTTTAACAGTTTTTGTTTTAAATGCTCTGTGGTTTTTGTGGACGAAAATAACAAAAATTACGGTGAATGGAACGCAGCATAAAGCAAGCGAGCAAGAAAAAAGAAAACGAGAAATATTTTTTGTACTGAGAAATGAGAAAAATTCTTGATAAATTACTATTATAATCGGTGTTAGACAGTAAAATTACTGTATCAGATATAGAGGAACCAAAGCTGAAATAATACGTTATGATATTAGCTGAAACATTGCTGTTCTCTCTTTCCTTGATCGATAGTGGTGCTATATTATTTCTTTTAGTTTACTACATAATAACATTGTCTGACCTAGAATGTGATTACTTGAACGCGCAGGAATGTTGCGATAAGCTCAATTATTGGTTACTGCCAAAGTATATCGCTCACTCGTTTATCACGTTTCTGTTATTGTTACACGGCCAAGTGATATTGTTGCTGCTCAATCTGCCGATGTTTATATGGCTCACGTTTGAATACTTCACGATACCTCAAGGCAATTTGGGCGCGTACGATCCCGCTGAGATCCACAACCGAGGACAACTCAAGAAGCACTTGAGGGATGTTATGATCCACATCGGTTACTACTTATTGTTCTTCTTCATTTATCTCTATTGCTTTATATTGGCACTGCTGAAGGGTGATCCCATCCGGAGGTCAGACGACGACCAAATTGTGACAGAAATCTAAGATATATATATACAATGGCAGAAGAACCTGTGGTGTTGAATTTTGTGGAGAATGATGATGACAATGATGCCGTAAGTGTATTTGATGATGAAATAAGATGCACAAAGTTACAGTTACCAGATAATATTGTGAGTTATATAGAAAAACGAGAATTGAGTACAGACGTTGAACAGTTGGATTGTGATGATAGTTTGGTGGAAAAGATCGCTGCCAATTATGTGATAGCTAAGAAAATCATCAGTAATCTGTCGTGGCAGGACAAGATGCTGTGTAAGCATGTGTGCTCCATGTGGCACTCGGCGGTACACACACTGCAAAAAGAACAATTGTATCCTGCTGACTTTGTGATCAACCTCAGAATTTGTTCCATTAGACACGGAATCAAATTCACAAAGTCGAGCAACTTTAATGCTGAACCACTGGTCATTTTTGCATTTTCTAACACATCAGGGTTTGCGATTACAAGCAAATGTGAAGTTCTGGTTCCCAGTCCTTGTGAACCAGCCTGTGAAAAGGAACATTACTGTGAGTATATGGATTTATTAAGAATTAAATTAAGTTTAAAATATATTTTTTTACCAAATAATTGCTTGCCACATATTTCATATTATCTGTCTTATCATATTAAATGTGTCATCTGAACTTACTTAGCTTTAGATAAATAGCACATTATCACAATTTCTTGAAAACACTTAACATCACTTCACTTTTTTTGTGTGATAATTTATGCCCTTGACCTGATGACCTATACAATCTTAGTGTATTTTAACTAGTTTCTTACCCGTGGTTTACATGGATGATTTGGGGCACTTAAGATATAGAAAGCTGCATATAAAGTCTCGTCAAAATCTGTTTTGCATGATACTCACTCAGTATAACTAATTAAATGTTGCATTTTTTATATTATAATAGAAAATGTGGAACATTTTTTGTACGTATGAAAATATTTCTAACCATTGTTTCAGTGATAGACTTAATTCAGCAACAGGTTGCCGCTCCCAAGAACTGTATGCTCACTGTGAAAGCGAGCTTCCTCTCGTACCTGCCTCTCCCTCACTCCATCACCAGTGAACACATCATCACACGGCAGATGTTTGCCCGGTCCAACCCTTTCATTGGCGGTGTTTACATCCCAAAGATATCTGGTGTGGAATTCCACTGCATCAATATTAAATCTGTGAGCGATATGAAACGGGAGTTTTATGACGTGGTGGATAAACTGGCTCAGGATAGAATAGTGAAAGGAGTGCTTGTGTATGTCACGGAGAGTTTCCTGCTGCATAGTGTGGAGGATATTGTGTTCTTGAACTATTTCAAGGATGTGTAAGTAATAAATAACACTTCATAAGTCCATCCATTCCATTTAATAATGAAAATACTAATAAGTACTTGGTTATGAGTACTATGTGCCTGTATTCTTCAACAAATTAGGCAGAGGTGCTTTATCATAGGACACCCACTTTAATTATTAAGGCCTGTATTCACAAACATTACTATGAGGCGTCACAGTACGCGCCAGAGCCTTTTGAGAAATGTCAAACTTTCTATAGCATTGTGTCTTTAGACAAAATATTGTTTGTGAATACTGTTATAAGTCCCAATGTATAAGGGGGTGAGCATATTACCATATTTCCTATCCATACACACTTCCAATGAATGGGCTATTACTAGAATTTCAGTTATTAGATAGAATTTCTTGATGATGTAGTTTTTATTATATTTTCAGGCAGCCTAACATACCATATGCCCTTGGAGGCTGCATAGTAGAAGACACCGTGTGTGATCAGGCTGATATTAGCCAAATTGTTGATGGTTTAAATGAGGGCAAAGACTTCGTTAGTGAAAACCTTATAACCCTCGGGTTATTCACAGTTCCTAAGACAACAGACAATCAGCAGGAGCAAAACAACAATTTTGATGTGTACTCACTCATTATTGATTCATCCGACTGGGCCAAAGCCAAGATACAAAGTACTATTAATGAGGTAAGAATTACTGCAAATGTAAACCATAAAATTTGTGCTAATGTAATAAACAAACCTTTGTATGTTTTGTGTCTAAAAAACCATATGCACTTGCGGAATTGCGGCTACCTACCGTTGAGTCCAACCATGACATTGACAAAGAGCCGTTGAACGATCGCAATCAATCGCAATATCGAATCGCAAGATCGCAATTTATCATTAATTTGATTACTTGCGGCAGCAGTGTAACCAGCAAGTGTATATGGACACTTATAGTTTGAAATGTCAAGGCAACATACACTGGATATTTTTTATTACACCATATTAATTGTGACCTCTTCTTGATCAAGTGACAGTACTTACTGCACCTGCTTTGTACCGATGACGTAAAAACTATTTAAACCGAATAGAAACCAAAACCACATCGACAATCTTATTTTTTTAACGTTCGAAAACCCTTTATGGGTCCCCTTCCGCCACGGGGGAGGCGGGAGAGGTATGTATGTGGTCGACAACCTGCCTCTGCTCACGTCGATGCAAAGGGTTTAGTTCTTATTCCCTTGACATAACGTTTTTCTAGCCAGCTTAAGGAGCTTTCGCGTGTTTATTGATTTGCAAACGTTTCCTTTATTGCAGTTCTCGAAAAAAGTGCCCCATTTCGAGCACAGCGTGGTACTGAAGTTATCGTGCGTGGGCCGCGACCAGAAGCATGAGCTGGAGCAGAACTGTTTCCGAGAATCGTTTCCCAACACCCGTTTGGTCGGTTGCTATGGCAACGGTGAGCTGGGGGTCAACCACCCCGCGCGACCAGAGCCCGAAGAAACTGCTAACTCTGCTAAGAGACACCGCAGGGACCCTGGACCACAGTTCGGGATCATGTATTCATACGCCACTGTCTTCGTATACATTGGTTGGGGGAAGATTATATCACAGCCTGAAGTGAATTGATTGGACTGGACAACAGGGCATTTAAATTAGATATATAGTTTGTAAGTACTCTATTTACGATTGTTGTCGCTAGCTATTATTATTGAATATGTAGCAAGCACTAAGAAAAAATGTATCGGGTCTAATGAAATAACTATCTGTATGCAGAAGCAAGCAAGGATTGTCGTTATTATTTTAAGCTTAAATAATTATTTTCGTTTGCATTTTTAGCAAAAGTTTGACCACACTGAAACTATTACGGTTAGTAATAAATGATTGCAGCTCTAGTCATAACACATGTAAGGTGCTATGTTGTAAACTCCACTCCACTATCAGTGTGTCAAACTTTCGTATTAGGGTCTTCACACATTAAACGTCGCGGAAACGGTTTAAGCCGGACATAGGGACCTTTATTGTTAAGAATGAGAAAATAATGGAAATGACGTCGACGTTTCGCGTAGATGGAGCGTGTGTCGTTGCGTCGTTTATGCTTGAACGTTTTTAATTTTCTACTTGAACCGTTTTTGCGTCGCTCAATGGGTAGAGACCATTTTTAGGGGGGCTTTTTATTAGACTTATTAATAAATGGTAATTGATTTACCAATTGAATGGAATGATTCGGGTTATATACCTACATTTAATGTTATACATTTTTCAATCCGTGCCTGCTACTCACATTTTGATATTTATATACACTATTTTAATGCAAACAACATCGGGATATCCTATAATTTATTATTGAATTAATGAATAAGTATAAATAAAAATAAATGTGGTCTTTTGACGTCTCTCCGACATGCGGGTATCCTCACAATGTTTGCCTTCAACGTTTAGTTAGATAAAGGTACCTTCTAATTGATGAATATGAATGAATATTAATTATATATCCGAAATAAGTTATAATGTAAGTACACTTTTAAGTAACACGTATCTACATTCGGGTTATCATAAGTATCACTGTGACCGTGACCACTGCGTACAATCAAATGATTATTGGCAAATAAATTATCATTTTAAATCTATAATTGTGTGTGATTTTTTTCTGGACAATCATACTTTTAACAGTTTCTTAAATCATAAGTCAGGCATTCCAAAATTCCGTTGAGTCTAAAATAACTATCGCTACAACTTATCGTATCTTCCCGTTCTCAAAACGTCTCGCTTGCAAAAGGTTCCGTTCTCAAAACGTCCCTATATAAAAATACTAGCTGTTGCCCGCGACTTCGTCTGATTGGAATTTGTGCTGCGAGATTGATTGGAGGGAAAGATTGGTCTGCCATACAAACTTTCATCCCCTATTTCACCCCCTTCACGTGTTATTTTTGCAACAAAAAGTACCTTATGTCATTCTTCAAGATCTCTACCAAAATGCATCAAAATTGGTAGCGGTTCAGTGGCTGACATTCAGAAGTTCGACAGTTCATTATATCGACACGGTCCCAACTTCGAAGAAAATTATTTCGACTACTCATTGCTTTGACAGAACATATATTCGACGAGCATTACTTCGACAGAACTTACTTCGACAACACACAACTTCGAAGAACACTACTTCGACATGCACTTGTTCGACGGATCTCTACTTCGACGGAACATACCATCGACACAAACACCCCGAGTGACGCGAGAGCTGGAATTCAGGGCATTCGACTTGGCTGGGTTAGGTTCGAAGGAACCCCTGTCATTCCCTTCGTGTTATGTTACTTTAGACCCTAAACGCAGAAATACGAGCCCCGGCGGGGCTCCGTCGACTTGCTCGGGGGCTGTCGAGAGATCCGCCGAACAAGTGCATATCAAAGTAGCGTTCTGTCGAAGTAGTGTTCTTCAAAGTTGTGTGTTGTCGAAGTAAGTTTTGTCGAACTAATGCTCGTCGAATATATGTTCTGTCGAAGTAATGAGTAGTTGATCTATTGTTCTTCGAAATTGGGACCGTGTCGTGTCGATATTCAGTATGACACTCCGGTTCAGTCATGTAAACGGAACAGACAGACAACCATACAGATAGAGTTACTTTCGCATTTATAATATTATAGTATAGTATACCTAGATGTTCAAAACAAGTACAGCTTGTCTAATTCTCGCTATAAAATGCCTGCGGTGAGAATTCCGCATGTAGTAACACTAATGACTATGGGATAAGAGTAGGTACGTTCTAATGTTCTGATTAGTTGACAGAACATTAAAAGGAGAGTACGTTATATTGCGACGCTCATTGTTTTACCGTCTCGCAATCCTTAATGAGATGTTTAGAGACATTGGTGTGGGAAGTAGGATGTGCGGATTGCGCGCGACTCTAATCCGCTGAATTATAATATGTGAGTTATGGAAATGGGTTAAGAGAGTGCTCATCATGGGCTTGACTTGTTGGATCGTTGCAAGGTTTATTGCGATGTGTTAATGTGGTTATGGTGTTGTATTTTTACTTTTTATCAGAATACCTATAGCAGCCTGGTAGGTTATGTAATTTGTGACAGGTATACTTTTATCAACTTTTAATTATAGGGATATTTATTCATTGACACATACAATGCTTAACGATTTTGTTTTGAAAAACTGAGTAGCGTCTTTAGGTTTGCTTTTAGATGGCCAGAGATTACCTAATTATTTACCAGTAATTAACATTTCCCAAATAGACTTCGAAGTTCAATAATGTTACATAGTAGGTACATTATAGTGATTGTCTATGTAAAACCACAAGAGTGAGAATTTAGATCAGTTGGAGCTTTATACACTCGAAGGAAAGTCTGAAGTGAAATTTTCGACACCGCATACTAGACTTCATAGTGTCTATTTTTATAGCTTTTACGTGAAGCAACACTGCATACATTATGCTAATTTACATCTACATCTCGTGATCTGCTAAATTGTTATTTAAACTTTCTCATAGCATTTGGCAATATCGTTATATTTTAGTTGTATTTTACTAATATTAGGTAAGTCGTTTTTTTATTAAATATATCTCTCGTATCGTAATGTTCTAATTATGAATTCAAAATTAGTAACGAAACATTACACATTTATTAATTTAAAAAGTAACATCCGACCCGGCGTTCATTTGAAATACTCGCATCGCTAGATTCTATTCTATCTGTGCTCTAGGCGGTAGATAACGAGTAAATAATTACTAAACAGGCTTCTATTATTTGATGATGATCATCGGTAATCACAAACCATTGCTATGCGAATAATCGCGTTCACCGTTACACACAGCAAATACCAGCCAGTGTTTACGACTTCAACGCGTAATTAGACCGAAAAATATTTATTCGAATTAGAAATTTAACGTTAACTGGCACATACAACGGTTATTTAGAACAACGTAGTTTGTTCGTAGGGTGCGCGATCGTCGGCTGTTAACTTACTTGCGCGTAATTCAAGAGAGTCGCTAACTGCAATCTCGCATGTATAAGTAGAACACGCATGATGAGACATTATTGTTCAAAAACCAAAACACTAGCGCTCAGTTTGGTTCAACTGTTTTCTCCATAGAATGTAGAATGTGGGTCTATTTCAGCAAATCTAGAAAATACAATGCTTTTACAATAAGTTACTACATTTCCTCACAAAATAAGTACCTACGAAATTTAAAAGGGCTAAGTAAAAAAGCAAGTTTGTAAATACGTGACTGTATTTACTTTTTTTTAAATAAAAGGTAGTTATCTACCAGATCTTTCAGCAGTTATATACCTTCGTGGTACCTAGGTGTAAGAACCAACTACAAACTGTTAGAGACGCGCCCTTTAGACTATGCAATTTGCAATAGACGACACCAATCTTGTATTGTGTAAATGTAATTAAAACAATAGCAGCACTCATCTAGAGCTCTGCAAATTACATAGTCTAAAGGGCACCTTAAACTCATCTACAATTAGGTAGGTATTATGAAATAGAGGCGTTATTGATAGAAGCTTAATTGACCAGCTGCAGCTGCCGCTTGACGTCATGCACACAGTCTAATTTGTAAAGCCGGGTCTCCTGCGCGTGTTTTGCTCTACTACACAACAAGGCCTACACAAAACATGTTTTGCCACACAAAAACAATGTTATACTTTCCATGCCCGATGGAAAACATCTCCACATTTTTCCCCGCGCAGTTGAAAATGGTGAGGAAATCATTTTTAAAAATAATACCGCGCAGCAATACTTTGTGTAGTGCGTAGAGCAAAACACGCGTAAGAGACCCGGCTAAGCTATCACTGTAGATGTCGATTGTCGAGTGGTGAGATCTCACCACTATTCCGAGGGGTTCTTCGGTCGAGCCGCCGTCGTCGCCGCAGCCACTAGTGCAGTGCTCAGCCACATGGGCCCGCGTCCGCACGCCCGACGAGTCGCGCCTCTAAATATACGCACGCGGTAAATGTTCCGCGATCGTATAATTCAATTTGATAGTCGTATTTTTATAAATTGGTGTCTCGTGATTATCCATGAATCTTTTGGTAATTCTATTTGTACCTACGTTAATTTTATTGAATATTTATTGTACAAAAAATACAAAAGTAAGGTATTTATTAAATTAGATGTATTGAGATGGATCATTTCACACAACGCGCAGTTTCAATTATCTTTTGTTCAGTGTAAATAAATATATTTCATCATTATTAATAACAGTCACGCGATGAATAGCAATGCTCGCATGGCTAAACATTTTGCTTTCTTTTTAATAATTTATTTGACACTACGGCAGTAATTTTTAATTGCACTTTTTGCAAAATTCCAATAGACTAGTAGATTTTCTAGGGAATGCAGGTTTTTTAAATACTTTTACCGTAGTTAAACTGGTGGGTAGATGATTAATTAAAAAAATACTATAAATAAAATAAATACCTACTATCATGAATTAGTTGGCTCCATAAGGTAGAGTTACACCATTCTATCAATTATATTGTGTGGTAGCGCAAACGTAGATATCTAATAACATAGATTTTGGAACAGTGAAAGCTGTAATTATCAGAAACAAAGATACCGGCGGGGTTGTTAAAGCTCTGATGGTGATCAATGTTAATGTAGCGAGAAGCGCGACCGGCGGCGCGGGCGCAGCGCCGCATTCACTTTCACCCGGTCTATCGACTGATCTCTACCAAAATTACATTAGCGGCTGTTAATTCGACACGTAGCTTATTATCTATTGACTAAATAACACAGGAAATAATTAATAAGTAGGTACATTTCAAAAGGAAATAACTGAAAGACAGGTAGGTATACTTATTGAATATTAAGACAAGTTTTTTTGTATAGTATCTATACGTACGCCTCTATATTACAACTTGCGTACTACATCGTGTAATATCTATCTAAACAATATTTCTCTTGAACAGACATAAACGCTTCCCACGGCTTAAATAACGTCCCGAGTCCAGCTTTCAATATTGTATAAACTTGTTCTGGACCGATGTGGATTTGTGGACACAGTGATCTGAACGCTGGAACATAAACACAAGATTAAGTGAAAGTTTATAATTTCCCCGTTCGTGTGCGAGTCCGGAGTAAAGTGCCAAGACAAAGACTGAACAATGGACCACCTGTTCCGGCAGCGGCGGATTAGTGTGCCTAAGAGGTGAGTACGTTTATAATGATCACAGTGTACCTGGATGTGTACAGATCCTTTTGTATAGATGTAAGTATATACTATTAACACCAACCTAGATATCATACGTATATGAATACCTGTAAATAGTTATGTACCCATAAAATGTATCATACATATGATCGCAAGTACAGCCTTACATCCTATTTTATGCACGTGTGTTTCTAGGTTGATATTCTGTGATGAAATAAAAAATAAGTTGTTGTTGGTAGTGTCAAGCTGTAGCCGATTGACTGCAGCTAATAATATAGGCTGGCTCCGCTGGAGTAGTGCCACCATCTTTCTGAACAGTAGGTACAAGCAATGCACACATTCTAGGTACAGCATAAGATGTCCTGTAGAATGTTGTAGTTTGGTTCGCCGAAAATATGTTTTTGTAGAATTAAATTAAATTCGTGTAACATCAAGTTATTCTCATCTTACACCGAATAACACGTTATCCGCCTATCAAATTACTTATAAAAAGTAACAGAAAAGTGTTGTTAAACTATCTATCAAAAATCTAGCAGCTTTTTACCCGGCCACGCACGATCGACTCGCTAATCGCATTTAACACGGAAAAGTTGAGAGGATAAAACATATCTGATTCGATTGTCGAATCGATTATAATCGTAGATGTAAACATCGATTTCCTTGGTGCCGGGTGAATGACACGGGCCGTAGACGGTCGCGATTCGCGCGTTTTTGTCAACTTTATATCCCGCGCATTGTTGGTCCGGGCTGACAATGGTGCGTTGACTTCAAGACTATCTTACTATGCTATTCGCACGCTGCTGGTTCCCGTCTCGAGCGATTTAAAAGAAATAATTTATTGAATATCACCAGTTTGACATTGTCAATCATAACTAATAACGTGGTTGGGAACGATCCCAATAATCTCAAGTGCCTATTATAAGAATAATATCATAATTGACCCTTTTAACGTCTCACTTCTAGGCACGGGCCTACCCTCAAGGCGAGGGAGTTTCATGCCATACCTAACTAATCCACCGAGCTGGCCAAGTGCCGGCTGGTGTACCTATACTACAATACCTACACCATGCACCCAAAATAACATAATACAACATGCATGCACATAATTACAACTAAACAAAATCAAGTATAGAGTCTATCCAAGATGTTGAGAGAATCGCTTACGAGTAATTTAATTGCCTAAAACATTATTAAATTCAACGATACTATACCTAGTCATAATTTATTATTTTAGATACTTACTCAATGGTTACCCACTTATTTACCTCATAAAAATATGATTATGATAGAGTCGCGAAGTACGTATTCTGCCATAGAAATGTCGCCAAATAGGTATTTGTGTATCATTTGATTCCTTTTCTACTTTCGTTATTAGTACGTCGAGTAAAAGTAGACTAAACGCATCCCGCGTTTTAAAAGGATACAAAGAAAAAGTCTAATATGCTAAGCAAAGCCTAGATATGCTACCTCACAAATTCCTCAACTCGATTTGTGTGGTCCTCCGCAACATGGCGTCTTCCGATACGTGGCCGTTTGCAGATATTCCTCATGATAAATGTTTCTATTCATCGGAACCATGTTATTATGCAAAACGCTAGCCTTGTTCTACTCATACTCTGGTTTCCATTGAATAATTCATTATATTATACAAAGGGCGCACAAGTTTTTGTCTATTCATATCGTCGAGTTCCCGTGTCTTTCATCATTCCATTAAATATATCAGAAAGTTAAACCTATTATCCGTAAATGTTTGAAAGTTCGTTATGTTTGGAGAAACTTAACACGTGTGGAACATTCGCTTTTCTTTAGGTATTTTGTTTTAAAAAAAACCTTTTTGTCTAAAAGGTAGTAAAGTGAAATTTTAGTTATTATGTCTGTTGTATATTCATAAATAGGTACTACAGTATAATAGTAACACTTAGTTAACGATAAATAGTAGTTCAATTCATCCTACAACACCATACACAAGTTATAACATCCGTCATCTAATACTCATTTCTTTGACATTCTTTCGAATTAGTTCCTCATTTCTTTTCTCAGCAGATTCTTGTATAATTAATGTGTATAGGATGATTGTAGTCAACAACTGCTTTCTACGAACTTAGCCGAAGTTAACATTTGCTCCTTGATCTAAGTATTATATAAAGATTACCTATCGTAAATCCACCTGTACTTAAGATATTTCATGTAGTTAGGTTATAGTTAAGTAAACTTTATCTATAACATATAATTCATAACAAGAGGAGTCAAAGAGAATTACTTCATCAATAATAGAAACAGCTTTCTCCAGAGCTCTAGGAAACTTATCTATGTTTATTTATGCTATATTATTAACCACGCAGAACAGTATCTAAAGTCCACAAATCATAGATAGTAGAACATAATTTTCTAATACCTTTGTTGAAATCACACACTTACCCCAATTTTATAAAATAAATTACAATGGTGCTTTGTACACAAAAGTGCTTTGTAATGCCATTGTAAATAGATTTTGGGGGTAACAGAAAGAAGCGTCGTTGTAATCTTCCACAGATTTTAGTACAGTCGTTTAGGAATGGACGCGCGCCCGCCTCGCCGCCGGTCGGAGTATGATACGATCGCTGCAGCGACGGCGGCTGCTACTGCAACTGGAGCATGAACGCAGTTTCTCCATTCAAATAATTGTGAGATTCGCGTGTTCACTAATTAAGAGCATGCACACTGCTGATTTTGTAATAAATTCTAAATTTTATGACAAACGTTAACGGCGGATAAATATGACCGGAGTATGTTCGTAACTTTGATAATTAAGTAGCGCGGTGAAGTAACTTTAATTGGGTTACACTATATGATACTTAGGGTCCCGAAATATCGGGTGGTGTAATTCCAAATTTACTTAACCAATACTATCTAAAAAATTATTACAACAAGGATTGGCATGAGATAGTTAAGTATAGGGACAGTGACCCCTTAGCTACCGCGAGAGATCTTTGCGCAACGGTGGGATAGTTTAGTTAAAAAAGTACCTATGTGACGATTTTTATACAATTGGTAAAAGAGTACAAAAACCTAGAAGTGATTCACTCTTGCGGAACAGTAACAATCCACTCGGAACGTGTACACTTCGCTGTACACGAAAATAAACATAGAACAACACTTTCACCGAAAATTCGTTATATCATCTTACCAACATTTTGTGGCAAATCAAAATGTTGTATAACACCATAGCGAATAAGTACGATAAATTTGTAATTATGTTATTAAGTACATACTATTTTCCTTATTCCATCGATTACACGATACATTGAGTAAGCTGTTTCGCAATTACTATTCCAAGTGATCAGTATTCATTGTATTTTTCGATCGTTCGATCGGTATTCGTATCGTGAGCTTGTCTTGGTAAGGTCTAGGTTATCGTTCGCTGACCGCGGGACAGTTACAGTGCACGCTTCACTTCCTACCCTGAGTGCGGCGAACGATCTTTCAATAATTACCTTATAAGCAGCTGTCATGCGGACGTGGCCACGTATAACGGATTTATTTATAAACTATAACTAGCAAGAATCTTATACTGTTTATTGTGGTTCGCAGAGTCTGTGGTAGAGTTTAGAATGTGACTCTGATAGTGACAGGATATTGTTGCGGTTCTCCTTTCAGACTGAGTTAAATTTTCAAGAAGTAACTAAAGTCAAGAAGTAACTAAAGTCAAGAAGTATCTAAAGTCAAGAAGTAACTAAAGTCTATTGTTGTTGGTAGAGTCCATTTAAAATTATGAAAAAAAGGGCCTTATTGTTTTTTTTACCAAATCCATATTATTTTTGCAATATTGTTGGGTAGACAATAATGTTTTCTCGCGTAACACGGCTTGGTAAATCGTAAAAGAACTAGCATTGTATTCACTGTATTATGAGTCGTAACAAGGATCATTCCTTTGTATTGAGTTCAGCAACGTGAGACTCTACCATCTATTTGCGTTGTACAATGTTCCATACATGCAGAGGCAACAAACGTCTTGACAGCCGTCGACAAAAGAAGAGTCTTTCAAAGTCAAAGAATTTATAATATGTCGATGTTCAAAGCAGTACCACTAGTGCAACCTAGATTTGTGTCAATTTAGTTTTAACGTTCCTATTTGAAATTTAAATTTGAACTCGCACAATAGATGCTCTGTAAAGAAGCATACGTGCGCTGGGTCCGAAAATTGAGTGTCGAACAGTTAGATAATTTCGTTTGCGGGGTCAGTACATGAATGAACTTTTTGTTAGCTCAAGTTACCGTTCGATATTTGGACGGTATCTACAGTTTACGCTGTCTGTTTTGGGTAATCGTCTGATTTTGTGTGGAACTCGGTTAATGGGTCGGCTCACCACTTCCGCCGTGAATCACGGTGTAACAGAAAATTACTCAATGTTATAAATGTGCTCCGGTAGCAATGCAATTACATTAGAATTTTGTAACCGCAAAGAAAGCTTCACAATGACTTTTTACTTTTGATAAGATGTTGGAGTCATTCGTGTTAATGACGTAGATAATGAAAAAATCGGCTGGAATAAAGATTCGGCACACGCCGCGCAATGCTTGCAAGTGTGGCACCAGGACAGATGCACTCCGAGATGTTGAAAGTTTTGACATTTATTTCACGACTGCATTTTATATGCATTTTGTGAAACTTGAGTGAAAACGTTTACGGTTGTTATACGTTATTTTAAGAAAGTGGACGTTGTTCATCGCTTCGTTTCCAGTTTAGAAAGGTTTTTACGATAATTAATGTTATTTTAGTAGGTAAATGAATGATCACCAATATCTGACTGTCATATGCTTTGTTACACAGTATTATTCTTATTGCAGGTGCTTACTTAGCTTAGCACTCAAAAATTAAGGATAGTATTAACGTAAATTCTGAAAGCCACTTTCCATTAGGCTAAGACTTTATGAAATTGACATTCTTGCCTTCATAGTTAACGTTCATAGAATTCCAATTCCGTATTCAATCGGCACGCGGCGTACACTTTCCACGGACCGCGCTTCACGGCGATTAACAAATCCGACACCGAATAATAAGATCCTATGGATGAGGAATCCGTGGAAAGTGGCACGCGTTTTACTTATTTTTATTGTTACATTAGACAAGGCCTCTATTGGTTTCAAGTCGCTACACACGTCCTGTAGCCCGATTCACGTAACCAAAACCGTAACGATGTCTCAGCGATATAGTCGTTGATAACCTTTTCGTATGGAAAGGTATGGAAAGGCTATCAACGACTATATCGCTGAGATATCGTTACGGTTTTGGTTACGTGAATCGGGCTACTGATTATGATCCTATTATGAAGCTGAATGATTGAACGAAGAAAAAACAGTTGGCCAAAAAATAAATAAAACGTTAATAGAAACAAAAAACATTAGCAAAAAGATAGAGGGAAAGCGAGGAAGAGGAAGATCAAGAATAAGCTAATTTAGCCAGATTAAAGTGAAGTTTGTGTATGGGATGAAACGACTCACGTGTCGTAGGTTCCACAAATTAGGAGCGAAGGCGTCGATAATCATTCAGAAGGAGGTGAAAGAGACTGCCCTACATAGGGAAATATAAAGAAAGCTCCATCAGCTACACTGAGAATAGTCTTCGGTCACTAAATAAAGAAAAAGATGATCGATCAGTTGGGTTTACTTGTAAGAGAAGAATCTCTCCCGAAAAAACGACTCACGTGTCGTAGGTTCCACAAATTAGGAGCGAATGCGTAGATAATCATTCAAAAGAATAATATTCTATGAAAGTACGTGCACATTATTTTTGAATTGCTTCAATGTTTACATACTACGTGTTACTTGTAAAACGAGATTATACATTGTTATTTGGCCTCGAAGCGTGAAAAATGTTCGGGTCAATTGGTATCATTTCACAGTAATTTTTCGACCGAATTGTGTTGACTGTTGAAGCCACTTTGAAAGGGTCGTGAGAAGCGATCAATATTTACGAGTTCCGTGATAAATTATTGTGATCTTGAGTTTTGGAGCGGCGATAATGGATAACCCAGTTCCTATTTCGATTTTATTATATCGAAAGTAGGTATCGTTGTTGTATGTCACGATATCGTAAGTAGGTACGCCTGAATAAACCCGCTTACAGCTGCCGGCTTGAGTGATGATCTTGGTTATGTATCGAGTATTATTTATCTAAATTATTTATTTATTTATTACCTTGTAACACCAACAGTATACACAAACACAATCTGCACGGGTTCAGAAGTAATAGCCCAGTATATAAACCAATTACACGCACACAAAATTCTTGCTAGTGATACATATAGTTACTTAAATAAAGTTAAGTAACTACCTAAAATGATAAAAAAAACAAGTCAAGCCAATAAAATCGATTAATAAAATAAAAGCAATATTGTTATGTTTGTTATATGTTTTATAGACGATACATACTATAAACAATATTAAAAACCTATAATGGGTATTTTATGTGACATGTCTTTTGAGATAAAACCACAGATTTTTGTATAAATGAAACCCAGCTAACTCTGAGCTTCACTGAACTAAAGGGGCAAAAACAGCAAGTGTACAGTTGTTTCAGTGTCCCGCAAGACAACGTGACGCTAATCGAACGTTATCGGCGTGATCACATAGCGGCCCTGAGGGCCTACTCTGTTTCAAACGAAAACGAAACTTCGGACGAAATTCGCGTATTTCCTACTACGTTTCTCATTGATTCCGACGTTTCTTACGAACGAAAATTTTATGACGTCTTCGTCGTCGTCGAATCTAAACGTCTAACAATTTTCGTTCGTAAGAAATGTCGGAATCAATGAGAAACGTAGTAGGAAATACGCGAATTTCGTCCGAAATTTCGTTTTCGTTTGAAACAGAGTAGCCCCTCTATCACGGCACACTCGATCTTATAACAGTGACACATATCTCACCCGGCCGCGCAACACAATGGCACGCTGCGGAAACCGCAGCTATCTTCCCAACACCGCAATTAATACCATATTCCCCGGAAAATAAAGCGCAATTTGATAAGTATCATAAGCCTGGATGTCTCTCCATAAACCGCAAGCGTTTGTAAGGTGTGATTTTGCGTGACACAACTTCAAGCCCTAGTTTTTTAAAACATTGTTCTTAGTATTGTTAAAGGAAATAATTACAGTGATGTCTCACATGCCAGTGTATAGAATTATAGATTTATTGTAAAATAAAATTTATAGTGTTAGACGTAGGGTTGGTATTATCTTGCTGGTTAATCAGAGCGTAGAGCGTAGCGTGCATCGGAAGGTTGCATTAGAAGAAAACCTAATATGGTTTGTTGACAAAACCTGCAGACAAGCAGTTAGTAATTAAAACTTGTTTGCGTTATTTTTAGTGAATGCGTCAATAGCTACATAGTTAAAGGAATCAACTGACTAAAACTATTTTAGATGAGATGAATTATGAAGAGTAATTACCAATTTAATAACTTAAGTTATCTATTTACATAATATATTCATAGCTAAGTAATATAAAATAAAATACTTATAATAAATTAAATCTCAGACAAGATTTCATATTTAGATAAATTGATATTGTAATTCCATGCATTCATGACAATGATGAGAACGCTCGTTGAAGTCTTTTGATCGCAGTATGCGAGACGTAAAAAATAATAAATGATTTTTTTACAAAGTATTTTAGTCATTAAGAATTTGTTATTGTCAAATATTTTTTTAACTACATTTTATAATTTCGTAGTTTGCCCGTCCTTGAATACCTACATATTTACATATTGGGTATATTATTGTTCGTTAAGTATTTCTAGATTCATCTATTTACTTCTAAACTCATTGGTTAACGATTTCCCCATTAAACTCTATTGAACGGAAATGCTCTAGTTGCTCTACTAACTACTAGCCGACAGAATCTGAGGTTGATCTAATGGTGATGCATGGTTCCCCGTTCGCTGCATTGTTTTGGTCAGAGCTACAGTTTGAAACTAGATTGATGTTAGTGCTGTACATTTGTTATACTGTTGTGAAACCACAGTTGAAATATGTGTCGTTGTGAATTCGTCCTCACATGCCTCGGCATGTTTAAATTTATTGAAATGTGCGTATAGACGACCGCTTGGCGTAGTGGTTCGAGCGTAGGCCGCTCCGCTCATTGCATCGAGTGGTTGCGGGTTCTATCTGAAACGGCCTTTTCGTAATTTGCCCTAGTCTGTGTGCCACTGGGATCACCCTTAATCGATTGTACGGTACCCATAGTGGAAGCTTTGCTTAGGTTGGGACCATAGTACAGTTGGTGTGTTTGCCTAGCGATATTGATTTTATTTATTTTTATTATTTAAATACAGACTGACTGTCGGTCTGACTTTTATAAATACAGACACAGTATTGTGAAGTAGGTAATCATCTATCGACATTAGCGTTGCCTTTAGACTCAATAGTATAGAGTCACGTTGTATAAACATAGTTCAACTATCGATCATTTTTCTTTGCTAATCATCCGGCTAATTCGGACAAATGAGTTGTCATGTATTCGCTTTGTTTTGAAGCGTAGTGATGGAACAAAAAACACGAATGACAGCGGACAGCTTAATCTAACTGTACTTATGTTAATGTGATAAATCCGTGTATAACTGGACACCTTGATAGTTTTATTACCCATTAAATGACTATGAAATATAATCAAATAAAATAAACAAAAAACTTATCCAAAAATCGCGTGCGAAACAACCATAAAATAACCGCTCAAAGCTCAATCCGTAGCACAATTTAAATTACTTAAAAACCATACGAAATTACTGTGATGTATATAATATAATAAATATTCATTACTGAGAGTCCGGAGCAACGATTTGTAATGGACACCATAATAACATATTTAGTTTCGTCTAGCATCTGACTAATAGATTATAAGCGGTGCGAGTTAACGGTGGATTACAAAAAGGTGTTGTTGATCTTGTCCATTATGTACGTCAGTTGATTTCACGGTAATATTTTGACGGGCAATATCGCGGTGTTGGGTTTCGCACGTTAATGTTACACGGCCGCGTCATGTCACTGTCAGCCGGCTGGACTGAAAAAAGGCAAAAAACTAAGTAGCAGGAGTCAGTGCACCCTGTCGATGCCGGCCACGAATGTGAGCCGTGGACTGGCGCCGACTCATCCGTGTCCACCCGGACCCGATCTACATCTACAACCGATATTAATTTATCATCAAGAAAGATAACAGGACGTAGCATGTAGGGAAGTCTGGCAAATTGTGTTAGGTTATTCACTGCCATGATGGACAGCAAGGAGACAGGAGCGTCTTCTAGTTCATGTTCAATATACATTGTTGATTGAAATGTAGATAAAAATAAAATAGTTTATTTAAATTTCGCGAACAAAATACGATAAAATAGTTTTCATGAATAGTTTGGCATGCAAGCGCAGCGAGACATTAAAACAAAACATGTTCTTTTTAACTAATTAAATTACAACACGCGTTTATTTTTAAATTCGTTTTTAAACACTAAACAACAGCTCGGCTTGCGTTGTCAATATGAACAACCATTTAATAAATGTTCAGCTATATCCCATAAGTTAAACTCGATTTATGTTCCTATGTATATCCAGACAAAAACTCCCCAAAGGGAAAATTAATAGCGTCGAGATATATTCCGAGAGTTCTCACCGCGCAATAAGCACAACAAAAGCATTGCTCGGCCGTCGCCGCCGGGCGACGCGCACAAAAAACTGCGAACTCCAAACATGAATAGCGTTTGATTAATTTAAGCAGTTGCCGGTGTAATTGAGTGTGGAGATATGAAGATATCAGAAATACGATCTGGTTTTGATTGGATCCCGATTGACTATTAATTTGTTTATGTTGTATGCGACCGCGAAATGGCAAAAAAGCAAATTGCAAAAGTTTGAAAGCTATATTAAACGTCGATTCATCATGCGCATGAGAGTGCCGAATGGCGCAACGAAGCGTCGCTAAATTTTAAACTGTGTAGACATCGCGGCATCTCACAGATGTGCCGCCCGGTTAAAATTTATAACATGCGTGCAATGTAACAGACTTGATTGCAACTAGGCAGATTAGTCGATTATCGTGAAATTCTTTTGTGAACATAGAAAGCGTAACATAAATAAAAAGTCATCAGCATCTCAATCAATATTTATTTGGACAACAAACATTAACAAGGACAAGATGATGCTAAATTCGTACGTTTCAATATTGCCTCTAGGTATTACTAGCAACCTACTCCTACTTCAAACGGGTCAACCACCCTTAGAAATTAACAGTACATGAAGACCAAAGTCTATTTAGTAGCATGCAGGGTTCGAACAGAAAGACAGACTCGCCAAGGTTGTTACTTTAGGTAATAATGTATGAATAAGATACTAATATCGTAGATAGCTTTGACTAACGCTGATTAGCAGATAAACTTCCCAAATGGCGGGCGGTCTCTGTTCAGTTGAGTTGTGTACCTCTATAATGGCTAACGTTGTATCTCGTTTCCTGGCTCGACACTCATACCTTAGTAATCCTTGTGAATACCATGACAGCTTCTAAGAAATTGTTTAAGAAGAACATTTCTGAAGAATGTCTTGAGATAACCAATTTAGATACTCGTTAAAAACATACACTGAGAGAAAATTTTACGAATGTGAGACATTACATGAAACATTTGCAATACATAAATACAAAACGTTTAGTAAAAAAGATTAAAAGCACTACTAGGAACTACTAAAACCAGGTTGGTGTCGTATTTTTTTCCTAAGTGTATACTTACTTACACCGTCATATTTTGTTTTTAAAGCGTAGGGATTTGCACTGCACTTATATGCCAAAAATAGTTTTATGATAATAATTCGTTCTGTTCATTATGCATTGAAGATAAAACATATTAATTATTTTCATAAACCTACTTACTATGTATTACTTTATCGTGCCCAGCTAAAGGTAATATTATATTTTTGTATGCGAATTGTGTTAAGGTCACATTGCTTTACCATTTAGTTTTCTTTACTTTTTACCATTATTATCATCCGATTACATCTCAAATAAACGGAAACAGTTGTATAATAACAAAACTACAGTTATGATGTTTATAATTCGATTTGGGATCTGCGGATCGTGTAATGTGATTGTTGTTTGGACAAGCGTGCAACAGCGCCGTGGATGAATAATTGCACGGAAATTGTACATTTACAGATTTACTGGTTCTTTATATTATAACTATTATTGTTGTGTAGTTCTGGATGTAATGGACGTAGTATGCATGTCAATTACAATGCAACAACATTATGTTAGGTACTTACATATGTTATAAAATAAATATTCATATTCATTTATTTCGCATTCCACAATGTGTAATAGATGGTAAGTCAGATACCAGATAGATATACATAGAGCAATAGTAGACCCAGCAGGGCACAGCAAAAGTAATAAGTAGGAGAGTAGTATCTTTCATGCTTTGCGAGTTTTGGCTGGCCCAGAGGAGTATGTATTTAATATTTTTCATTTCACATATTTTATATACAATATATGCATATACCTATACCTACCGACAACACTCGCCACGATCTCATCATAATATAACAATACATTTCCTACAACAAAAAAATCGTTCGCGCAATATGTCAAGTTGTCGCAATACGCATTTTGTCATTCTTGTCAGACAACCATGACGGATATAATAATGTTCGTGCGTCTAGAAGCGGCATTGTATGGGTCAATCATTCTGTGCGTTGAGTCTTCGTGTCACACGCATCGCATATTGTAGCTATAGATCAAAACTGATGTTATCATTACTATAAATACATATGCTGTCACGAATGCTGTGCGGAAATATAAAAATTAAAAAGCAAATAAGTAGAATATGAGGAGTTTTTAACCGACTTCAAAAAAGGAGGAGGTTTCTCATAATATTATGGGATAGCCTATGTACCTATATGAATAAATACTGTCACAATATAGAAATTAATCGCGACGTGTACAAGCTCACATCATAATGCGTACCTAATATGTACTTTCTAAAACATAAATTAAGTATAGAAAGCTAAAACCTTCAAATTCCAAATCTATGTCGGAAAGTGAACTTGTTATTGTTGATGTAATGCGTGGTGATGTCATATACGTGTATTTACCTCTTCACAAGCGGTTAAGTGGAAAGTAAAAGTGGTCGGATTGGGCAGCCGCTCGGCTCCTCAATAGAATAGATCATAAAGCTTGTTATGTGTGATCCCACGCGCCCGCGCCGCCAAGAAAGTGAGAGGACGATGAAATCCGCATGCTCTGACGTTCGGGTGATCGCTGATAGTGATGATAGTATGCCATTTAATGCCAGGAACTAGTTTAGAAAGTTCCGTCTAGAGCAAGGATTCCTTCAAATGTATTATGAATGTTATTATTTAAAGTGAACCCACGTTTAGGCATTTCTTTTATTTAAATACTTCGGTTTTTCCTTTCGTCAGAATTCAAAAAATGCTACCAATATTAACGGGAAGTTTACTTAGATTACTCATTCGATAGATAATGAAGTAAAGTGCTATGGTACCTAAATAATGTAGAGTCATTATATAAAATATAAGATAATTTTATTCCAATGAGATCAACAGGTTAAACCTACCTTATTTTTTATTTGGGAAATTTATGAATATTCTATTATTTATGAGTATGTGGTGCTTAAGCTGTAACTTAGGCACTTTTACCCTATAACGCAACGGTGGCCGCACGTTGACCTCATTGTGCGGAATAGCTGCATAAACTTGATGTTGTTATTTACCTACTTCGTGTATTGGAAAGCGGTGAAAATTGAACGATTTGCACCGACCAACCGCAGCTCTTATTGTGGAGTTAATTTCGCTAGCCATGCCAATAACTTCTAACTTAATAACTAAACTCAATAAAAATACAAGTACCTACCTATTGTGGCTAGATTAAAAAGTTTATAAATAAATTAATTAAAATAAACGGAAGCTTTTGGTCACTAATCGGTTATTATCTATATAATACTAATTTGCAATTCATGAGATAGGAGTGTTGATCTAAAATTATATTTATATTTTCTAATTTTATTAATATTAAAAATAGGTATAACAAAGATAATAGGATTTGGTTTTCTTGCTTTCAATTCAGAGCTTATTGGAATTCCGTAATGGGCGGTAGTGTAATGACCTTTGTGTGGTAATGTTACGGGCATATAACTAATTTGGATATATTATAACAATGTCAATGTTTGCTTAAGTAGCAATGTACCGTTATATACCAATAAAAGTATTTAGCATTCGCATAGTTTGAATAAAAGATGTAAAATATACTATAACACTATTCAGTGTCAGTTAGAGGGACCATATAAAATAAATTTATAGGAAAATAAATTAGTTTTTATGATCCATTTGCAAAGCATTTGCAGAATATGCTAAGCAAAAATGTCCTGTTAGCTCCTTTATCTCAGTTTAGTTACCTTCGGACATATGTGCATTTCGTATTGTTATATGTACTGGCGTTCAGCATTTAACTTATAAATTTTAGCCGTTACTAGAGGCTCTCAATAGCAGAAGCATGGGGTAAGATAGCATTATAAAACATAAGGTTAAGGTATACTTGTTTTTACAAGTAAGTAAGGTATTCTGGGTATTTGGAAATGGCCTGTCAAAAAAGCGGTCTGTCTAGAGAAGCCGCCCCTTTGACATTAATGGAGGTTAAACTCGATAAAAAGTATTATTTTTCTTATTTGCTTCCGACAGGGAATACGTGATTAATGAATGACGGTTAATTACTTGGCCGCGATGCGCGAGCGCAGTGCGCAGACGAGGACAGCACTTTGATGCGCTGCGTGTGTTCTCGCTCGATACCATAATAACACCACCCATCGCTAGGCAATTCCGACTCCTATTCTTTCTATCGATTATGATCGTGAAGCGTACAAGACTTTAGACTATCCTTGGGACTGGCCGAGGGTCATACTGGCATCTTAATTGTACACCACCGTCTACGAGTGCCGTTAAATTCCGTTTTTGTATAACATTATCAAAATTTGCATACACTGGTTATTAATTTTTTGTATAAAATTTAAATAATTTTATACCTGAATACACATTTTGGGGCATGTATGTTTTGTTGATTGCCGACGAAATATCACTCATGAAATTACAACTGAATGGTGCATTAGAGATGCGGGCACATTAATCTCTTTACCGCTAGCACGGCCTTAATGATAAGATACGCGGTTCCGAACTCTGGTCTAGAGATAATGATCTTCGTCCTCGAACATAAGTAATCATGTTTTGCCGAATGTAAATCTACAACAACAGGTTTATTGAGCAGCATATTATAGTTATAGTAACTGTACGTATCGTTAATAATTCAGAATTATATTTTATCGTTGCTTTGTTCTCGATATCATTGGTAGCGATATTGTTAGATATATGTTTATTTATAGTACCTAACTGTTTTATCAAGGTATTCGTATTATTATAATAAAATAAATATAAGGAGGACATGAATCTTCTCAGTGATAGGAAAGTTTAATCTTCCAATTACATTAACGTGTATATTTGTATTGTTAAATGCCCTTTTACTTAATTATAATTAAAATCAACAAAAACTTTCCATAACAGTGTAGTAATAGCACTTGTAATGGTAGCATAACAGTAGTTCATAAGGAATTAATGGCACGATAATATATTTATTATTCTAATTAATCACTTAAATAGTCACGAAAGAGCTTTAACATGTCTCTGGTTGGTTTTAACGCCAGTAACGTCACTTATTTATGAGTTTACTTATATTATGATAGTTAACTGCGGTTAACGACCGATTAACGAGGCATTAATATCAACCATCAACCACTTAATTTAACAGCGCGCTCAATAAATATTATTACACCACATAATTTCACGTAGAAAGATCTGCTGGCCTACTCCGAAATACGAACCTAACGTTTCGGCTGACGGATTGTCGTGATTTGACATTTCTTCTTTCGTTTTTCTCTACGATTTGACATTGTTTTGATCGTAAATCGAATCCGTACTTCGGACGATCCGTCAGCGACGTATTTCGGAGTAACCCCCGGTTACTTAGGGAAAAATTAGGGCCGGATGCAAAGCATATTTGACCAAGTAAGTACATTCATGTTCTCAGTCTGATTGACACTTTTGTTCCCTTCAGGGGACAGATAGGTTTTAAAAGTTTGATCTGACTCCTTACCGCCGACGAGGGGATAGATTTGAGTGAACATTTGAGTCCCGTTCCTCCCTCCAAAAACAAACAATGGGAAAGACCAGAAACAATTAGACCGATCAGTCCCCTAGTAGGTAACACGGGGACAGGTTGAACTTGTTGTTCCTGATTGTCCCCCTAGGACAGGGGTTCCCAAACTGTGCGCCGCGGCGCCATGGTGCGCCGTAGAAAGTAAAGAGGGTCGCCGTGAGTCGATCCTCTATCATTATTCGAAACCACAAATATTCGCGGGTACCTTTTTTGAGCGCTCGCATCGGTAAAGACAATAGGTACCTACTAACGTCACGCACATCGCCGTCGCTCACTCGCCGAAAAGTACCTTGAAACCGTATGCGTATGAGCTTGAAGACCGTTGATACTAAAAAAACACAATTTTATATTGTAGATGTTTTAATTTTGGTTCCTATCTACCTAACTACTACTACTATTATTATAGGTACCTATTTCTTTCGACTATATCTTTTTCAAATAGCTAGCTAGGGTAGGGCGCCGTGACAAAATACTAAATTTGTAACTGGGCCGCGGGCTGAAAAAGATTGGGAACCCCTGCCCTAGGCTGACAGAGCGGGAGGACATATGGGAACAATTACATAAATCTACCTACATTGTTACCTACGTCATTAGTTATTATAATTTGTAATATTATTAAAAACATCAATGTATGTTTGAAAGACGCAAAGATCTGTATAGATCTGACGATAAACCCTTTCGTCCAAAATGGGACCCCAGATCTAGAAGGAAGAGAAGCTAAAAAATTACGCCCAAGGGGTGGCTGGCAATAGTTTAGTCACGTTTAATTTGTGTACCTATAGAAGTAGAACCGAGGTTATTTCTATATGATTTGGTTCAACCCAAAAGGAAGAGTTCTAAATATATGGTAAATGCCGGTACTGCGGTCCGCCACGATTTCTCGTGATGTCCGCACGCAGCGCCACTCGCATCTGCCTCGTTAAACTCCATTTACGTATACAATAAAACGTTTATTACAGCCGTTAGGTGCGTCTGACCTTATACCCTGATTTCACCGCTGTATGAAATTTAAATCTCACTAAATATGGTGAAAAATGCTTTTCTAGTCGTTGGCACATTTATTGTAAATGAAGATAAAGAATAGAGCTACTTAAGTGTCACTAAAATCTGTGATGTATATTTTAAATCGATATAATAGATAGAAAATATTTTCGTCGTTAGTTCATAAGTAGTTCAAAGAATTAGAATTAGTAGGATTAAACTAAAATATCCTATACTAAAACTAAAATCAAGTTAAATTCAGAATTTTGTTTAAGCTGCTATCGATAGTAGGTCCCAAATCAAATAAGTTACAGCACTTTAATAAATTAGGCTATTATAATATCTATATGCAATAACCAACCTTACACTTTGATAAATGGCGCTCACGCGCATGTAAATTTTATAAGTACACTAAGATACCAATTAGTCAAGACGTCTTCACGAGTTCATTTATAATCGACCGATGCATCAGTGACCAGTTATATTATATTAGAAATTAGGGGCATCGTCGCACTAGTAAGTATAATGGTGTTTGATATCAGAAAGCGCAAGATGCAATGGAAAGCGCTACAACCCGCTCTGGACCGGCCGCACCTAACTTTCCAAACCCAGGACATGTCTGTCGCTTTACCAGTTTATAGCTTTGCTACAATAGGCGCGCCCACAATACGCGCATGCCGCGCGAGGCAAATGCTCGCCCTCCCTCACCCGAGCGCTGGTATTTGCCACGCCTAGTTTGACCTAGTCATGAGACAGGACGATAATGTAAGTATGTAACTGATTGCTGGGCTATGCCCTTCTCTGTCTAGAGTGCAGGTTGGATCGCCTTTGCCTCGCGCAGCATGCGACTGAGGCAACCGCGCGTGCCGCATGAGGCATGTGGGTGAACAGCCTCGCGCGGCATGCGTGTGTTATGGACGCGGCAATTCGCTAGACTTTAACTACAATCGCTAGTCTACGTAAAATGTCTCCTTTTCACACCTTCTTGTGGTTGTTCACAACTGTCAGTACAATTTTCCAGATTAATCCGATGGAAGCATAAACTGGGCGGTGGGCCCAAAGTATGCTGATAACCAACCAATTGTAAACTTCGGGAATTATTCGTTGTAATTTGCGAATTTGCGATTTACAATGAAGAATTCACGAAGATAATATTAGAGGCCAGTGGTTTCGCAATGGCGGCGTCTTCATCAGGCGCATGCCTCGCGCGAGCACTTACTTTTGACGTCGGAACGCATAGACGTAATGTCATAATATGAGTGCTCGGGTGAGGCATGCGCGCCATTTGGACACATCTAATGAACAATATTATTTGTTGTCCAAATTGTTCTTGTACGGGCAAAGCGAGCTACATATTTTTTTTTACGTTTCATCTGAAAACCACTCTAAAATTGTATTACCTACTTAATACCCAACTCAACTATTTTCTAGAGAAACATTATGTCATCTCTCTAAAAACCGGCCGTGGTAACGACCTCCAGTTATACGTTTTTCGCAACAAAAAATATCAGGACCTTGCAAAAAATGTCATCGATCTGCATAAAATACTAAAGCAAACGTGAAACTGGTTGTGATGAGAGTCGATCATCAGAAACCGATGGACCGTGCGTACGCGCACGAGGTAATTCAACACGAGATAAAAGACGAGGAGGCAACGCACTCGGACTGAGTTACTTGCATATTATAGGCATTAGCACTAAGTTATAAATTATAGAGTTATTTCGCATTATTAAGTACGATTGCCTATTAGCTACCATACCTCGATGACATCTTAATGTAGAACGAGTTTGAGCATTGAGCAATGAATTATGAATGGATTAATATGAATAGTTTTCATTCAATATACGAAGCTGAGGCAATCTGCCGACGGATAGACTTGGCCCCAATTCTGTTAATTTTTTACCGATTGAAATTCACTGTTCATTGATATTATCTACGTGAATTCTTTCTCATAAATTATAAATTCTTACCGATCAGAAAAAGTTGAAGAATAGGAATCTTTGTTAGCTACATGCTGTAAGTCTCATTATAGAGTATTCAAAATATTAGTAAGAAAATTATGTAACAAATTACGTACCTATGGAACAGTTTATCTTGTCGAGTTTTAGAGCATATTACGATAGATTTTCAAGCTAATAAGTCATCACAAAAGGAGTAATATTTATATAAATCACAGCACGTCAGTATTAACGGCTATTATATGAGTTAAATTAGTTTATTTGAGGCGATACATCATAGATGAGATATTCGAGAGCGTCTATTCAAGGCAAATTAGGTGCATCGCACGCTGGGAGATGGATGCGTGAGCCGCGCTAAGCCGAGAAAGTTATTTATAGATTTATGTGATTAACTAGTTCATTCGCACGGATTCACGCCTCTGAGGTGGTGAGTGAAGTAGTACCTTGAGTTGTACTATTAGTAGTAGTGGTGTTTCAAGTAAAAACGACTGTTCCAACTTTTTAACCCGACTACGGCAAAGCCAAAAGGAAGGGTTATGTTTTGGCAGTCTGATGTTTGTCTGTATGTACGTATCTTCCACCGTAGTGCCTAAACTACTCATCCGATTTTGATTAATGAGGTGTCATCGATGCGTTATTATGGTCCGGATGACGTAGGTATAACTTTTTTTCCCGCGACTGCGGCAAGAAAAAATTGCTGAAGCTGATTTTTTACTTTTAAAGTAGTTTTTCCGATGTCGGGTTACACGTATGTTACCTATGAGTCTGTTTCAGTACTTATTGTTTAGATATGAGACACGAGATACATTATTGCTGCTCATGTCTGTGCCAAACAATGTCCAGGGTCCCAAGTTTGCTAACGATTTAATCATTGGGGAGGCAGTGGTAGTTGTTGAATCCGTCATTATAACTTTTTTCGTAAATTCTTGGCCAACCAGTCGACCGCCAATATTTACGGTTTACAATGAAGAATTCACGAAGATAATTTTAGTGTCAGTAGTTTCCAATGGTTAAGAATTAGCAGGCGTAGAGCGTGTCCAGGTGAGCATGAGCCAGACCAGGCATTGAATACGCCAGACGCTGATTTTCAGCTGGAACCCACGCCGAGTTTACAGAGCGAATTCAAAGTAGGTGGAAGCACAGAGTCGAACAGCTTTGCATAAGCACAAAAAGACAAATGACTATTATGTACTTTCAGGTTGCTTCACAAGGTACACAAAAAGTGGATTGATAAAAACCTCATTACATGTGACTAATGGCACGTTAGCATATGGATTGTACGAACAAATTGTAGCAGCACTTTTTGTGTCCACTCCTTGAGTGCCTGGCTATATTTTATTTTGCCTTTTAGATGTTTAAGAGATTAAAAAGTATGGTAATAAAGGAATTAAGCACAGCTTGCAAGGTGTGTTAGTGGGTTTATGTATTTGGCCGACCGCATAACCGTAGTATGCATATTTACCGACATTCACGAAAATTGTGGTAATTGTAACTGTGAACTAAGTAATATGTACTTTGTAACAGTATTTTTGTCATAAAACTCATGCATAACATGACAATGCGTTAAGATTTTAAATAAACAAATTAACGAAATGGTAGGAACCACTTTACTTACTTAGCGATGTGAATTAAATTATTATTATTAGTTAGATATATATGCAGATACAGAAATCTATCTAAATTATACGTAACACGACGTTTGTATAGGCTTCTAATTGTGCCTTTAAAAGCGTAGCGCCTAAATTTTGAGCTGGGTCTAGTCAGGTATGGCTAGACGGAAATTATCGCTTCGACAATGCCCTTGAGACTAATATAAATATCGCCAGACTAGCTCACCAAGTGTATGGTCCGGAAATTGGCAACAACGCTTGTCATACACCTTACATTGACTGGGGCAGTGGGGGCAATCCCAATAATATTCAGACCAGTTCAAATTACGAAAAGACCTTCCGAAATTGTTGACGGCAAACAAAAGTCGAATTTACTTTCCTAAAAAGTTAAATCGCAATTTGTGTATTATTTGAATTGCAAAAACATATTACGTGTGTGAGTCATACGAAGAAAGGTATTGAAAGTTTTTACTCATCTCGGATGCTAAGTGGTGATTCTGCAAACGGAGCCTGCGTCCGCGCACGTGCTCGCTAAGTTAAACGCGCACGCGATATCGCAAGGTTGAAGTACATCCTTGTACAAGCACGAATACAGGGAACATAATTGTTATGTAACTTTATGTTTTAAAGTCAAAGACACTTGAAACTGGTACGTTTACAATTATTAGCAAACTGTTGAGTGTGCGTGTGCGGACGTAGCAAGTCGGCCTAGAACAGAACATATATACTATGGACCATCTACCCCATGGACACCAGACTAGGAATAACTTGCAGCAAAATAATTTCGATAAAAGCTGCAGGACGAGAGCGGAAGCGACGCAATGTTGGTTGGATTGGTCATTCATTAATCTTATACACCTTATTGAGTGTAATGTGTTTAGGAAGCATTTATACTAGAGTGCGCAGTCCAAAAGTTTATTGGTCCATGGGATAATAAAATACGTATAATTTATATTAGTAGGTATATAAGTATAATGTATATTAGTAAGTAGGTATACATAATGGTATACATAATTCTGATTTAGTATATTTTGTGACTTAAAAAAAGAGAAGTATAGTATAGTATGTTTCTTATAAGTTAACGTAGGACGACTCATGAAAGGACTTTTTATTAATTCATTATTCGTACATGAATTTATATAGTGTTTTTTTCTGTTTAGAAACCGAGTCGTAGGAAGTACAACTCTTATTCCATATGCAGTCATTTGTGGTTTGGATCACGCGCGGTGTGTCCTGTATAAACGGCATGCCACAACCACTTTCTATTTTATTAACTCACTCTGTCCTCTTGGATTTAGTTTTACACTAAGGGGCACACAGCAGCACATGGAGCAACTTTAGTTGAAGAAACTATCAACTTAGTTGCAGAAACTATCAACTTTTTAATAGTTTCAGTTAGAGGTTGCCAGTTGCAGCAACAGTTGCCGCGATTAAGTTATATGTAAACAGCTAGTTGCGAGTTGCCAGTTGCCGCAATAGTTGTCCGTGTGCATAGCTCCTAACTTTGTAAAAAAATAAGGAAAAGATAGCTGCATTGGTGGTCTTCCAATCGAAACTGTTTATTTTCGAATTCGGACGGATAACTCTATATCTATTTAGTAGCCAACCATTTGCTTATAGAGCCATTTCCCATTGCATTGATATAACCTGAATAAATTTCAGCAATCACAGGGACTAGTAAAAGGCTACAAAGAAGGTGAACTCTATCTATAGAGTTTTACATTTCGATAAAATTAAATTTATTGAGCTCTACCGTTTACGTTTTATCGTTGGTCGCCAACGTCTTTGATAAATAATGATAGGCCAAATCGTACAACACCCGCCTCCCCCTATTGGCCACCAGACAGAGGAACTAAAGCATACAAATATTTTACGTAGACTCTCAATAGAGTCTACTACGTACGTCTTTCGTTGTCAATACAACGGAATCTACATCACTAGACGTGTCTACAACATACACATGCCGCGCGAGGCTGCTCACTCACATGCCTCGCGAAGCACGACGTTCGCCTCAGTCGCATGCCGCGCGAGGTAAATGGCGAGGCAACTGACACTAGACAGAGAAAGGTATAGCCGAGCAATCAGTTTGACATGTTTGACATCGTTCTGTCTGGTGACTATGCCAAACTAGGCGAGGCAAATGACAGCGCTCAGGTGAGGCAGGACGCGCATTTGCCTCGCGCGAGGCAAGTCACACTTCGTGAGGCAATTTGCCTCGCGCGGCATGTGACACATCTGGACGTAGCTACTCGATCATGTAAAGTTTACACAGAAAACGCACAGTACAATCTATTTATCCTTTTTATATCTGCTCATACCTCATTTCAGAGTTCAATGCCTGGCTGCTTGAATACAGTAATAAATAATATAGCATAGCCTAGACTGCTCTAAATATAGTTCAGTGCGTTGTAGGCTCTTGATGCCAGAATCCATTGGCACGGTACACGTATCTTGTCAAGTGCCATTAAAAGAGGTACATCTTATCGAAAGGATAACATTCGCGGGTGACTGGAAAGAGGCAGGTTTCTTTTGACACCTATGATACAGGGTATATTTAATATTTTTTTATAATATTGGCTTTCAAAATATGTTATGGGTATTGAACAGACGAGAAATACTGATCGGAATAGATTGAACAACGTTTCAGAACAAATTAGTACTCAAGTTTTTATAAGATCTTAATCAGTTCATAGTAACTACCTCCATCTTTTTGTGTTTGTAATGCTCTATCTACGTTTTGAAGAAGTGGTCTGCGAACAAGGTGGTAGTGGAGGTATTTACTCTTATTACACTGACTTCAAAGATGACACAAGTAAGTAGGTATTTTTTCAGTAGTTTCTGTGAATTAGTGCAGTGTTATTATAAAATTCAAAAGGAAAAGTTACTGTTATGTAATCCCGTAATTCTTTTTTAAAATCTAGGTTTCAAACAGCAACTGAATGTTCTTTGTGAAAACGTTTTACTATGAAGACGTACAGATTTATTAGCTTTACAACAGTAATTTGCACATATTTGCATAAAACCGAGGTCTGGTAGCTTTTGTTTACTTTCGTTAGTTTGAAGAGAACATTTTTCTAATGAACGAGATTAAAATGAAAGTAAGGTGAAAGGACTAGATACTTTTACGTTTGATTTCTGTCGAAGGGAAAGGGAGTTGGGCGGACACTAACATTAGTATAGTGATAGGAGAAACTAGAAAATGTAGAGATTTAAAAGTCGTTACAAACCTAGTGTAGAGTTCAAAAATCTTTATTTTTTTAACTACTCCAAAAATATTACGACAATCTACGACAGTCCGAATGCGATGACGATGCATGAAACTAGAAAATCATATTTGGATGCGGACCAAGGTTATGATAAACACTTTGTGTGTACAGTGAAGTAGTGCTAATAACATTCTCGTACGACATTGATGCCGCGTGTTTTTTACCCGACTACGGCGGAGGGTTATGATTTTGACCGGTATGTATGTATGTATGTATGTATGTGCATCTGTTCCCGCCTAACTTCCAAACTAGTTGTCGTATTTTGACAAATGAGGTATCGTTAGAAGCAGCTTAATGGCGCGCTGGTTATAGGCTATGTGACGTCACATAAAATTGCATATGGCGCCCTCTAGAGGACATAATGTAATGAACTAAAAAAAAACATTTTTTAATGTAACCGTGTGGGGTATCAAATGAAAGAGCTTGATGAGCACATTTCAAAAATATATATATTGTTACCTATAACTCCAAAATAATTAATTAAAAGGTAAGTTTAAAAACTAAAACCCGACTACTGAAAAATCGCGCTCTAAAAAGTATGAAACAAGAAAATATTCTCTCTCTAGAGGATAACCGTGGTCCGTTTATGCCTTTTAGGTCAAATTGGCATATGACCACGGACCACGGCTATCCTCTAGAGAGAGAATATTTTCTTGTTTCATACTTTTTAGAGCGCGATTTTTCAGTAGTCGGGTTTTAGTTTTTAAACTTACTTTTGTAGAGTATGTATGACAGGCGCTGTACAGTCAGGAAAATGTTGAACATTATCAGTTTTTATAAGCGGTCATGAGCGCACCTTCGAGGGCACTGGAATCAGTCGAGTACCGCGTAGCGAGAGCAGCTATTTATTTTTTGTCTTGGTTTGGACTGACACAGTATGTGTCACTACTAATATCTGAATATCACTACTATCACTACTAATATCTGAATTTACCTAAATACAATATGTATTGCGTGATAAAGTATTGAACATTGTCTCGTGTTGTTCCAGGACGAGCGAGCTGGTGGCGCTGGTGGCGGTGTCGTGCACGCTGTTCCTGTTCCTCCACACGAGGGACCTGAGCACCCAGCTGCGCCGCATGCAGGGCCGCCTTAACGATGACGTCACCGCCTTCAACCATCTCACAGACCGTGAGTGTTGCAAACCTTTGTTGAAGGCACTTGTAAAAGTCGCAAGTAGGTAAGAGGCCTAGGCTGCTGGGCTTGCGTGTTCGAATCCGGTCGGGGCCAACGGAAATGACCTTTGTGTAGTTTGCCCTGGTCTGGGTGTCAATAGCCTAGTCCATTAGGTACCCATAGTAGAAGCGCGTTGCTTAGTTCGGGACCATACAGTTGGCTAGTCTGGTGATCTTTATTATTTAAGCTATACCACCGCTAACGAGAAGCGATATGAAATGACGGTGAATACTAGACGTTTATTATATTGCATTTAGCATCAATTCGTGGCTTGTAAAAAACAAAAACTGTTTCTTTTTACACGCGCCAATATCATGTTACAGACTTTCAGTTGATGTTTTTACTCCGCGATAAAGTGAACAATAAAAAAGCCTTTGTTCGTTTTCTTTACACGTAGCAGTTTTTGCGGACAGAACTTTCTTTTCATATCTCCACCTTCCGCGTAAACTTGGATGACACTTAACTTTTTTTAATGAACCCGATAAAGTGCACTCCGTCATCACGAATCGTCGAGTTAGTTTCGGTAAATAAATATCTCATCATCACTATCGTGGTTACAGATCGAGATGCTTGTATTAGATAACACGTTAAATTGAATGTGTTGACTGTACACGCGTGTGGAATGTACAGTCAGCGTCAAAGTAGTTAATGAAACATTAAAACAAAAGCAACACAAATTGTGGCCGCATGTAAGTGAAGTCGCGTTGTTTGTTTGAGAATAAAATCAACTTGATTTAATTATTATTAATGCTAATATGTAGGTACGTAGTACACTAACCTAGTTTTAGTATTTTTAACAATACCGTTACTTAGACTTAAGATATTTATGACTGGGTTATGGTGAAAAAGCAGGTTAATTTCTAAACATTTATAATAATATTTCACAACAAGTAAACTCGTGGGAAATTATACAAATGTGTTAACTGTTCCAACATGTCTGTAAAACTATTTAGAAATAAATTGTACCGTTTCCAATATGCCAATATTCGCAGACATAATAATGTGCTAAGTGATTAATATTTATTTGACATTAATTAGTAGATATTCGTTGAATACGCATTAATAGGATAGTAGTTCAATTAAGCATTAAATAATTTCCGGTAATGTCTCTCTACATTTACTTTCAAAAAAAAAAAAAGATCGATCACGTAATAAAGAAATCACGCGCGCAAGCGAACATAGAAATTAGAGTAAATTCGAAAATCGTCCTCCTCGAAATTGCGTGACGTTATTTCATTATGCATAATGCCACCCATTGTCTGTCGCGTGTGCACCTGACAAGCTCTATCACGGGAACCGAACTTTCACTGCCACAATGACAAAAAAGAAAATAATTCCATGGCGTCTCCGCTCGTGATTCGCAGCGATACATCATTTCATTTTTTTATTCAGCCCTGCGGTTTTTAAGTAATACGCCGACCATTTTCGTCCCAACCGTTCCGTACCACTAAGCTATTAGAGCGGTTACGCAATTGCGTAAACTGCATTTATTTGCATCTCGTTTTGTCGAAGTCGGTCGAGCGTGTTCTCCAAACGGAATTCGTACCTCACAGTCACGCAAAACATGCGACGCTACACGTTTCCGATTTCTAGCGTCAAATTTGACGCTACTTGCGGAAATGGCTCTCAGCGATAAACTCTTGTACTTTGTCATACGTAAGCTGGTTATATTATCTTACTCGTTCTAGCCTAGACCACGAATTGAAGGGTTATGAAGTTCTATTACGTACCTATTTTATGGTGGTATGGTGGTAAGAATACGTAACCTTGAGATGAGGTGAGATTTCAATGGAGGGCCTATGGGCAGCGCACGCGCAGGGCACGTTCAACGTCGCACTACTTCCTTATTGAATGCTCCCGATAGCACTGATTAGGTAAATAGGCACCGAACTACCGGGGTGTGTAAGATAAATCTCAATTTGTAGTTAGAGCATCTAAAACTGCTATGAAAAACCGAATACATATATATATCTACGGGGCTATTATGTAACTTTTTCAAGCATGTGTCAATTGGTTTCGTTTATACCGTGTAGCTTTGTCCCGTGTTGCTTACTTTTGATGTTGACTGTACTTATATAAATGCTACAAAAGTATGAAATAAACATTTATTTATAAAGAAACAAGGACATAAAAAGAAAGAAACAATTATTTATTACCTATAAGCTATGTACAATATATAAACATATTATTTACAAAAAATGTACAAAATTTGGCCCATGCGGAAGTGTGCCCAAGATGCAAATTAGGTATGAGGAGTTCTAACCCGAAATATATCCTAATTCTCCGATGAGTGAAAAAAAAGCTGAATAATAAATATTCGACCGACAAAACGTTTACAAATAAAATGGATTTTCCAAATTATACACACATTTATTACCTGTAAATATTAGTTTTACAATAAATCTACATAACCAAGTTAACATTGAACATCTAATCGTATTAAATTGTTGTGTGTACGATACTTATCGCTCGAAGATAGCAATTATGTCCATCGATGGGGCAGGCTTGGCCAGAGTGTGTATAGGCCGGCGTTAAATTGCCCCTTTTTTGTTATTTACCCTATGATTCGGTTGTATTACGCAGGTCATTATGCTAATGTCCTTGGTTAGCTGGCTGAGAAGAGAAACGCGTCTTGAATAAATAAGGCGTTGTGGGAATTTGAGCTTTCAAGAACGTAGTTTTATACTGACATTCTAAGTATATATTTTTTTACAAATTAGTGTAAATTTTAACTGATGACATCATCATCCTTATCGAAGAAGAAGATTTACTAGGCATTACATTTTTTTCTAAAAGTTTAACTAGATCAATGTGAATAGCAACCATGGACCAATTACTAAGGGGACTGGACCTAAGCAAGTCGGCCGAGTGGTCGGCCTAGTACTAACATCGACATAAAACGAAGCGAGTAGTTCAACTATTTACCGGTAGGTAGAACAATGAAAATGAAAAAACAATGACCACGTTTTTTTTCATACATATATCTAATAAGGGCACCCCTTTCTTTAGTCTTTACTCTGTGATAGCAACTCTATTGCTCGAAATGGTGTTGTCAATCAGTACGGGTTTTTGAAAAATGAACAATCCTCTTTGATCGTTAATAGCTTGGTTGAATATTTTAAATTACATTTTTAAACAGTAACTTACAAAAGTTTTAATTCAAATCATTGAAGAAAATATTTTGTACATAAAAAACAAAACTTCTGACTTGAATTTGTTTAGAGGGGAGATACGCTTACTGTAAACGCAAATATGCGCCATATCTTATGCTCAGTTCTGATAATTGAAGCGCATTTGTAGCGTTAACACGTCAACCCAGTAATCAGATCGTGGTTGTTCGGCGTTTTACGCGTCGTACGTGTTGTACGAGGAGGGGCAAGGGGCATTCGGTTGCGTTTTATGATAAAACGCGCGTGCGTGAATACTGCCCGGTCCCGTTAGTCGCCGTTGTGGGCTCTACATTACGATTTATTGGCCTTTTGTGCATTACAATAGCATTGCTGCCCTACGGTGGTATTTTCAATTACCGACACTTGATCGGACACCTGGCGATGCGGTTTGGGAATGAATCGTGATTAATTGATTTTTATTATAATTTGATAGAGCTCATAAAGGATTACTTATGATAGATATACAATTTATACACGGTCAACACAAAGATTTACACTGAAAGTGTCACAATGAGCGGCATCGTGATCTCTACTATAGCTCTACCAGACACACTTTGGGTGGAGAGGATCTGATGAAAGTTTTAATAGTTAGTAGTTTGATTGATAGAGCAATGTCTGAAGTTTTTGTAATGTATTTTGACGAAGGTTGTTTTTTATGAATAAAACTTGCTAAGTTCAACACTTAAACATTAACTTATATCGGCGCATCTGTGAAACCTTTTCTTTGTACCCAACTTGGCTCCTATTTCACATATTAGCTTTTCGTAGAATTAATTTGAGAATTAATAAGACGCGAGAAAAAAATAATTAGGGGCTAATTTAAACTGTGGTGAATAAATTGTTATTTAAATAATTATTTATGTAATTAATTATTAATTAAAATAAATTGTTATTGTTATTTAAAAGCCTGAAATAATTTATTCAAATAAACATCGACTGCGTAGGAAAATAATCTGATAATATTCAAGTTTTATTGAATAACTAGTCGTAACTCTAACAAGTTTGTTCACATTGTTAGCGACGCCATTGTTTAAGTATAATTTAATATTCTACAGCCCTGTATTATGCCTAAGTTTTACACGTAATACTGATTATAGTCGAGATTGCAAAGAAACAAACAAAGGAGTTAATAACTATAAAAAGACGCCAGAAGGGTCCCGCAACGAATGACATTGAAATGAGCCGGTAACATAATAAGGAGCCGAGAACGTAAAATACGTTATTACGTGAACACAATACGTATAACGTAACAAAGATCGCCGGAACCATGGACAGTAGGATTTTTTCTAATCTCTAAGACCTTACTTAGAGCACTCATGTTATGACATTATGTCTATGCGTTCAGACGTCAAAGACAAGTGACTGCCAAACCGCACTGGGCCAGGCAGGTGGATTATGTGAAGGGAGGCCCGTGCCCAGGAGTAGGACATCATCATCATCATCATTTCAGCCAAAAGACGACCACTGTTGGACATAGGCCTTCCCCAAGGTTTTCCACAACGACCGGTCCTGTGCCACTTGCATCCAGCGGTTTCCCGAGACCTTCACTAGGTCGTCAGTCCATCTTGTGGGGGGCCTACCCACGCTGCGTCTTCCGGTACGTGGTCGCCACTCAAGAACCTTTCTGCCCCATCGGCCATCAGTTCTTCGGGCTATGTGCCCGGAGTAGGACATAAAAAGGGCAAATTATTAAAAATATAGTAATGGATGGACTTAAGATAAAAAAATGTACTGTCTATGGGATGGACCAACAGAATTTTTCCGATCCCCGGTTGGGCATGCACCAATAGATGAATTTTCATTTATGTGCATAATTTACAGTTCGCTTACGGTGAGGGAAAACATCGTGAGGAAAGCTACCTATCCCTCGGGATTAGGTAATAGTCAGATCCTGTATACACGGCGACAAGGGTCACCACCTGTCACGTTGGGTTCTGACTATCTGGTGAAACGTGGGCTTTGAGTTGACTTAATACCTCCACAATGTGGTGGTGTATTGCCACTCAAGCCTCTGACTATCCCCGAATAGGGATAAAAGTCGTGACGTTATATATAATTTTTTTCGTGTATGAGATGGACAGACAATTCTCAAATTTACATATAGATAGATAATGCATGACTTCGGTGTGTTGCAATTATGCAGCTGCTGTTTTAATAAATTGGTATATGTACTTCCGTGATAGCCACAAAACCAGATTTATTTTTTAAATTATAAATCCTGATTTCCTGGTCCTGAATGTCAATGCCATGTTTGGGTAATATACCTACCTAACAATAATAATTACATACCATTACGCTTGTTTTAACCGAAGGCGTAGGTAGGCACCTACAATTGGGAAACTAAGCCTCGTTATGTTATAACGATTTACAGAAGGCTACGTCCAGCAATCAGAACTGAAGATACAATAAACATTAAAGTTAGTTTTATATTTAAGATGTTTGTGTTTTTAGCAAATAGGTACGTAAGTAGTGGTAGCCGATTGGTTAAGCACGCGTCTAGTGGGCTTAAGGTCCTGGGTTCAAACCCTGGCTCATACCTCTGGATTTTTCGAAATCGATGTGTTTTTCATAACTTTAATATGATTATCACTTGCTTACGGTGAAGCAAAAACATCGTGAGGAAACCTGCATGTCTTTAGACATGTGAAATCCACCAACCCGCACTGGGCCAGCGTGGTAGATTATGGCCTGAATCCCCCTCGCATTGAGGGGAGGCCCGTGCCCAGCAGTGGGACGTTAAAAGGGCTAAATTATATATTATATAGGTACGTATCCACAAGCCCTGTGCAGCCGCGCCCGAGCAGCTGAATACCTGTGATGTTATGTCTCGTGGTCAGTCGTCAAAACGGATGACTCTCACCGCTCGGCATATAAAGACGCGACTTAGATGATGCATTACGTTTTTGTTATAAAATTTATTGCTCGGACGCGACTTCTCGGGGATTTTGCCGCGCCTACTAGCAGTATAGTGATTGCAGTAAGTTCAGCTCCGGAAACTAAATAAAAAACCTTAATTCCATAGAAAGGTAAGAAATGAAGCACTTTCCGCCGAGATTACACGTTGTGTTGCTCTCGATGCTTTATGATTACACATTACTTCTCTATTCTGAAGACAGACGGTTACAATGAAAGCCTCAAGCATACACTTTATTGGTGGTAGAACCAGCTGTAGCTAATTGACTGCAGCTCATATGGGGGCTGGCTCGACCGGGGTAGTACCACACTTTGACTGATCGGTGTAAAGTAGCTATTGCAGGTGCGTTTCGTACGATGAGTGAGAGAGCCAGAATCCCAACATAGTCGAACTGTGTCCAAGAACTTCGATTAGGGTACTATTTTGGACAGATCTCCCTATTTTTTGGTAATGTCTTGGGAAACTCTAATAACAATGCATACATTTGCTGGATGTGTAAAATGATACCCATTTGTTAAGACAGTGGGAATAATTTCTATGTGCAATTAACTATGCGTTGTCTACTTTCGTTGACCTTCATTGCAATACACCACACGGCACAGTCTGCGCTTTTGAATAGATGTATAATTTATCAGCAATTAGGGAGTAGTTCAGTTAGTGTGTGATTATTTTATCAATTATTGCGAAGCCCACACATGTAAGTAGGTAAACTTTGATTGACTAATGAGAAGTGTAGGGACGATTGAAGTTTTATTATTAGGGGCCATCCATTAGCGGACCCCCCCCTCCCTGTGTGACGTCACATATTTTTTTATAATTTTCAGCAATTTACAAAAATTTTGGTAAAAAATTCAAATTTCGGTTTTAATACTTAGATATAGATTTTTAAACGTCACTAAACTTAGGACCCCTCCCACCCCCTTGTCACACAATGTCGCATTTCGTCGACCCCCTCCCCCCCCTTTAAGTGTGACGTAATTAATGGATGGCCCCTTAGTCGGTTAGTATTTTTTTTGCTTCGCTTTTCGCATATAGCCCGTGTCAAGAAAAGTACAGGAATCAAGCACTGGAAGACCTTTGGCTAGGCCTAAAATACCCCCCCCAAATCCTACCTATCAGTAAAGTGGCGGATACTTTACTGACAAATTAGAACCCGAAAATCATGTCTCGCCGCTTTTGTTCCAGTTGCCCACACGCACGCACATTTATTTATGAACATAATATTCTACCAACATTAAGTACAAAATAATACAAGGAAACACAAGTTTTGGAAATAAACAAAAAGGAAAACATCACTTTTCCCATGGACCAATTACTAAGGGGACTGGCCCTAAGCAACTCGGCCGAGTGGTCGGCCTAGTACTAACATCGACATAAAACGAAGCGAGTAGTTCAACTATTAACGGGAGATAGAACAAAGAAAATGAAAAAACAATGACCACGTCTTTTTTCATACATATATCTAATAAGGGCACCTCTTTCTTTAGTCTTTACTCTGTGACTTTTCCACTTCCCGCCAAAAAGTCCTGCCGGTTGCTTATTTTAGTGTCAGCACACTTTAGTGTCTATGATCACCCTCTCCAACGTGGCGCCACCCTGGTGGTAGTCAAGGTGGTAGAGCCAAGCTGTAGCCAATTGACTGCAGCTCATAAGCTGGCTGGCTCGACCGCGGTAGTACCACCCTCTTACAGAAGATCGGCGTAAAGCAGCTATTACAGCTGCGTTTCGTACGATGAGAGAGCTGAAAGCCCGCCGCCGCCCCTCCCCCTCCCTCTATCCCACTCCCCTTCAGGTCGGCAATGTGTGAGCAATGCCTTTGGTATTGTAAGCATTTATAGGCTACGGTAACTGCTTAACTCCAGGCGGGCCGTACGCTTTTTTGCCACCGCAGTCCCATAAAAAAAGTCTGGATGCGCTTATTAAAGTTGAACTATGTTAGTGAAAGCTACTAGGTACTTCCTTTTCCCGGTAAAATAAACAAATTCCACTCCCAGCTTTCAAGAACTTGTTTATTCGAACAAATAATGGCCGACATAGTTCACCTCGCTCTAACTGCATACATTGTAATATTTGACTTAGTTCGTTGGCCCCGGCTGGTCCCGCCCTGTTGGTCCCGGAAGGCTGGTCGTGACTCCTTCATCTTGCCCGGCGGTACCATTGTGCAGGATGCAAACCCCGGTCCACACCGTACAAGGCCAGTTGGTAAACTGGAAACTGAAATAGAAATATCTTAGTAAAATAAACTTACAAGTCGATGTATTTGAGTATAACACTAATCAACAAGGCACTAACAACGTGAACCTGAACACATTTTGTCATGACCATAGACGTAAAATTTTATGGTCAAGCACAAGCCAAAGGACTTTGCCATTAAAAAAAAATTTTGCTCTATGTAAAAAAATATTATATTTAAAAAAATACCGACTGCAGCAGTCCGCGTTTAAAAATATTTGCCTGTCACTGGCTGAAAGTAAAGTGTAAAGTACTGTAAAGCCATAATGAAAAAAAAAAAGATAAATTTAATGAATAACTACACTTTTGGTATTTTTTTTATGTCAAGAATAAAGTTATCATTATTAAAGTAAGTCCTAACTAATAACATGTATGTATTTCCTATCTGTACCAAATTTTGAAGTAAATAAAATGAGTAAGTAACTTTTGAACGAAATACAAATACCAGAGACAAATACAAGTTTCAAGTAAATCCCGTTGTCTTAGATTTTACTTGCGATTGCTTTACCGATTTGTAGCGACGATAAAACGATCATGATCTAACTGTTGCTAAATTAGAACTTAGAACTGTTACACGAGCATGCTTACACGCCAATAAATTAATATTGTTTTGCAATTATGGCCTCCGAGTCTGCTCGTTGTAAACCAATGGAAAACCAATGGTCTCTATTATTATCTCCTTGAATTCTTTATTATAAATCGTAAATTTCTTGGCGGTCAACAAGCTGCCAGCCATTTGTTGGCAGTTATCTGCCCAACAACATGCCAACCGCCAAAATTCTGGATTTATTATGAAGAATAGACAAAGATAATTTAAAAGGCCAGTGGTTTCGCGATGGTTAATTGTTAACAGACTTGAGGCCTAGGGCACCGAGTCGCTTAGCTTGATCGACCAATCAGACGGTCAGAATAGCGAAACGCGACAATGGCAATTCAATGGCTAACATTGGTCTGGTAGGTACACGAGCGGAATCTGTGGTCGTACGGTTCGGTCGCCGTCTAGTCACGCGTTTTAAATGTCATTACCATGGTGCAGCCCGTGAAATCTCGCGGTGTAAGGTTGAGCACAAGCCCGGCAGTCTAGCTCGACAATATACAATACCTATGTGAGAAATACCAATTTTGTCTCATACTCTTTTATGAAATTGGTTAACTGTCATTTTTTGTATGGCGCGTCACAGTTAAGCAGCTCTCAAATTTAAGTTGCGTACGAGTTCGATTTTGAATTTAGAATGGTTTATAGAAGGTACGCGGTACCGCACTAAATCTAGTAACGTTAAAATCTATATTCAGACTCTGAATTTATAGCATAGTGGACCATCTGTTTCGGTCGTTCCTTCGCTCGTAATTTTGACATTATTTACTTCGGAAATTATGTCAAAATTTGAATTCGGAACGAAAGAATGATTGCTTTTGTACCGGGTTTGTTATATTGTGCGCTGCTAACTTTACGCTCGACTTCGCGCTAAACATGTAGTACCGCTGTAGGTTCCCAGAAGTCTAGCGGCATTTTATCGGGGTGCATGTTCAATGCACCATTATTCGAGAATGTTGTTCAGATAGCGTCGACGTGGAAAGCTAAGATCAAAGACATTAGAAAGAGGAAGACATGTGACTGTCCAAAATAGTATGTTCTACTGAACGAAGTCCACTGACACAGTACGACTCATTAGTTCGCGGAAAATAATGTTGAAAACATGTCGGTATAGCCAATGCGGTTCAAGTTGATTGTCGAATTGCGAGTACGATAACAGATAAGTAGTGATGCGCTGAGAAATAGTTGAATGATTGCAATGTTAGAAGGTGTCATATCTGCTAAATTAATACATCAATGGCTTAGATACCGTAATTTATTTTTTTATGTTCGTGACAAACTTAATAATCTTGCGAATAAAAAAAGTACCTTTCCTCGCAAAATTAGGGCAAAAAGCGTAAGACGATTGCGATTTCATGCGTTTTTTGCACATTGGATTCGAAATAGAATTGAATGAATGGAGATAAATCTTAGATTTTATAGTATTGTGTCGTAAATCAAATGTACTATGGTCGCTTTAACGAGAATGTGTTCTTGAGATCAGTAAACCAACTTAATTAGGCGCAACCGTTATCCGGCCCTTTGTACCTTAATACAAATAGGACGTGTATTCACGATTATGCCAGTGGACTTAATAAGTATACTGTTTAATACTCAGATAGGGCGGAGAGAATATCGTTAGCTTCTAGTTGGAATAATAGATTATAGTTGACATTAATAGTATTTAAATTTTGTAACCACTTCACTTCTCTTGATTTAACTATATGGATACACTTTACGCCCGTTTTAATAATAAATCGTACTCAGCTTCGAGTACAAACTTGAATATGCTATTGAAATTTATTAGGTACTATTGTACGCTATATACGCGATAGTATTATACGCCATTGTGCTATAACATTAGAATTTGCAATGTCGCTCTCAGTCTTAAAGCCTCTCAGCGTTAGTTACATACACTTCCAGTACATAATAATAATAATATCCTGGGACATTTTTTACACACGGCTACCTGATCCCAAACTAAGCAGAGCTTGTACTATGGAAACCAGATAACTGATATTACTACATATATACTAGTTTTTTATTTGTACATTTCGTCCATTAAATTAGGCGAAACCCATCACTAGTAATTAGCTACGTCCAGAAGTGTCACATGCCGCGCGAGGAAAATTTTCCTCGCGGTGATTGACTTGCCTCACGTGAGGCAAATGTGCGCCCTGCCTCACCTGAGCACTCACATTTGCGTCGCCTAGTTTGGCAGTCGTGAGACAGAACGATGTGAAACGTGTCAAACTGATTGATCGGGTATACCTTTCCCTGTCTAGAGTGTCAGTTGCCTCGCCATTTGCCTCGCGCGGCATGCGACTGAGGCAAACGTCGTGCTTCGCGAGGCATGTGGGTGAGCAGCCTCGCGCGGCATGTGACACTTCTGGACGTAGCTATTGTATTCTCTAAAATCAACGGCTGTACCACATGCATCAATTATCATCAGTTAAAATTGTTTACACGAATTCACAAGAGTACTGTTGGATACTTTGATATTCCGCATATGCGCGGGATGTCGGTACGGTCAGCAATATAAGTCGAGTACAAAATGTAGATATGTTTCTAATGTTTGTAGAATAAAGAGTATTACCGATTTTAAAGAATGAGAATGTTCAGCGGCTTATGTTACTGGCTGTACCTCCGTCGTCTCATGTAGCTCGTTAGCTCGGGACGTGTATCAGTTAACCTATCTAACCCCACAAATGTCCTGGATATATATATTTAATACCGCTCTCGGAGTGTGCATACAGTATGGACAATTTGATCAGAATTTATGTTTATGGGTAGATACCAAAATGTTCATATCTGTAAAACTTTATACCTACTTTTCTGAAGCTCTCCTAGGTCAAGATAAAAGAGGAATAACAAAATTAGTCCCTCAGGTAGTTTAACAATTTATCGGTGCAAAATCAAGAGTTGTATAACATTATACAATTTGACTAATCGCCTATTCCATAAGTCGCACACAAAATACATGGTTCCATTAAAAGGTCGTTATTTTAATGTAACTGCGTTTTTTGCGCGTCAGCAAAAACGCGTTTCCTTAATACGCTATAAAACGCAATTACCACTTTTTGCCGAACGCTATTGTATTTACTACTTACAACGGAAATAAATAAAAAACACGCATTGAAATCGCTCAGTACTCAGAAGATTAGACAGACCACAGGTATCTATCTAGGTACAAACAAGAAAATAACTTTATATCAGACACGTCATGCATGCTGTTCTTCTGGGAGATACATTGACGATAGCTTGGCGCTATGATTCGAGTGTAGGCCGCTTAGCCCACTGTATCGGGTGGTCGCGGGTTCGATCCCGCCGGAGGCAAATTACGGAAACGGTCTTTTCGTAATTAGCTCTAGTCTGGGTTTCACTGGGATCGCTCCCAGTGTATTGTATGGTATTTTATATATAAGTTTAAATTTAGCTCTCTTTGTCAATCCCCTAGGAAAGGTCTTAATAGTCGATATATGAATTTTTAATATGATTTGATGGGTAGATTTCTGTCATCAAGTTTCCATTTCATCCATCATCCGTCAGTAGTACCTAGCCGACAACAACCATTTTTAAAACTGAAGACAATCAGTTGAATATAAATAAGAATCTTTACACCAATAGCAACGTATACGCACATTTTATACAGTTTATGTGCTAACGCCTCCAGCACCAAGTTCCGCTGTGAGATTTGCATTGCTTACAAGACAGCTTGATAATGAGTCTCTCACGAGGATTTCTCGAGGCCTTTTTTCAATGGCCGTTAAGACCCGATCGTCCATTTAGATACCACATGAAGGCTGTAACAGTGTCGGCTACCGCAATTATGTATGCACATAATTGCACCTCCGCGGCTTGCTAGTCAGAATGGACAAAAAGCATAACATTCTTTCTTTCACCACTTTTCCATTGTTAAGCGCACTTTGTATTCAGAAATGATTGCTCTTAATGTGCATATGAATTGATTTTTTTTAAGTTGTAGCTGTTAGATGCTGTAGTAGAAACGTTAAAGGTAACTTGTGTGCTCAGTTCAACTATCATTATAGCTTTCTTTCGGAAAATAGTCTTTTAGCTACCAGTAGAAATAGCAGATTCTTTAGTACCTTTAGGTACTTATATTTCTCAAGATATACATACAGCTACTTTTACACTATACCACGCTGTTACGATGTCTTAACATCGCACAAGAAAATGTGAAACTGTTTAATTTCTGGTAACGGAGTTTTATAACAAAGACATTATTGAGCGGTTCTTGAGTCTTGCTATTAATCTGTGACGTCACTCGGCAGTCGGCAGTGGGAACGCATACAATCTTGAACTTCAACGCATAATAATGTGCTTCACAGATAATTTGGACTTGTTAAAGCGATCTCGATTCGCCTGTTGACTTTTGCAACAGAGATATTGTACTCTGTATAAATATACTACTTAAAGAAAGTAGAGGTACCTATAGAAAGTTTGAAAGAAATAATTTCGATAACACCACTGGGCCATTGTGTTGGGTTATGGCCTGAGTCCCCTTCGCGTTGAGGGGAGGCTGGTGCCCAGGAGTGGGACGTTAAAAAGGGCTAATTATTATTTATTTTATTATAAGTAGGTATGCGTTTTACATTAATTCTTGATATACAGTTATATGAGCAGTTATAAAATGTGACTAGAACATTGGAAGGATACAGGTAATTTATTTATAAAATTCCCATTCAGCGGTCTTAGCACAGCGGTGCACGACAAGAGTTTTTGACACCTCCCCGCGGGCTCTAGGCGTGACATAACCGTGTTGTCTTATGGGCTAGCATGGTGCGCCGTGAAAAAACCAAGAGATGTCAGAGAAATCGTTTGACGTATAGATAAAACTATGTTCTCTTAAGTGCTAGCACGACTTGCAAAAAATTTCCACAATGATACTAATTTGACAACTCACCAAAGAATATTGTTTCACAGTCGAAGAGAGGTAGTGACAAAATTTGTGAGACATACTTTATATAAAGAAAGACTATTTTATATTCGAAGTTAGAAATATGCAAGCCTACAGTAATAATATTTTGGTCAAAAACTTCAGAGGCGGCATATAATACCTTTGAGCTACCAAACACTAAATTTATTAAGCTATAGTTGTTCCCCGCGGATTCGCCCGCGTGGAATTGGATTAGCCTATGTCTTATTTCAGAGCTTACGCTATCTACGTTTCAAATTTAATCAAAATCGGTTTAGTAGTTATGGAGATACGTGGTAACAAACATTCATACACACTTTCGCATTTATAATATTAGAAGGATTTAACATAAGCAAGGATATGGCTACCTATTTGTGTAGTGCATTACAATCGGCGCTCCAATTCGACTCGCTGTGACTCTGCTCGTAGGTGATGAGTTTTAAATAAAAGAGGGACAAGTTTTATCAATATATTTTATTTCATTAAGCGAATATTCCTAGTTTTACGGAAAACAAATCACTTAGATCACTATGGCAGTTCACAAATTTGAAAAATGTATCAGCCATGTACAAAACAATATACTTTGACATCATAAGATAAACCACATCTTAATCATCACCTAACACCGCAGGCAATAAGTATTCAACATCTAGTCTCTTCTCCGGGCCTATATCGGTGAAACAGTCATGTCCAATTGTGTCTAATACCGTTTATGTGGTATCAGACACAATGAAAACATCTACTGTGTTGCCCGTCTTGGCCCGGCTTGTATTGGCATCGGCGTTCTCTTTCCTCGCCTTCCGCTTTATGTCCCGCCATGTCTGTAATAATAGACAGTTCAATATCCAATACAACATTTAGATTTTTTCATAAATATATACAAAAATAGGTACCCATGCAACTTTTGTACGCACGCTTGTATTTAGAGGCTGTATGTATGTACTTGCCTGCTTCTACTGTTCTACCGGTTTGCCTGGACCGTGTTACCGTAGTAGCCCGCAAAGCTTCCCAATTAGTTTGCAATTCTTCAGTATACTCGCCATTGGTGAAAGTTTTATTGGAGGACATTAATCAACTAAGATTTTGATTTGTGCACTGAAAAAATAGATTAACATAATAAAACATGAGTACGGATTCAACGGCCCCTAGCCAGCGTAAATTTAAATCTATGAACGAATAGGTACTTACTTATAGTTTTTTGGGCTCCCTATCGGTTAGATAGTTATAATAACAATAAAAACCTAACAATAATATTTACCTTATTTATATTTACTATCACGGTTGTCTGCAATGACAACTTCTCTGTCAGGCTATTACTTATTTATTTTCTTTAAATGTCAATAAAAATCAAAAATTGTATTCGGCCAGTGAGCTAACCAAATACAACCTCCTTATTATATGGAGCAAAGAGCGACAATGAATGAACAAAATGAACCAAGGAGCGATAGATAATATGTTATCTGTAGTCGTTGTCTTGAAACAATCTTGGACTGTGTCACGACGTGAAATGAGTCTCTCGTGGCAACCATGCTAGCACTTAAGACTAAAGTGACGGGTCAACAAATTCTGTCGACTCCCGCGTGAAAAAAGTCTTGGTAAGCGGTGCTAGCCCCGCTGATGTAGGTAGAATCCTTATGGACTTATATCTAAATAGCTATGAAAGAAACCGTCCAAGTGTGTGTCGGACTCGCACATAAAGGGTTCCGTAGGTACCACCGTAGAATAAAAACGTTAAAATATCAAGTTTCTTGTATGTCCCCACTTTATTTTTAAATTTTATATTATTTTAATATTTGTTGTTGTAGCGGCAACAGAAATACACATTCTGTGAAAATTTCAACTCTCTAACTATTACGGCTCGTGAGATACAGCCCGCTGACAGACGGACAGACAGGCAGACTGACGGAAAGACGGACAGCGTAGGCTTAGTAATAGGGTCCCGTTGGCACCATATGGGTACGGAACCCTAAAAAAATGCAATAAATTTCATTGCGACGATGAAAGAACAGATTATTTATTTACCTAACAACAAATACCTATAAAAGAATAAAATACATAGCAACTTAGTAGAAATAAAGAACATTCAATTAATCATACTGTAATGATTCATTGGAAACACCGATCTAGATGACAGTTAATTGAATGTATACCTAAAGAAAATCCAATAAAGGTAATGTGTCAGCTGGAATCAGAAATGTGAAAAAGTGGACTACACATCCTGCTCCCGACGTTCGTTCAATCGTTCTCCGGGAAATGTAAAGACTAAAGACGGATACAATAATCGATACATACATATAGGCACGTATTTAACCATCTTTGAGCCGACTGGGACTCGGACAGCTAGAATGACACTTTGAATTCAGAAACGGATACTATAATTTGAATTTGAAATGTATGCATTTACCACCGGAAAACTATGAATAGGTGTGTTGAGAAGCAAAGTCAAGATCTGAAGGTCTTTCTGAATCCCTTCTGATGGCCCTTTCTGAAGTCATAAACTCCGTCCGTATTCAGAAGGATATTCCGGTTGTCTGAAGTTGGGCTTAGCTTCAGATGTTGTAAACGCTTCAAACGTTTATTCAGCAAACGTTATATTGTTCATAAAGAAAGAAAGAAAGAAAAGAAAGAAAACATTTATTCGACACACTCGCAACACATAGACAGAGGAAACAGAAAAAAAAGGGGTCAGCGCGAACTGTGCCGAAAAGGTATTTGGCTCAGCATGTACTGGGGGGTACGAGACTCCACTAGCGCTGATTTTCAGCCAAACCCAAGAGAAAAGGCCACTGGCTACCCAAGAGAAAAGGACTAATAAAAATATACATATATCTACTTAAATATACCTACTCATCATTAGGAAGAATACGTAACCCTGCACCGTGTAACTTTTTTGCAGCTTCATTTGTAGTTTTATCACCCGGTATTTGTAGCTTATAATACTCACAATAGATGTACAGAAAAGCTAATGGTGATTAATACTCGTATATGGGGTACCTATCATGTGATTTAGCTACAAAAAATGTAAAGGATTGAACTTGATGATTTTATCACCCGGTATTTGTAGCTTATAATACTCACAATAGATGTACAGAAAAGCTAATGGTGATTAATACTCGTATATGGGGTACCTATCATGTGATTTAGCTACAAAAAATGTAAAGGATTGAACTTGATGATTTTATCACCCGGTATTTGTAGCTTATAATACTCACAATAGATGTACAGAAAAGCTAATGGTGATTAATACTCGTATATGGGGTACCTATCATGTGATTTAGCTACAAAAAATGTAAATGATTGAACTTGATGATTTTATCACCCGGTATTTGTAGCTTATAATACTCACAATAGATGTACAGAAAAGCTAATGGTGATTAATACTCGTATATGGGGTACCTATCATGTGATTTAGCTACAAAAAATGTAAAGCATTGAACTTGATGAGTCAGTCAGGACTATTATTCAGAGTTAGGTCGTCATGGATTTTCCAAAGAATTAATTTAATTGTAACATCTTAATTGGAAGTATACCAACTCAGTGATTTGCAAATCGTAGTTTTTATGGTCGACGTTATTCTAACGATTATAGGTAGAAAGTGCGGGTCGATAGCTGGTATTGCAATTTGGCTCGCGATCATTTCGTTTAGGTATCAATTTTCGTGTCAATCGCGATTCGGGGCAGTCATTGCGCGGGCGTCATGTCACGACAATTGGTCTGCGCCTGCGCCACCGGATGTACCCCGCTACACTTGATTCGTGATTCTTAAACTTTTTTCTCCAATATGATTATTACACACATATCAAAGAGGCCGTGTTATTTACTCTCTTAGTTGCCGTTATTATTCGGAATGAAGATGTGCCTTTTATGATTCCATCTCGCACGGCTTATTAGTAGTTCACGCTTTAATGGTAACCAAATGGCTTTTTATTTCAATTCTTATTGTTATACTGCCGCTAGATAATGGAGTGATTTTACAGCAATAACGTTACAAAGTAAATATGAATTTGGCCGCAAAAAGGTTAAGTAACGGTTCCAGTGTTGTTAAATTAAATCCTTGCTAATAATAAATGTGAAAGTGCGTTTGTTTGTACGTTTGAGTGAGCATCACGCAAACGCAACGCAGCGAATTAAAATGAAATTAATTACTAAACAAATTTACAGGAATAAAATCTGGAATAAAATATTGCTACTTTAATTCTTAAAAACTGTCGCGGGAATCAATTTATCTTTAACTATTTTACCCTTACTTACCGATTTAATTATTGTCTATTAAATAATCATGTTCATTCGCTTGCACACTATTTCTCCTGTAAACTATAATTAAGTATTGGCTTCAATATAAAACACTACGATTTTGTGCTCTGAAAAAAGTCTATACATATGTATAAGATCTAATAAAATGAGAAAGTAAGTCTTAAAATTGTACTTTTTCGATTCATGTACGTTTTATAACACAAATAAATGGTCATTAAATGTCCGTCCGTCATAAAATGTCTATCTGCCTACGTTATTATCGTCTATAAGAGTTTAACGGGGATTACACCACGAAGGTATAGTCTATCATAGGCATATAAAATCTGTGGATTACGCATACTTATCTCCTAATAGCTAAAGAATTATACCTAAAAAAACTTACAATTTGTCTATGATTATCCCGTATCAACCAATTAAAAATGATTGGGGTCTTGAGGTAGGGTTTATCAAATAAAATAGGGACCAGAGTCTATAGTCTTGATCGTCTTTCTATAGATTTCTTGAAACGATCTAAAGAAACAAAATAAGTAGATAGACGCGTATTTTGGCGCAACCGTTTTAACCCAATCGAAATTATGAAATGGCATTTTTTTTGCTCCAAATGTTATTATTATTAACAATGGTTATTGTGTTCGGGGTATCACAAAATTACTCAGTTCGGATATCTAACCGGTAATTTTATTTCGCCCGATTAGTTCTAGGGTCATCACCCGACGCCCGCCATTTTACACTACGGTTAATAAATGTAAAATAAAATTAAAATTATAGTGCACCTATTACCTTTTCGCAAAACTTTTTGTTGAACTGAATTTGTAAGTGAACTGAACTTAATGGCAAATGAATGTATTATTTTGGACAGTCAAAGTCTGTTTTTCTTGGCTATGTCTTTGATGATATAGTACTTAAAACACAATAGCTCATTTAATTTCCCGTACTGGCGCTTGTTTGTAAGTTTCACGGATAATTTTACACTTATACAATTATTATTTTTTGTGTACCAGGGATCCCAACGGATCGGTCGGAGCATTCGTTCGCGTCAGCGCAAGAGTACAAAGAAGCCCTCGAGGCGATAAGGAGGAACACCGGCGCCGTAAGTCAAATCAAATTAATTACCTACACGTAGGATTAGGGTTCCTTCCTATTTGTAGAAAATAAAGAATGTCGTAGATTTAATATTACGTAATACTTTAATATTTTTGTGCTTTGATTTAGACAAAAATAAATCAATAACCAGAGAAAAAAGTTGAATAAAATAAAGATTCCGACGAATTGAGAACCTCCTCCTTTTTTTGAAGTCTGTTAAAAAATATAAAATTATCTTATGACAGAGATTTTTTATTTATTTATTTATTGGTTTACCAGCGCTTAATACACACTAATACTTACAACTAAATTCTTACAATATCAAAACACAAAGTGTGACAAGCAATTATAGGTAAACACTAAACACACACTTTAATTATTGTGAACCCTACCTAACAATTATAGTATTACACTGCCCATATTAAATGGAGTAACAGGCTATTACCGCCCTTTTGTTGGAGGAATGCCTCCAACATTGAGCCGCGGGTTCACAATGGAGTCGAATCTCCTCGGTCGTGATCGCAACCACCGGCTTAGAAACACGTTCCTATTCCGAGAAAATAAATCGAAACTGCAGCACAAATGTATTTAAATGGGTTTTCGTTTAAAAGGCCGATTCTTGAATCTATTGTCACTATTCCGTTTTATCCGAATGTGAATGTCTCCAGGGATGGCGAACCTTTATTGATCTACGTGCTATTTTTTTCTGAAGAAAGTTTAATGAGGAACGTTGGCAATCTGTGGGAAAATTCTGCCATCAAATAATATCTTGGATCATATTACCCTCGCACATTAGTACGAATTGATACTTATTTACTTGTATCATGATTCCTGTACTATAAATAGTCTTACAACCTCAGGTCAATATGTCTGACTACTTACCCAGAGTTGGCCTTGTTTCCCGATGGGAATTCTAGGATTTATTCAGGCGCATTTGGACCCAATCATCTTATCTGGGGTAACGTGTTATTTTTATGCAAATAATGCAAAGTGATAGATTTGTACCAAATAGGTATCTAAAGGCAAATTTTTTATTGGTTGAAAATGTATGAAAAAGAAAACAGTCTGAGGTATAATATTGAAGGATTTGCAATTTTCGGATCCGCACGCGATTTATGCGCTTTATATTGTTAAAAGCTATGATATAAAAGTTGATCTCACTCCACTAGGAGCGCAGCTCACCCCATCGTACTCTCGAAGCAGAGCCCGAGGAGCCCCAGCAAGAGGATGAGGATGAGGACATGGACGAACTCGTGGTGCCCGAGCCCTGGCAGCTGAACAACACGGCGCGCGCCGGCATGGATGTCATCTTCTTCAACCGGGTGCCCAAAGTCGGCAGCCAGACATTCATGGAGCTACTCAGACGGCTCGCTATTAGGAATGAGTTTGGTGAGTACATGGAGTGAGGCCCTCTAAATAAAATTGCGCCTGTGGTCTTATTATACAAGTTGTATCAGTAGCCCGAAATAATAAAGGTACCTGCATAATAATATGGTAGATCCTATATTGAAGACAGAAAAGAAGTGGTCAAATTTCGATACATTTCATTCTGTGCCTATGCCTGATACTATTGAGCTAAATATCAGTGGTGTGTCTCTTTTATTGACGACATAAAATAGAATGCTTTTTAATAGCCCCTTTAATGCTCCACTAGGCATAGCCTCCTTTTAATACGAGGTGGAATTGAGTCATAGTCCACAATGTTGCGGATTGGTGGACTTTTCCAAACAAGTTCTCATACGTTCCTTATGATGTCTTCTTGATCTTTCGCCATTTATCAGTGTTTTCTGGTAAAAAAAGCGATAATATCGGTAGTCTTTTTTTTATAATTTATGCACGATTAAGCGATATGAATACCGCTAAGCAATAGTAAATTAAAAAACCAGTTTAATTTTTTACTAAACTGTGGTTATCCCATGCAATAACGGGAATTTATAAAAAAATACACCGAATGTGTATTTATCGTTGGTATTTATAAAACATTTAATGTTGCTTAATTAAGGCTTTAATTAGGTACCACAACAAATGGGTTTCCTTAACTTTACAGCTTTTGCCAAACACTTTAATTGAATGAAGCGGGATGTGGAATTGCAATTTGTGTTTTCCACTTATTGATTTCAAGGCACCTTTGGCTAAAGGCTAGGTTTGATTAGAATTGTGAAAAACTTCATTATTTCAGGCACATAGTGATATTTTATAGGATAATTTGGTCAAAGTACCTACGGGTAAGCAGTGGTAGCCGATTGGTTAAGCACGCGTCTTGCGGGCTTAAGGTCATGGGTTCAAACCCTGGCTAACACCCCTGGATTTTTCGAAATCTATGTGTGAATCATAACTTTAATATGATTATCACTTGCTTACGGTGAAGGAAAATATCGTGAGGAAACCTGCATGTCTTTAGACATGTGAAATCCACCAACCCGCACTGGGCCAGCGTGGTGGATTATGGCCTGAATTCCCCTCGCATTGAGGGGAGGCCCGTGCTCAGCAGTGGGACGTTAAAAGGGCTAAATTATTATTATTTTTACCTACGGGTGCCCGAGACTTCGTAACCTAGGAGCGTATACATGTCTTAATACACCCCTGCTTGTATTAACTCTTTTCCCTGAATCAGGTTTCCACCGCGACACGGTGCAGCGCGTGGAGACGATCCGCCTGGCGCCCGCCGACCAGCAGGCCCTGGCCGGCATCGTGTCGGCCTACACGCCGCCAGCCTCCTACATCAAACACGTGTGCTACACCAACTTTACCAAGTAATTGTATATTATATCTTTGCTGCATTTTTTTCATAGGTACAAAAAAAAGAAGAAGAAAAAAAAAACAAAAATAATAAACAAACAACAATAATGACTTTTTTGGCGGGAAGTGGAAAAGTGACGTTGTCATTTTTGTTATAATTTCCAAAACTTGTGTTTCCGTGTATTATAATGTGTAATGCTGGTGGAACATTAACCATTTTATGTTCATAAATGTGCGTGAGTGTGAGCAATTAGAACAAAAGTGGTAAAACATGATTTTCGGGTTCCTCCAAAAAGTCATAATAATTTGTCAGTAAAGTATCCGCCACTTTACTGATAGGGTTTGGGGGGGGTATTTTAGGCCTAGACTAGGTCTTCCTGTGCTTGACGCAGCAAATAAACTGTCATCTATATCTATACTAATATATAAAGAGGGAAATGCTGACTGACTGACTGACTGACTGACTGACTGACTGACTCATCAACGCCGAGCCGAAACTACTGAAGTTAGAGACATGAAATTTGGATAGTAGATATATTTTGTGACGTAGGCAAGCAATAAGAAGCGATTTTGGAAAATTCAACCCCTAAGGGGGTTAAATAGGGGATGAAAGTTTGTATGCAAGTTCGTCATTTTTCAAGTAAGAATTATGAAAATTTGTGTTGAGGTGTCTTTTAAGAAATAAAAAATATGGTTTTCGGCGTTTTTGAATATTCAACCCCTAAGATGGTAAAATAGGGGATGAAAGTTAGTTGGGAAGTTTGTATAGATGTTCGTCATTTTTGAAGTTAGAATTGTGAAAATTGGTGTTTAGGTTCCTTTTTAAAAATAAAAAACTTGAATTGCTGTGTTTTTGAAAATTCAACCCCTAAGGGGGTAAAATAGGGGTCGAAAGTTTGTATGGAAGTTCTTCATTTCTGAGGTAAGCATAATGAAAATTTGTGTTTAGGTTTCTTTTTACGTATTAAAAATTATAATTTCATCTTTTTTGAAAATTTAAACCCTAAGGGGTTAAAATAGGGGGGGAAAGTTTGTATGGAAGTTCGTAATTTTTTGAAGTCGGAACTATGAAAATTGATGATTAGGTGACTTTTAAAAGATAAACAATATTAATTTCAGGGTTTTTGAAAACTCATCCCCTAAGGGGATAAAACAGGGGATGAAAGTTTGTATGGAAGTTCGTCATTTTTGTAGTTAGTATTATGAAAATTAGTGATTAGGTGTCTCTTAAAAAAAAATAGCGTTTTTGAAAATTATACGGGGTATGGGATACGGGATTTGGGATATGGAATACGTGATACGTAATACGGGATACGGGATAAGGGATACGGGATTCGGGATACGTGATACGGGATACAGGATACGGGATGTGGGATGCGGGATACAGGATACGGGATGTGGGATGCGTGATACGTGATACGGGATACGGATACGAGATACAGGATACGTGATACGTGATATGGGATACGGGATTTGGGATACGGGATACGGGATACGAGATACGGGATACGGGGTGATGGGATACGGATACGGATACAGTTACGAGATACGGGATACGGAATACGGAATACGGGACACGGGATACGGGACACGGGATGCGTGATACGGGATACGGATACGGATACGGGATACAGAATCAGGGATATGAGAGTCGGGATCCGGGATATCCAGGAACGGACGGGATTTGGGTTCCAGCAAACGGTAACTGATTTTTTTAAATTTATATCCTGCGCGGACGAAGTCGCGGGCAAAAGCTAGTATTATTATATTTTATTGATTTTACTTGACACTGGCATATGCGAAAAGCGACGCCATAACGAAAAAATAACAACAATAATAATATTAAAAGAGTTTTAGAATTTTAAAATCACAAATCACGCACGCATCACGCTTATTTATTGTTATACTAAGCTGTGTCCGCAACTTTGTACGCGTTCATTTTATAAAAACATATTAGGGATTGACCTTCGCGTAACGTCCCTTTTACTTTTTTCGAATTGAGAAGACGCTGTTGGCCTCAGACACTCAGACGGCCTCTACAACTTCATCGATAAATTCGTTCCCTACTCTAACTCTAATCTAGGTACTTTAAATAGTAAAAAAACTGTTGTTTGTCTGGGTAGGTATTCGTTTAGGAAAATCATTGCACCTTAGCTGTGTAAATGACTCGTCACTGTAAGTTATCGTTAACGTTATTAAAATTGTGAAGATTAAATAGGTTCATCAAGAAATCTCCGTTAAAAAATTACCTGCTACCGCTGACGGGAAACTAGATAAATTACTTGGCGTTACAGATAACATTATAAAGTCGGAGGTACACGGAAGAAACGAGTTGTGTCATAAGATCCAACAATGAAGAATCACTTAACCCGATACTTTATTTACATTTTATCTGTACATCTCTACAGTGAGGATTTTTACAACATTCCTAACGCAACTAGTTGTGAAACCTCGATCTAAGCACACTGACGTCAACAGCGATGTTAATCCAAGGATTAAGATAACCGTAAAATTGGCCGTGAAATAACGGCCCCGGGTGCTAAAACATCGATACGGAACAAACAGAGACCTAAAACTATCATTCAAGTCATTGATACACAAATTATCTGCTACGAATTGACTGGTCGTACTATTTAGATCTTAAGAGGAGCCGCGGGCTGTGTGCCATCAATCAAACTGCAGCAAACTGTATTGGTGGTAGGTATCGAGACGTGGGCATAACATGATTAATGTATGAAATAGACATTAATTGCAGCATCAATTTTAAAGGCGCTACTCCATACAAACGTCGCTACGTTTTGTTTTCAAGAGATTTTTTTCTTCTTTAGCCTGTGTCAACAAATGCCTCCCTTTTCTTCCTTCATTCCTCCCGGATTATGTCTTTGGTGGGTCAGTCCTTCGCCAATTCATCCCGCTTATTCCTTCTGGGTTTGTCGCGATGCGATTTGGTTAGGTGTGGGATCTACCGGTCGTAATTTTAGCCCAATGTCGTTCAAGTGGGTAATAAAATATAATCAAGCAGAGGAAATCGCTATAGTTTTCACACATTGTGAGAACTCCCAGCGTAAAACTAAAAAAAAAAACTAACCATAAATCATAAATGTTTTGTAATATTTTGATTACCTACCTAATCAAATTAATAATCAAAATAATCTAATTTAAATAGTGTTGATTGTTTGTATCACCTCGAACTAGCTAGCTCGAAGTAGCGTAGCTGTAGCATTCTCTAGATGTGAAAGAAGGCCCTTATACGATAGGAGACTCTCTTGTAGTCTGTAATTACACTATACAAATGGTTCGCGTGCAAATTGTGTGTAAATTGCACTATTGTTTTGTTCAGTCGGCCGATGCAATCATGGGGCCGGAATAATTCGTTACACATCTCGTGATCCAATTTCTAGCTTTGTTTTGACGTCTTCTTTTGATTAGTTTATATACCCTTTTTTTCTATAACATATCTATAATATTATTTATCACATTTAATATACTGGGTCGAAACGACAAGTGCTTACAAGCTATTATTTATGTCAGTTTAAAAAACCTGTAACAGAAAGTCTTCTAATGATGGGAATGGGACTGCAATAGTCAGGGTACGCTGGCGTTTTAGATTGACTGAACGTCATAAACAATATTTTAAACAAAGTTACCTTATTGGATTTTGAAACAATACGGGCAAATTTGCTTCAGAACTAATCTTGAGCCATTATCCTTAAATATTTATTCAATTCTATAGAAATTATGTCGAGAATATTTTCTCACTTCTCTCACACTCATTTTGAGCCATTAAGTATTATTTTTACATTGTAATCCAAATTCCATTTCCATTCTTCTAGGTACGGCTACCCATCTCCAATCTACGTGAACGTAGTGCGGGATCCGGTGGAGCGCGTCATCTCGTGGTACTACTACGTGAGGGCGCCCTGGTACTACGTGGAGAGGAAGAGAGCCTTCCCGGACCTGCCGCTGCCGGACCCCGCTTGGCTGAAGAAGGTAATTTCTAGGGATGGACCGAGATCACAGTCTCGGTCTTGTTCTCGGCGATAATTTTGGGAGAATCCCGACCGTGGCCGAGACTGCGAATGACTGGGAAATCAGTGTATTTTAAAGGTGGCGCGCGGTCTCGCTCGGTCGGCTGGTAGTATTTTCTCGATTTTTCTATAGTATGTAATTTCTCGGTCTCGGCCGAGAATTTAATTTATTCTCTGTTTCGGTCTCGTTTTCGGCCGAGATTAAAACAACTAGTGTCGGATCTTAGTAATTTCATGTACTACCTGCGACCATATCCACTCTACTGGCACTACTGAGCTATGGTTACTATGATGACCTATGACCTATGACCTATCTATGGTTCGGTATACACGCAGGTACATAAACGACTTGACACGGGTTAAAGAAGAATCAAAGAATCAAATCATTTATTGGTTAATTTAATTCTTAGTACAATGAGTTTTATTTACACCGGTAAAGGTAGGTTTTATCTTTATTAGTTATGGAAATGTTTTAGGGCTTTTTGAATTTACCTTCCATAGGTACCTCGCCATGTACCTACTTACCTAGAAAATGCCTACGATGATGCCTACCTTCTCAACGCGTAAAAAATAGTCATGAACTTGGTCCCGCTTCGCACGGTTTAAAATTTGAACTAGCGATGATAGGTATTTCGGGGAACGAATCGTTTTATTACGTTATCTTTTTGTTTTGATCGTGAGTAGCCCTGGCTTCAGAAAAACGATTCGACCAGCGCGGGTTGATCGCCCGCCAATTTGCGGATCAATCGTTACACAATCAGTCACGTGCGCGTCCCGTTAACTGCGCAGGAGTTGATCCTTCCTAGGGCTACCGCCTCCGTGACATGCCTTGGAAAATGCACCTATCGTTATAATAATGTTTCTTCATCTATTGTAGAGCACACCTTTTGATTATGCCGTTTTTTTATAGTGCTCAACATTGACGTGGAAAGTTGTAAGAATGTTTAATGAAGACTGCAAGGATTTAAAGGAACAATACCTACATTTAAAATAAAAAAAAATATAACGTCATGACTTTTTTTCCCCATTCGGGGGTAGTCACACACATACATCACACATTCACACACACACACACACACACACACACACACACACACACACACACACACACACACACACACACACACATCACATCTACATTTTTTTCTGATAATATAATTCCCAACATTTATACCTTTTTGTCAACCCTAACGTTAAAACGTTGTTACTTAAAACTTCTTCTTCAGCGTGAACTTACTACGGGAAACCGCAGTTTGTTTTTATTATAGCCCATTCTATCTCAGGTCTATTTTGAAAAACTACTCTATCGCCTTGCCTCCATATAAATCATAGTGGAAAGACCATTTCAACAGCCATTATTCTACACGATTGCGAAGTCATAGTTCCCATGGTTGTGGGAATTTACTCGCGTACCTAGTTTATGGTCAATCTGCGATTCGTGTATCCGGATGCGGCCGGAATAAATTTTCCGATTTCACACCGGCTGCTATGACGAATTATCGATTTCTGAATGATGGTTTCCGTTAGAGCTGTCAAAACGTACATTCAGAATCCCATGGTCTCATCTCGAGATCAGTCGGTCACGGCTCGCGATCGACATGACTCGAATAAAAGCAAAGCTCACGACTCACAGGTTACATTGAAAGGCAAATCGTAGAAATGCTGTTAGCTCCGACTCATAGATTAATTAGGTTAATGTACTGATGTGAATGATAAATTAGTTTAGAGTGGTTAACGAGATGTTTGTATAAACTGTTTGTACAGACTAATTGCTTGTACTTTGTTAATGCATCTCTTTCAACCTGCAGCTTGTTCTTTCTTGTGACACTTGCTTACAACAAAGTGTTTTTATTAATTCTTGTATTACGACTGATCTCGTTAGCCTGGAGTTATTGATCAATCAAACTAATCACACCCTTTGAAAACAGCAAAATATGACCAAACGCATGAATCACTGAGTGTATGCAAATGTATATAAATTAAATCTGACAGTCAACCAAAACACACATAATTATCTAGTATAATCGTATCTCATCAAGAAAATTCAAAACGACTTTACATACCTATGGGGCGTTTCTATAGACTACGCAAGGTTTTATTTGTGCGTTGGCTACAGAACATGACGTTCAATCTCGATGATAATGGTTTGTGCCACAAAAGTCGAAAGTCAATTAGCTGATACAACAACAAGTTTCACTCTTCTAGATCAGCATGGGGAGTTTCTCCATCATGTTTTCATTCAGTCTCACTCACCGCTCGGGGTAGTGTTCTTAATTTATGGAACGGTAAATGAAAGTCTAGGAAGGTGCAGGCGTTATTATCTCAGTGTATTAAAATAACTATCCTAGAAAATTAATGATTTATTTGTCGGCGTTTGCGCATCGCGGCTGTAGTTACATTGTTTTTCTTCTTTAAATACCTATTTGCCTTTTGTGAACTGGTTCACATTAAGTCGGTATTGTAATTTTTGTTGTATATTGTCTTTGGTATAGAGGTGCCGATTTTTATAAATACCAATGTGTGTGTTTTATGTACAAGTTTTGCCTACTGTCACGTCAAAATCCTGGGATAAAAGGTCCTACGTAGTGAAAGGTCTAGTTAGGCTGTCTCACTCAGGATATAAGCTGTCACCATACCATATCATATAGTGGTGTCGGAGTGTTTTATTTTGAGACGGACCTTCGATACTCCTTTAGACGGACTCCTCCTACGACTTATTTAACGATTTATCAGGCCTAGGCGTAATTATATATTTCGTATCCCAGGAGTATGTACATTGCCAAGCAGGGTAAAAAAGCTTGTAAGCACATATCAGCTGTTACATATTTATAAGCCCCAGTACCCAGTTGGTGGGTATTATCGTGTAAAAAATAAATTAGTTTTGCGGGAACAAAAACTTTGACGATATAATTAGTTTATGAAAAAACTAACTACAACGTGTCTAGTATTTAGTCCCACCTGTGATCTAATAAGCGGGTAATAATTAAACGATGATTGAACAAAATAGACGGGACGTAGTAAGCGCCAAAAATAGATTGGTAACGGTGCGAAAATATTACTATGAGACCCCTTGTTGAATATTGGAATGTTAATATGTTATATTGATATATTTATTTTGCTTTCAAGAAGACACGATCCATTTTCGTGAAGTAATTAGAGCTGCGTAATGGATAATCTAAATCTCATTTCATACATAATAGAGGTTGATGCGATTTGGCTTACCTGTATTATACGACTACATGTAGGTAGGTATTATATTATTTATCATTCTAAAAAGCCGTCTTGTTCTATAGCTCTTCTTACCAGCCCGTTTGACAAGATTCCGCCTTTCACGCTGCAGGTCGTAGGTTCGATTCCTACCCGGGATAAGTCCGCATTTCCCGAGTCTGGGTGTAATTATGTATATACATAATTACACCCAGACTCGGGAAATGCGGACTAAGTAATTATGTATTTACAACTCTCAACTCTTTTCTCTGACGGGCCCGTTAGCGTGGTTGGCGCGGAGGCGCCTTTCACGCTGCAGGTCGTAGGTTCGATTCCTACCCGAGACATGCATTTGTGTGCATGAACATGTCGGTATGTCCGGAGTCTGGGTGTAGGTATATGTATATTAACTATGTATTTACAAATAAAAAAAGTAGTATATGTAGTAATATCAGTTATCTGGTGTCCATAGTACAAGGGTACAAGCTCTGCTTAGTTTGGGATCAGGTAGCCGTGTGTGAAGAATGTCGCAGGATATTTTTTTACCAGGCTTCCCTGACTGATCTTAACCCGTACACATGGCAAAGCAACATATCGCCAGTGAAAGGAAAATGTGACTAAGCGTCATTGTCGGTTGAAAAGAAAAAGTTATTTTATACTAGGTATAATTGGTTCTGGTCATTTTTTCCTTTAAACCAATAATGTCGCTTAGTTACTTTTTCCTTTCAACCGTCGTAGTTTTTACGATAGTCTTACAGTAAGGCTTTCACGTGAAACTAGGTACCTATACTACCTATGTATACCTAGAGACCAAATTACGTAAGCTATATTAAAAGTTTCCCCGAATCGAAGACGTGACCGGAACCTCGGGTCAGAGAATAGTCTAAACGGTTTTTTGTTTGTAGGTACGACCATACGAAGCATTTGTGAAGAGCATTGATAGCCAATTGGTTAAGCCCGCGTCTTGCGAGCTTAAGGTCCAGCGTTCAAACCTCCGCACCTCTGTTTTTTCGAAATCTATGTGCGAATCATAACTTTAGTATTGTTATCACTTGCTTACAGTCGTAGGAAAACATCGTGAGGAAACCTGCATATCTTAGAAAATTTTAAAAAAATATATAACGACATGTGATATCCACCAACCCGCACTGGGCCAGCGTGGTGGATTATGGCCTGAATCCCCCTCGCATTGAGGTGTCGCCCGTGCCCAGGACGTTAAAAGGCCTAATTATTATTATTATAGGTAAGACCAGGTATGACCATACAACTACTTACTGATATGTACTTATTAAATGTTGATTTTCAGGATTTTGAGACGTGCGTGCTGAGTGGTGACCGTGAGTGCCGGTACATCGAGGGCGAGACGCACGAGGGCATCGGCGACCACCGCCGGCAGACACTCTTCTTCTGCGGTCACGAGCCGCAATGCACGTGAGTTATTCGGAAACTCTGAACATTATTCGCAACCACGTACTATTTTATTTTAAACTAGCTTTTTCCCGCGAAATCGTCCGCGCATAATTAAAAAAATAATGTGCTTTTCCAGACTATAATATATCTCTGTGCCAAATTTCATCTAGATCCGTTCAGCCGTTCTGGCGTGATTGAGTAACAAAAATCCATCCATCCATCTATCTATCCATCTAAACTTTCACATTTATAGGTAATATTAGTGGTATATATTCTGGCTTTTGATCTCGATTGCCACGTACCACCAGAGGCACTGTCGCTTAGTGTAACTGAGCATACTACTATCACAAACCGAATTATAGGTTCTCGTTAAAGCTTTATAATTTTCTCCTTACACTATTCTACAGATATAAACATGGGGTGTCTTGTTGCTATAAAAAAACTTTAGGCGTTCGGGCTATTTATTATCGTCTATAGCGTGTCTTAGGTGCTTAGTACATAGGTACCTAATCATTATACCATACGCCTGTTATGGCGATTATAATAGGAAATTTGTAAGGCAGTTTAGAGCGCCAAACTGTCTGGAACTGTTTGGAAATATTTAAAAAATTTCAGTATGTGAACTATTCGGTGTATTACACAAAAGTGCTTTGCAATGCCACGGTAGCCGGAAACCCTCCGCGGCGCACGGAGAGGCCACGCATACGGGCCACGCCTCGCTTTGCAAGAAAATGTGTGCATGACGTCATTTCTTGCGTAGCCTCTCCGTGCGCCGCGGTGGACACGATTGCATACATTTTCTTGCAAAGCGAAGCTTGACCCACGTGCGTGGCTTCTCCGTGCGCCGCGGTTGATTTCCGGCTGGATTAAACTCTCTATTTGGAAGAATTTTGCTCACTAGATGGCGCTTGGTCACTTCGCTTCTTCACTTTTGTAAAGTGAAAGAAGCGAAGTGACCACTTTGAGTTACCAACAACCGTGGCGCCGCCTTAGGGCCGGGCACCATTAGCGCGTTGCGTTGCGTCGTCGCAAGATTTTGTACTGGCGCATCACCCTCCCCCGCTTCGTCTCTCGCCCGTCAACCCTTTGATCCGTTGCGACGACGCAACGCAACGCGCTAGTGGGGCCTCGCCCTTACGAATTTTTTTGCCTCCATTGTATGTTTTTTTAATATTACCTAATAGTTCCGTTGGGTGTCAGTCCGTTCAACAGCTTGGCGGCGCTGCAGCGCGCCAAGCGCGTGGTGGAGCAGCAGTACGCGGTGGTGGGCGTGCTGGAGGACATGAACGGCACGCTCGCCGCGCTCGAGCGCTACGTGCCGCGCTTCTTCAGCGGCGCGCTGCGGCTCTACTGGGGTTAGTCACTTTGGAGCACCCACTAGTGAACACGGGGAAAATAACAATAATCGATGGGTCTTGATTTACTTGGTGATACATGCATGAGGAGACTTTACACACCTGGGGATATTTTAACTCAGAAACCATCCCAAAGAAAAATGTTTAGAGCGAAAGCTACCTGAAAACAAATATAATCTCGCGGTTCGGGGAGTAAAGTGTTTGACTGGTATGGGGAACTTAAAAATTTGGAATATTTAGCCTAGAACACAAAAAACCTAAAATCTGTAGGTACTGCTGATCTGTACCTGTAAGCAAAAATATTATAGCACACTACTTATAACCGAATTTAATTCGAATCCGTTCAGCTGAAATGCATTGCGTGAATCTGTCAAACAAAAGCTTCCGCACCTTCCGCACTTCCCCACATAGACACTAGCAAGACTTTTTACACTCACATTCCCTATTACAGAGGAGCTGAACACGTTCAATCGCATAAACCGCAACGCGTTCAAGCCGCCGGTCACCGAGGCCGTCAAGCAGATAGTCCGCGCCAACTTCACCAGGGAGATAGAGTTCTACGAGTTCTGCAAGCAGCGGCTGCACCTGCAGCTGCGCGCGCTGCGCGACCCCGCGCTGCTGCCCGCCGCGCGCAGCGCCCGCCGGCGGAGGGCGCAGGCCAGGACGAACGGACTGTAACCAGGCCAGCCTGATGGGACACCCATCGATCAAAGACTTTGAACAATCCTAAGGCCTACCTCCCATGAAGATATTTACTAACACGAGATGCGAACCATAGATCACCTATTGATATGCTCCTCAATGAAAAGAAAGAAAGAAAAAGAAAGAAAAACTTTATTACGACTAGCAAGACAACACAATAATAAATATAAAAAGAAAGAAAAACAATTATCGACTATGCTAGCCGCAAACGGACCCAATTCAGCATGTGCTGGTCAGCAAGAACCAGCGCTGGTCTTCCATTGGGTCCGTTTGGCGATTTCACGGACGCAACCCGTTAAAAATATAATTAAATTAAAACTAAAATTTTATTAAAACTTAAAGGGCTGAAGGCGGGAATACAGTCGAATATATACGAATTTGCACACGACGTTATCTAAATTCGACTTTATTCCCGACTTCATAGAGTTGCATAAGAAAAGGCGATCTTGTGGGTCGCAGGTCGCATCTCAGTGGCGTAGCTTGCGAATAGCTTGTGTCTTCGTGGGAGAGACGCCTTATGGCCGGCGCACAGTGAGGACGGCAGGGCATGGCATTTAAATTTTTATCAATCGAATTTAATACTTATCCAATTGAAATAAGGTGCTCCAGCGGGTGCACCGAGAAAATACTCCGTGATACTCCGAGGTCGATCACCGAGCATTGAAATATATACCTTATTTCGATTGGATAAGTATTCAATTCGATTGATAAAAATTAAAATGCCATGCCATGCCATCCTCACTGTGAGCTGGCCATTATTGGCACGGGAAGATACTAAGATAATTACTAAATTGTGAGGGATGTGTGAGGAGTGTGACTGTGACTCTTTGTGTGTTTGAGGCTTGATGTGTTGAGGCGAGTAAGGTCGAGTGACCAACTTGTAGACTCGACTCGGCAACTCGTCTTGTTCAAGTGCGTGCTCGCCTACTCGGTCAACATGCGTATGCGCCGCCGTGATATTATGAGAGAGTTATAGTTTTCTGGAGTGGTTTAGTTTATCATACAGAACTGTTATTAAGATTATTTCTTAGATATTTATTTGTTATTCTAGGTTTTTCATTTGTACAGTTTTACTATAAAAATCCTTATGCTAGGTATTTAAGTGGTAAGTACTTAATTTATGAGTTCGTTGTTTTGCGTTGATATTGATCGAATCTCAATTACTGAACAATCTGTTAATAATTTGCAATGCGGTTAGGTACTCAAATAATTCCTGACGCGAAGTATACATTCTTCAATTACAGTATTTTTACTTAGGAACCTATTTTAAGTCCACGTACATACATAATAGCCTGTTTACGTAATTTTCAACGGATGTAGAGATAGTAAGTAAATTGGGATAAGTCCCTTGTTTAGTATGTACAGTGCAGAATTCACTTAGTTTAGGTCCTAAACGCTTTGAATAATGTCCTCTACAAAGCAACTGAGATACCAGCTCAGGGGGCTTACCACCACCTCTTATAGCAGTTTTGTTTTAACGTTTCAGCGGCCATTTGTGCAATGACGTTTATTATTGCCATGGCAATAAGGTACGTCACTGCACAAAAAGACGCTGAATCGTTAAAACGTTCCTGTAATTGAATCGCTATAAGAGTTTGTGGTAAGCCCCCTGGAATAAAACGTCATTGCACAAAAAGTAGCTGAAACGTTAAAACAAAACTGCTATAAGAGGTGGTGGTAAGCCCCCAGCTCAGCTCAGCAGTGTGAGACAAAACTGTTTTGAAAATGTACCTACACCTCAAATAAAACTCCTAATAGTAATTTCTTGTCGCTTATAAGTTGCATTGTCAGTCCATGAATTCATTACTCATGTGTAAATATGAAAACTACAGTCGGAAAAAAACATGTAGGCAATATTAGAATTATTTTTTGTAAAGTTCCTGTATTCAGGTTGTCTACATTACTATTTTTTGACATTTTATGGACCGTACGTGGTGTTTTGTGGTCAACTCCAGCCATGTTGTTGGTGTGAAAACTGATATTTTATTGTAATAAATTGATTGTAAGCATCTACGACTTTGATTGTATTTAGGTACCTAAATAAAAAATAGGAACTTAGTTTTTTAAAGGGGGGATACCTACCACCGGGAATATTGCCCTCAATGCTAGGGAGTTTCGGGGCATAGCCCACCACGAGTGCGGTTTGGTGAACTTAACTCTTTCAAAAGTCGTACCTACAGATTTATGGCCGGTGCACATAGAGCACGGCATGGCATGGCATATTCATTTTTATCAATCGAATTTAATACTTATCCAATCGAAATAAGGTGCTCCAGCGGGTGCACCGACAAAATACTCCGCGATCCTCCGAAGTCGATCACCGAGTATTGAAATATATACCTTATTTCGATTGGATAAGTATTAAATTCGATAGATAAAAAATAAAATGCCATGCCATGCCGTGCTCTATGTGCGCCGGCCATGACGAGTACTCACCACATTTTTCCTTCATAGTTCAGAAGTCCAAAACCCAAAGGTGATTTGAACCTTAACACCTCGTGTGTTTGACCGCCGAGCTTAAGCACCTTCATGCATGTTTAAAATTTTAATGATGATTAAAATGTATACACTTACCAACCTAATTTTCTCAGCCTATTTTAAATAAAACCATTTATCTACTTGCAATAACTTCATTTACTTTCCTGAACATTCGTAGGCTTAGGGTTCTCTGTCGACAAATGTTTACTATTTTCTTTCGCACCTTCTCTTTTGCACATAGAAGCAACAGGTAATAAAACGACACCAGATGAAAAGAAAAGAAAGCCTGACACATAAAAGGCAGCAGCATATCCAAATTGACTTTTGATCGTACTAGCTAATGGAGTGCTTGATAGAATTCCTAACCCTTGAAATACGTACAAAATCCCAGTTGCGTTAGTTAATTTTTCCAATCCATACAAATCAACAATTATTACACTCCGAAGGCAATTCAGACTACCTACAAAAAATCCATAAATTATACAATATAAAAATTGATAGTAAGGATTATAAGACAGATTTGAAGCCATCGTTACTAATCCTCCTATTATACATGCCGAATAATACAGTTTAAGCGGATTCATTTTGCATGCCAATGCGCCTATGACAAGCTTACCCACTATATTAAAAACGCCGATTACACTTACATATAAGTCACAATATACGGGATCGATGCCCATAGTCATACTACGATCTTGCATAAAAATATACGGTACTATATATCCAAAATACAGTAGACAGCCGCTGAGGGATAGGCATCGGAAAGAACATCTTGCTAATAATCTAGGATCCATCATAGTAACCAGTATTCTTCTAACGGCAGTAGTGAATACACCTCTCTTATCCCTTAAATCTGCAGTAGTCGCAGCACGTGTAACGGCCATTTGATATTCCAGGCCAGTTTTGGCTTCCGCTGCAGTATCTATCATACTTTTCTGATAAGCCGGTAACTTTTCTATTCGTCCATCGTAAAATGCGTCATCTCGGTACATCGGCCTAGATTCCTCCACGTGTTCTTCCCAATGAAATAATCTTGCCCACCAACTCCGCTTCTTCGGTGGCTGTGCTTCAACGGCAACTTCTATAGTCTTTACTTTATCATGAACACTTGGTTTAAACGTGAGGGACTTGACTTGTTGTAGTTGCCTTTGACTAAGCGTACCATGAGGATTATGCGCTGTTAACGTGAGTTTTGATACAGGCACTGTTGATGGACCGGCCCTACTTGAAGACGCTGTAGTGTCTTCTTGCACCACTTTTGCGGCAGTTGGAAAGTGGGCATTAGATACTGCACTAAAGAGACGTTCAGTTACAGTTGTAGTTATTCCTTCGGTTTTTGTGCGCGACGGTGTAGCACGAACGGCCGTAGAAACTAAACTTGGTAAATAAGTTACTGTACGAGTGGCATCGTCTGTAGTATTAACAACGGCTAAAGAAAGTAATGGTTTATATGCCATACTAAAAAAAAATATTAAACCAAAGAATCCGGAATGCATTAACATCAGTATGCGCCAGCCTGACAATTTTATTATATAGACATTGAATGGATATATCACCGTAATACCGACACTCGATCCTGCGGTTGCTATTGCTAAAGCCAGAGATCGAAGTCGTTCAAAGTAAAATCCCACTACTAGATTGGTTGACATATTGATGAAACTGTATCCGAATCCCGTAAAGAAGCCATAGAACACACAAAGCATTGTAATGGTAGTTGCAAAATATGAAAAAAACACAGATATGGAACATATTATTGAACCAGCCATAGCACATGCACGAAATCCAAATCTATTAATAAATGCTGATGCCAATGGTGATCCTACAAAGTATAATGCCAGTGCTATAGAATTTACGAGTGCCACCAATGCTTCTGGTGCTTCAAGATCTTCAGTGATATCATTAAATAAACTCCCATACGTGACAGCTATTCCGTCTAATATAAATATGCTGCAAAATGATGTAGCTACAACTACCCATCCCCATCCACCTTCGTGAGGGACTGATATTTGGGCAGTTATTTCTGTTTCTTCAGCTTCTTCGAATTTCTCTGGTCCATTAATAGTTAACCCGGTTTGAAAGCACTCTATTTTTTCCACTATCATCAGTACTTTGTACTTTGTATCGCAATTGGTCGTCAGGTCGCATTTTGTATATTAATTATATGTAAGTAAGGATTATTACTTCAAATACAGTCTTGTCTTCGTTGTTTTCCTTATTTATAAGATGTTTGAATATAAAATTATAATAATCAAAGCTCGTAGATCCAAAAAGAATACAAATCACAGGGCAAAAATACTCCTGACAAATACTTGCATGGATCAAAGAGATATAAAGAGCCAGTTTTATAATCATAGATCTAGAAAAAATTAATACCTTGCAAAAGAAAATGGACTTTCGAAAGAGAAAGATTAGATAGCATAGGATGTGGTTAAAGCGAGATAGATAGGTACATGTGACTATATCCAAAACCGCTAGAGCCCTGATTGTTGTCAGTTGTCATCGCATATAATAAACAAAATATCAAATTTCCCTATTTCTATAGTGTATTTAGTAAAATTAAATGTTATCTAATATGGTACCTACGCGCTACGTGTTCAGTATGTACCTGGATTTAGCTCCTCGAGGGAATAAAAACAGTAACATATTTAACTTCATAGATGCAATATTTTAGAATGTTGACTAACATGTGATGGTTGCTTGGCGCAGTAGTTCGAACGTAGGCACCTCGGCTGCATCGGGTGTTGCGGGTTCGGTTCCCGACAGAGGCAAATTTCAGAAAAGGCCATTTTGTAATTTGCGCTGATCTGGGTGTCACTGGGATCGCTCCCAGTCCATTGTACGGTACCCATAGTACACGCGTTGCTTAGTTTGGGATTACGGCATCGGAACTGGTTCGTTTCATCCTTCTCGGTTATAGGACTTTTATGCTATTTGGTTGGTATTTTTTATACAGAATAAATAATAGGACACATCACAATAGCATCGACAAATAATAGAAAATCCAATGGCCCCGCTTCCCGGCCGAGCGTTATCGCCGTCTGGATTGGCCGAGAGCGCACTAACACCGCCCACTTTTTTTTGCGAAAATATCGAAAATCATTAATTGTGACGTGAAAAACGATTGCATCACCAAAATCTAACTTAATTTTTTAGGTATTATCTATCTCCATCTTTTGGTGAAAAAAAAATTTGAAATTCCGAGCCGTTTGGAAGGAGATACAAATTTAAATTTGAAAACTGCTACATTTTGGCATTTTTTTTCACATAGTAAATGATCATGTAGCACTTTTTTTATTTACTAAAATTTAAAGATAAGGTTTCTATAAATACGGTAATATTTTTTTCAAAATTTTTATTCCACTCGTCTAAGAGGAGATAGCCTTCAAACATGCCTCGTTAGGTGCCTGTACAATCTTAAATAATACACATACTGTGAAAATTTCAAGTCTCTACCTTTTACAGTTCGCGAGATACAGCCCGCTGACGGATGGACAGACGGACGGACAGTTAAGCATAAGTATACTTAATACTTATTTTTTCAAATTACTATTATTATTTTTACGTTCCTAGGTTAGGTTGGATAATATGGAGACCAATGTGCATCAATTATGCACATTAATTTATTAGGTAGGTGTTTATTAATAAAACAGGGGACAATTATAAAGAAGTAACAATTATAATTCAGATAGTATTTAATTTGATTTAAAATAATATGGCCACATATCAAGAATTTAGGTACATATACGAAACAGAAAAACGGCCTAATAAATAAATTATATAGGTAATGTTGCTTAAAAGTACAATAATTTAATTTCGTAATTTCTAATAGTCTCATTGATTAAAATCTCAAAACTGAATCGACAATCATTGTATTACTTATCAGTTCTCACGTAGGAAGTATGTCATGCATGATATCGTAATTATAAAAATATAAAATGTAAATATATCCAGATTATAACATCGATATAAAATATTTTAATTAGGTACCTACATAATTCGCATAGTGCATTCATAATCATATCTTAGGGGGCTTACGCATACATTAACTCGTGAGTGACTATTCGTAATATTCTGAAGACTTCTACCTACTTTAACAGTTCAAGGAAACTCGTAACGATCAAACGAAGGACGATAAATATGTCATCACGAATTCTATAACTATGTACCTATATCGAATTATCTACAGTTCATAAAGATGTAATGTGAGAACATTCTACCTAGATGATGTTCCTAATTCGACGTACAACTATTACAAAAGTCTAACAACGTCGTAAAAAATGTATTATTAAAATAATTAATATCATTCAGAATTCATCTCTCAATATGTACAGCGACCGTCGACGACGGCCTCGGCTCGCGCCGTCTCACAACATCACATTTTATTGTCCGAAGGGACGCTACTCTACGAAACGAACGAAAAATAAAATCGATAAAATATACATTAATTCGAAACATCGTTATTGCAAAATGGCACTCTGAGAACGAGTCGCACACTCGTCGGATATAGTAATCTACACCTAGTCTACTTTATATCACAAGTACGCTTTGCAACGTTAGCCTCATCTCCTCGGCACGGCCGCGGCCGCGCCGGGCGCGCTCGCTCCGCCGGCCGCCGGCTGCCGGCCGCCAGCTGCCGCCGCGCGGCGGTCAGTAGAAGGACGGGTGCCACTCCACCGTGGGGTGCAGCGGGCCCGGCGACGGCGGCGCCGCCGGCACCGCGCCCAGCGCCAGGCAGTCGAAGCAGTAGTTCGCGCCGCTGTTGTTGTCCCAGTACTGCTGGCCCTTGCACAGGAACCGCACGGCCAGCTCCAGCCGCTGGCCCGACGATATCGCCGGCGTGTACAGCACGAACTGGAACCGGTCGGAGAAGCCGTCGCACGAGCCCTGCACGTACGTCGCCTGCAGGTCCGTGTATGTCCTCCACCTGTTCATCGAGTAGCGTATGTGCACGGTCTTGTGGAAATCCAGGTTCCGCACTCGCACGGAGCCACATATGGTGACGTGAACCCCGTCGCACACTCGCGAACTTTCCAGGCACACGTTTTGTGATTCTAGTTTGTCGGTGACGTCACGCGACACCTGGAACAACGGGACCAGGGTGAGAGCGCCGAGCCTCTGCGTACTCTTCACCGGTGGAGAGCTTTGCACATCGCACCCGGTGAGATCGTCGTATGCTGATTTGGGCACGACGGGAATTTCGTCCATAAAAGTTTTTACATCCGCGAGATCGAGGCCGAGTACGTCTGCGAAACGTACTATCTTCTTTCTTCCCGGCGTGCCGGGCGGTGTTTTACCAGTCTTTAGTGAAGAGCAACGTCGGACACGTTGAGGCCGATCGTCTTCTGTTTCGTTGTGATTTTCGTCTGTGATTTCTGCATTTGAAAGGGCCGGTTCTAGTTCAGGCGCAGGCGAATTGTCTTTTTCCACCAGAACTTCACTGGTGACGATTTCTAGAGGCTTCTTGTCATCTCCGCCGGAAACGGTATGTTCCTCAACCGTCTCTTTTGACGTGTCCTCGTCGAAGGGAATTTCTACTTCCGCGAGCGATAAGGTTTCCACAGATTCAGTAATAGTGTTTTCCACGGATGTTTCATTTTGGAATACTTCAGTATCGATGGCATCGGAAGGTTCGCTTTTGGCTGATTCGAATTCGGAGTCGCTATCCAAAGTGACGCTTGGTAATGTTGTTAAACTGAGACGGTCCGCTTCCACTGCGGGGGTTGATATCACGGCACAGTCGATTTCATCGCGGCTGTTTTGTCGCGCACAACCTTCGAATGTAATCGGGGAATATAGTCGTTTATCCGCCTGTTTGGGGGTGTGGCCGTTTTCACGAGTGACCGGTTGTACTTTCACCGTTGAACAATCGGTGTAAAAGGCTGAGGAAAACCTGAAGCCATTTTTCGTTTTGTCCTTGAGCAGTTTTGCCTGTTCTTTGGGTTCCGGTTCAGAGTCGACATCGTAGAAGGGCGGTTCCTGGTCCTCCGAGGGGGATTTTTCGGGGAACGTGGGCTCGAAGTCGTCGATGGGGCTGCAGGGGCTCTCGCAATCACGATCGAAATCGTAGTACGTGTCGATGTCGCGCTGCGCTGTGGATGTGGTGGGTCGGTGGGCGGCGCTGTCTCTAGTGAGCCAGCTGCTCTCGCAGTCGTCGGCGTGCGCGCCGCCCAGGGTGCTGAGCCGCGAGTGTAGGTCGCGCGCGAACGCCGCCGCGCGTCGCCCGCACGACATCGGCAGTAGCGACGTCAGACCGCACTGCGAGCCCGCGCGATCACCGCTCATCTGCGTCTGGAAAACACAGAAATGCACGTTAATAATCTGACTATCACTTTATTATAAAGGCGCTCATAGCCAGTACAGTAATCGATAGGTACCTAAGCGACGCTTGGCAAGGATGGGTGACCATTTAGTGGCAATTAAACTAAGTGTCTCCCTGCCTCGGAGAGCCGTCCTATCAGAAGGCCTACTCTGTTTCAAACGAAAACGAAATTTCGGACGAAATTCGCGTATTGCCAACTACGTTTCTCATTGATTCCGACATTTCTTACGAACGAAAATTGTTTGACGTTTAGATTCGACGACGACTAAGACGTCAAACAATTTTCGTTCGTAAGAAATGTCGGAATCAATGAGAAACGTAATAGGAAATACGCGAATTTCGTCCGAAATTTCGTTTTCGTTTGAAACAGAGTAGGCCCTCAGATTATGAGAGTGAAGGAGGGAAGAGCGCACCTATGCTTGCGCATACACTTGAGCACTAAGTACTATCTTCTGCGCAGATGGCTAGTGTCCGTTGAGATTGGCCGCCGTGACCGATATTCGGTCAGAAATACTATTATTCTTATTATTATTAGACAAGATGTATATTGTTATTACATGTGTATGTTCCATAATAGGTCGATAGTATAACTCGAAGGTGACCTGCCTGCGCAACAATTTCATACATTTTGGCACAAGCGGCGATCGTAAGTAACCACATTACACAGCTGAATTCACAATGCTCGAACTCCGATCGGTGAATACATTTGTATATATGACTACCGAGGAGGCTATTTATTCGTTCGTCATTATCACGACATAAAAGTTGAATGTCAAGTGTGAATGACCTCGATAAGATAATAAATTTATATGGATCCTCTATGATCAGGAGCCCCACGGGCCAGATAAGAAACCAAGCTATAAAATGCACATCGCAATGCCAATATGACACTGCACCTTTTGGAATGTAAAAATAAAGATAAGGCTACGAAGGACAGACAGCGCTGTGTACTGTAGGCGCGGGTGAGTAATTAAAACAATATTGCATTCAGCTGCAAACTCGAAAACAGTCCCATCTGTCGATAATAATAATATTATGCAAGTTTTGAAGAGACGTCAGCACAATATACAAAATTTGGCAACACTTTGTCATTCCCCACGCTCAGCGTACCCAATTTTCTCTGACCGTGAATGAATTCCAGAAATAGTTTAGTAATTAAATTTCGTTAAGCTGTCTCGCATAGAAAGATTTTCTTATCCTGCAGTTGTGAATTGTGACGCATCTCAGTGAAGGTCAGTGGGTGACACGTTTTCACAGAGTAAAGACTAAAGAAAGAGGTGCCCTTATTAGATATATGTATAAAAAAAACGTGGTCATTGTTTTTTCATTTTCATTGTTCTATCTACCGGTAAATAGTTGAACTACTCGCTTCGTTTTGTGTCGATGTTAGTACTAGGCTGACCACTCGGCCAAGTTGCTTAGGGCCAGTCCCCTTAGTAATTGGTCCATGCACGTTTAAAGTTAACACTGGATCGAAGTAGGTCGCGGAACCTTGACTACAATGCGACATCTCATGACGTAGCTATCTACGCGAATAAAAATCAATTGCAATGAACGTAGAAACGTAGGCAACACACGAGATGGCGAGACTTATCATGTACAAATCAACACTCAGCTGTCTTATAACATATCGATGACAATGCGTCCGTAACAACAGGATAAAAATAATTTAGTATTATTAATAGCGTGGACAATCATTGACTAATATCAAATGATATAGATACAGAATACATATTATTAAAGTTTAAAGCGCCAAAGGTCAGACGATTTTGATAAAAAAAAAATTATTTTTTCCATTTACAGCCACTTGTACTCGGCCGTCGTTTATAACCGCAGTCCGTAAACATTCTGTTTATTGACATCCAAATTAATCTAAATTAAAGCCAAGTCGCTACATTGAATTGGATGCGCGTGATACCTCGATGACAGAATCAAGCATTCACAATACCTGACAAGGTTTGATGATATGTACAGAATAGAATGCAGATCTCGTAAATTTCGGAAGTTAGAACACTTATCATGTTTCGTTATTAGATTAGAGTGCCAAGAACAATACGTCACGGAAGCGGGGGCGGTCGGTAGCGTGGTGACTGGCCCAATAGTCCCGTGACGCGAGACAGCTCTTTCTGGCAGCTTTCGACACACCATTCCGCGTTTATTCCCCGATGGGTTAAGCAGAAATGCATTACCACACCCATTTTTCACCAGTTCTTTCTGGCAGCTTTCGACACACCATTCCGCGTTTATTCCCCGATGGGTTAAGCAGAAATGCATTACCACACCCATATTTCACCAGTTCTTTCTGGCAGCTTTCGACACACCATTCCGCGTTTATTCCCCGATGGGTTAAGTAGAAATGCATTACCACACCCATATTTCATCAGTATTTTCTCGATCACAATGTATAGTGACGAACCTTTTGCTATTATACTGGGCGCATTCCGCCTCAATAGGAGGAGGATTCATAGTCCATAGGAGGGCCATAGTCCACCAAAAACTAACACCGATTAGTGGAAAAGTTAAGCATTAGTAGATACGTCATCAAAATAGAAAATAAGTTATTTACAGAAACATGATTCTTTAACGTTAGTCGATTGCGTAAACTCATTCATTGCGTGCAGTGTGTGTAGGCACGCTTACGTCAAATTGCGTAGGGTAGAACACCAGACGCCCGTTTCATCTCCAGAGTTATTGGTGAGGTATCTCTTCAGATAAATATAGTTCAGTAATGCATCGGTGACCGGTACCCATTATCCAATCAGGGCGAGTCGGTCACCGCTCCGAGGCTCGCATCGGCAACCGACCACGCCACTCGTTATTGTTCAATTTGTTCATAAATGTTAACTCAATGTTAATAATGTGTTATTATTTATTACGACACGATTTGCAAGAAACAATTGAGAATTATGGTGGTCCATCGCGTTACCCGCATGTCAGCAAGACTATTGTGCAGTGCAGGGTGTGAGCGTCGCGTCGTTTAAAACTTTTCATGAATATTTATCAGAATAAAATACAATGGCAACCCATAACAGGATATAGCGATTGCTACAAATACTCTGTAAGTACTGCTAGAAATGATATTGTATAGATGCCTTAAAGTTATGGAGAATAGAAGGGGAGGACTTTGCCCAGCAGTGGGACTGTTAATGTACGATTACTACCAGTAATTACTACACTATACTACAAATAATTTTGAAATAAGTTTAAAATTGGCAAAATACAGACTTTTGAGTTTCGAAAACAGTAATAAAAGCTTCGACGTTATGTGTGTACTTTTAGATAACTTTAACTAACTTTTAGCTAACGAAAATAGTTGTAAATTTGTTAAAGAGTACCTATGCCTACCTAAAAAAGATCAGCATAAGAGCGCATGCCATGTCTATTATTAAAGTACCTAATAAATTATTCAAGTGTCGCTCTCAGGCAATTTGTTACGGGGAAGCCCAGGTTGGCTGTCAATTATCATGAAGAAATTAATAGTGGGTAAATATTCAATAAACATTGTCCTATTTATCATCACTATCTTCCTTTTTAAAGAGAAAGTAGCAATATCTAGGCTACATATTACCTACATCAACATTAGCTATCGCAAACTCGAAGAAGATGTTTGTGAAACTTTACAAAATCCAATATTTATCATTAAGTACCGATGTACCTTAAATTACATCATCCAAGTAAGCAGTAGGTAAGTCCGTTGTAAACATTAACGTCTTTCACGTGTGATTGACTACCAAGGTGACAGATTGTAAACAGTAAGTAAAAGTACCTACACATGCGATACGATACGTAAATATTTTAAAGATGAAAATTCAATTGCTTGTTTGGCCGGTAATTACATTATGCATGCAGATAAAGATGCATTACAATAACGACTTTGTTTTAACGGCAACCATTTTGAGTTTTAATCGTCATAGCCGTGTGACGAAATGACATCGTTTGGAACAACTCTTCAGCATTTGTATGGCATTGAATCTTCATGGTGATTGCAAACTCGGCTCACGTCATCACTCTTAAGGAAAAATTAAGAGAACAACGTGTTACGAAATAAAAAGGTATAGTTAAATTGAATAGTTTTTCTTGACCAATCCTTGCTTCCTTTTCTCGCACTTACATAGATTACAAAAGGTACTTGTAAGCTTGTTTACAGAGTTATTTCTGGATTTACTCGCATTAAAACTTACGATTCTCCAAGGTTAAAGAAAGTTACTGGAGCACACATAATGCCTACTATTGAGTTCCAAGGATAGGCAAACAATCGTCTCGATGTTCGCTTGGTCCTATCTATAGGTACTGTAAAATGGTTCATGCACTTATACAAGGCGTTTCAAAAGTACGAAATAATAAATAAGGCGCATATACGGTACCTAGCTGATGCCTAGTGAAGACAGACTATTTATTCATAGGTATCATATTTCATAAATTATTAATTTCTTCGCAAATATAGGTAATACATGTGCACTGTGTACACAGAACGTATATACTATATGTGACGAAAAAGAGAATAGGTTCGATCTCCATACCATGTGGCTTGCAAATCTACTATTTTATTTACAATACACAATTTTCGTGTTGCGCCCTTAGGACAGGTCCAATGACTTAGAAAACAGTGTAAACTGTATTGACGAATAGCCACCATTAATATTCCAGGAATCGTTATTACCTAAATATTTTGTTTGTTTTGCATAGAACATGAAATTCCATTTATTAAATAGGCGGGAAGAATATGTTGAAAAAAGCGAATGAATTTCTATAAAAAAAATGTTATACCCCAAGTAATAAGTATAATTTCGCACTTTTGAAATACCTGTATAGCTGAGTTATCTATTGCATTGTGCGATGCACCACTTCACGATAATACTTAAGAAATCGGTCGTTATATGATACATTAAAAGCAATGTTTATATAAGTACTAGGTTAAAATTTAGGATATGGTTACCAACATGATGGCACATTTCACGTGGACACAAAGAGGCCAGACAACTTTTTACATAAACCGGGAACTTTCTAGTGCAATTTTAAGAATATAATAAATCTTTGTTTACTTTAAATAATATCGCTAACTATAGTATTGGCGATAGAAGTGCCGTTTATTATGAAATCGAATTTTGCCGTTGCCTTTTATTTAAGTATGCGAGCTTAATTTAACTATTCAAAAAGATACCTACTTATACTTACATATTCAGAATTGATACTAAATAAAATATTACTTAGGAATCTTTATTGGTTCAGAATAGTTCATCATATGTAAGCAGTCATCCCTAAAATGTGTGGGAAAATATCTCAGTGGGAAAGTACCTACGGGGAAACAGTAAACAGGAAAATTATAAATACCTACAGTGTATAAGTATTCAACAAGAATATTTTTGAGCCTCAGAAAACAGGTTCTCCATTTCTTGGTTTGATGTGGTTGCACGCACTTGAACCTTTTAAAATAGGTCTACCGACTATAGGGTCATAACATAAATAGGTAAATCCTTATGAAACTTTTTGTAAGATTCCAATGATGCCTACCCGCGCGCACAAGGTATGTGTGGGTGTCATAAGAAAGCTGGTTGCTAATTCACGGTATACCTATCTAAGTACCTTACAATCAAAGGAGTAAAACAAGATTACCATAAGACTACGGCATAGGAATCATAATTAGTTCGTTATTTTTGAAGCCTTAAAAGTTGAAACAAACAACCTTCTACTTTTTATTCCTAAATAGAGTAAATCTTTTTTTTGAAGGCGGACCTACGACAAATGTAACTATGGGAAGGAAAAACACGTAGTATTAGTACGCACTACATTTTAAAACAGCAAGAAAACAATTTAATTTTATTCAATAAATTGATAGATAATAAAAGATAACGTTTTGACGCTTAAATACGTTATGTTTACGTACGGCACGTGTATATTCCTTACATTACCAATTCTAGATCGTCGTAGAAACAAGTTATCTGGTATTACAACAAAGTATGATGGGTATGGGCAATAATGCGAAAATTAGAAGTGGCTACGTCACAAGGAGCTCAATGAAGAACTCCGATAACGCGGTCGTTGAACCTAGAGATAAGGCATTTGCATGATACATCACTGTATTAGTGTGTATTGCTAATGGAAACTATTATAATAGGGTACTGTTAAGATTCCCGCTTAGAATTATTTCACATTCGAACCGCCAATTTATAGCAGAGTTGCAAAAAAACAGGAAATTTAAAATGAAAACTGTTTAAAACGTGTTTAAGTCATTGATTTAAAACAGGAGGTGAAAAAATCATTGTTTTTAAATGTTTAAAACATGTTTTAAACACGGTGTTTAAAACAAGATTATTTTATCGTAACAACCCTGATTTATAGAGATTTTCAGCCCGTTTACAATGGTTTTACAAAGCATTTCTAATAACAAAGGTAAGTTTTAATGCCAGTGTAATTCCATCATAACTTTAAATAAATTTGGGAGTATGTATGTCTATGTATATAACGACATTTTTACTTGTATACAGGTAGCCTGCCACCAACAAACACACGTGAAACGTTTACATGTGCGAAAGTATTGTCGAAAACACACGGATCGCGATGTTAAAATACCATCGCGCGGATGCAGTTTTACCGTCGCGAAAAATACGGGAAAATAATAGGAAAGTACCGCTCCGAAGCCGTTTTTGTGACAATATATTATAGTACTTACCTAATTGTAATTTCGCCTATAATAGATGAAAAGATAATATTAAAATCGATACCCCCGTCAATTTGTAGGTACCTGTCCTAAATTAATCTATCTCCTGAGGAGGAGACTGTATTAATTAATGAGACGTATACAGAGTAACTATTAAAATAAATACTTTAAAATATATTATTTCCCAAATTAAATACCATTTCCCTTGAGAAATATTACTTGTATTATCCCATCTAGTATTTATTTTATTTTACATGTGCTATGTGAATATGTGAATGAGGCATTTGTCTCAATAAAGTCGTATAAATGCACATTGCGTTTAGTCATTTAAGTTGAGAACAATGGTGATTTAAACGCAGCCAGTGCAATGTCAACTGAGATATTCCCTGCACCTACGCAGGCTTAAATAAATACGTACGTACTTTAGTAGGTACATGGCTCACAATGTCCTTGGTTTTTATTATTTAAGTAACTATATTATGTACTCATTACCTACAATATGGCATTGTTTATTTATAAAACAAATGTGGTAGTTGTTAACTCGCTCTCACATTATTTACTTCTATATAGATAATATGTAATCATACGATCAAGCATACAACTTTCGTATCCAAGTTACACTGATAAATGTACTATACTTAAAGATAAATAGAACGTCCTTTGTTTTTGTTCGTGAATATGTGTATAAGTCCATATTAATTCATTTAAATTAATATCTGATGTATTGATGTACTAAGCTATTAATATACAGTAAAATAGCACCGTGTGTTTGTAAAGGCAATAACCCGGAATACATTGATACACAAATTTTTAGGTACAATAGGTACATATGTACCGTGCGTGTTAAATATGCATCACATAGTGTTATGTACATATCCCCAGGCAACGACCTTACACGCGCCTAAGCCTGTTTACCAGATTATAATTCTTTTATACCAGACTTATAACATACCGAGTAAAAGTCCAACTTGTCAAGGATTATAAATAAAACCCTAAGTATGGGTCATGAAATAGCCATTTACTGAGTACCCGAAACCACGCCTGGAGGAACTCTTGAGATAAAGAAATTGACATATGTATTAACAAATTTTTGTAGTTCCATAAGCTGATACGAAAACAAGAGAAAGTTAACGAAGGTATGTACAAGTTATGTATATAAGGTAAGTATATGTAACATTGTTCTCTTATCGTCATATACCTATCTCTATATACTTTAGTAAACACAACAATAATGGCTGTCTAACCAAATAACCACTCGAAAGATTAGATTATTCGATAAACACATCAACTATGGCGAGACGACGCTCACTGTATTAGACCAAGTAAATTTGGACACCAAAAAGGATATCAAAAAAGTTGTATCAATAAAGATTATTAATAACAATTAAACTGGTCGACCAAAAGTAGTAGGTATAGTGATCACGTAGAGGACGCATAGCGGTCGTTCTGACTACTGACCACGTGGGTCCGACGCATAATGTCGCAGTTGATGCTTCACCGACACGTATGATGGAACAATAAGTCCAATGGGCAAACAGACCGAGCTCGAACGGTCTCGATAAATACTCGTAACCGATCCAAAATATACGTAACATCGATTATCTGCCTAGAAATGTTTTATCAACTAAAAACGTTGTAGTCAGACACTACATTATCTAATACTTTCGTTGGCACATACTTTTACGATTCTTTGTCAAGTTGCGTAATCTCTGCACTTATTAGATTAAGTGGAGGAAAATTAATCATGGCCAAGGAAAATTATTTAGAAAAATATAATGTTATAAGTACCTAGGTGTAGATAAGTCGATAAAATGAAGTGGTTAAATAAAATCCTTTTGAGGAAAACTCTGCGCAAAAATAAGTCGCTTTACGATACGATCATCGGTATACAATGGATATGATAGATAAGTAATACCTTAAAAGATACGAAGAGAAACGTTGATTTTTCCTCAAAATAACGTTAGTAGAAACAATACGTAATGGAAGAGGAAAGACCAATGGTCACCTTGTGGACCAAGAATAAGCTACATGAGAAGGAATAAATAAAAGGTCGGTGTCATGCCGTATCAGGAGGTGAAAGAGACTGCCCCTAGATAGAGAAATATGGAGAGAGCTCCATTAGCTACTCCGACAAGCGTCTTGAGACGTAAATCGTAAATTCTTGATAGTAGACATGTTTTCGGCAAGAGGGCTTCTAACAGATGTCCGACAACACATCGACCGCCAAAAATTCACAATTCACAATGAGGAATTTACGAAGGTAATATTAGTGACCAATGGTTTTTCTTTTGTTAAAAAATTATGACTCCTGATAAGTCAATTAGAAAAAAAATATAATGTAAAAACAAAACACGGGGAGCATACTTTCCGCACAAGTCATAACTTTCACTTTGTGCCTACTGAAATAGACAGACACATCTAGACGTCGTCGACGCCGGTTAATATATAAATAGAAGTGGTGATCACGCGCTTGGCACTATTGCTTCCGACTCCTCCGAGTCGCTCATCTGTCTATAGATGCAGATTTACTCGAAAACAAAGAGGCACGGTCTCACTCTTGTCATTTCCTACTGTTGTTTGGCAAAGCTATACGCGACCTCTCGCTACTGGTCGTTTATTTATATCGTTAGTGTTCATGAACAATCATATTCAATATGAATGGGTTTTTCAGTCTCGTCGCGTCGTAAACATTTCATGAGTCATAATAGTAGACATAATATACTGAATTGTTAATGAAAGCTGTTTAGTACTAACCTCAACCTAGTGTAAGGAATAGACGTCGTATCTATTTATTACATACAATGAACAGATAACTAAATGACGAGAAGAACGCGACATTTTAACCTTCGCCAAGCATCTTACTGACGTTATTTTTTCAGGAAATTGATTGGTCAGCCGGCCGGCTGATCGGCCTCTGATTGGTCGGTCAGAATCAACTGACCAATCAGAGGATCGATCACTATAGTAGAGCGCCACAGTGGCGCCACAATGGCTAAGCGACTTAGGGCCCAGTAAAATGGTTTTGCACGAACCAAAAGTATTACGGGTCGCACAGTTTACTTATAAGGAAATTATTTTATAGTTACCTCATTCTGACTAACTTATATTGGAAATCAACATTAAGTCTAATAACGCTATTAGTAAGAGTTGGTATTAGTAAGTATAGTAAGAGTTGTTTTAGAATATAGACGTGCATCTGCCTACTTAACGCAGCTCCAACCACAAAATAACGGCATACAAATTACTGCTTTATAATTTGAACCACCTAGGGTTGTAAATTAAAAGGCACAAGTACGACAAGTTATTGCAACCATCTTTAATAATACGTTGCGTCGCCGCCATATTTCTATCTACGGCATAACCACGGGATCAGACGAGTCCGCAGATTGCAAGCTGCCACCAGTGTTTTATGAGATAATAATACACCTGCGAGCTGCGATAAAGTATCTATCGTTATTAAGCCATTAAAAAAATGCATCTCTAATTATGAAATTGCATTTTCTAACATAAAATCAATTTTATTATCAAACTACTCGCAGCTGCAGTTAAGTAATGCCGGAGCAAGCATGCTTCTAGCCAGCTTTTCTAAAGGCTTTAATATTAATAGCGTCTCATTTACTCTGAAGTCAGACTGGGAACCATCCGTTTAAGTTGCTGTCTGCTTGGTTATTATTTGCATCTAATTTCTGCTGCCTATTTAAAACTCGAAAAGTTCTCGAGTGGCGGCCGCGCACCGGAAAGCGTAGCGTGGGTAGGCCTCCCACAAGGTGGACCGACGACCTGGTGAAGGTCGCGGGAATCCGCTGGATGCGGGCAGCGCAAGACCGGTCATTGTGGCGAACCTTGGGGGAGGCCTATGTCCAGCAGTGGACGTCTTTCGGCTGAGATGATGATGATGATGATTTAAAACTTAGCATGCAGATGTAACAAGATTTTAGCATACCATCTAGTAAAAGCTTAGAAGTGCTAATTTACGGTTTGTCAAAATAAACTTCTCCACATAATTCACATGGCACAGAGAGGCACTTTTAAGAGGAACAGAATACCGAATCATGTACCTATTTATTAAATGGTTTGGGTAAAATATATTTCCTAGAAATCCAACGATACTAAAAAAAAAATATAAGTTCAGTAGCCCGATTCACGTAACCAAAACCGTAACGATGTCTCAGCGATATAGTCGTTGATAGCCTTTTTGTATTACGAAGAGGCTATCAACGACTATATCGCTGAGATATGGTTACGGTTTTGGTTACGTGAATCGGGCCACAGTTCTTTCGATATTCTTGGCGTTTTAAAACAATGTATGCAGTTGACAACATAGTTTCACTGCGTGTAATAACAGTCGATGTAATTATGGACCGAAGACCGGTTCCAAAGAAAACCCAAGGTGCTTTCACAACGCGATATTTTGCTATGAAAGTGTTTGAAGAATTTCATATCGGAATGGTGAAATCATTCGACTGGACCTATTAATAGATTTTCTTCTTATCTAAAGTGTTTTCTCCTTCGCAGGGTTAAAAACACTCAAAGCCGTTCTTTTAATTGTAGTAAATCGTACGGAAAAATTATATTTCTAATGATGCTTCTAACCAATCGCAATAGATGTGTCCATATGCCGCGCATGCCTCACCCGAGCACTCATATTATGACATTGTGTCTATACGTTTCAACGTCAAAACTGAGTGCTCGCGCGAGGCATGCGCCTTATGAAGACGCCGCCAATTAATATTCTTACCTATGAGTCGATACTACAATAAACACTGACCAAACAGCATATTCATAAGTTTATGGGATTAGGCCAATCGCTAAAATCATCAGTCATTTGGGAATAATTGTACCTAAGTTTACAATTCTGGGATGCAAGATGAACATTATACTGCGAACATCAGAAATCGATAAGTATCCCTTCTGGCATAGAACCAAACCAGTTTTATAGCACCTAGCAACAATCATTACGTACGTATCGCTTGAGTTCATATTGGTATATTGAGCAACAACATTGAAGACCAATAACTCGTATTTTGAGTATGTTTGTGGCTAACGTTACAACGATTTCAAATATTTGCTACTTGTCGGTGGCCAGCGAGTACTGAGCGCGTACAATCGCGTGTCGCCTTTCTATTGTGTTTGTAAACAGTTGAAAGTACGGAGTCCAATACACAAACATGACTGTCGAAAATTCACGAATCGCAATTTATTTAACTTTAACAAGAAATAGGTACCAAGTTTCCAAATTAAAAAGTACTGACCTTTAGTCAAACTATACTTTTGGACGATGAACACTGATGGTGAGTGCCTAGTGCCTAGCGGTGCAAAGCTATTTAATACTTATGGCATAAGGAACTGTAGTGGATTTACAATGAGCTTTGTGCAAAAGGGTATTGGAGTTCCAAGTAGGTATACTACATAATCAGTCTTATAAGTAAAGTTGATTTCAATGCCTTCCCGATGTACCTTTTCCACAGCCAAGTACGTATATATGTATATTATAATATTAACTGATGATTTATGTTGTGTCATATTATCTAATATCTTATTAAACATTTATCAAGCTTGTGATCAAGATAAAGTCTGGGAACTGTATTTCCATTTACCGAGTCATCGATGACATAAATGCGTACTGAGATCGCGTAATTTTAACTTTAATCTCCAATTTTATGGTTGATTTCCGAGAGGATTTGCGTCAAGCGAGCCGACCGGCGCAGACGCAGGCGATATTATTATCCTAGCCGATGTACGAAACAACTAGTCCTGCGGCTTCGCAGCACGGAGCGCGGTGCGGGCGCCCTTGACAACTACCTGCCCTCATCATCCCAAGTGCACAAAAAGAAAGTGGCTTTAAAACAACTACAAGATAATACCGACATGCATTTTTATTATTTCTTAGCAGCCAGACTTTATTAAAACGAGACACGTTTACCACTGCGCTATTATAAAATATTTATAACCGTGAAAAGATTTAGTTGTAATTAGTGAATTAGTGCAGATAATAAGTAAGCACAAAATGATGCACTTTGAACCTCATTCATCTAATTAACTACAATGTAGTTGTTTGTAAGCAAATACCTTGGTCTGGGTTCACGTGGTTGCCAGGTTTTAAGGTTGTGCATTACCTGACCTCTTGACTGCCCTCGCATGATAATAAATTAGAACATTTTTTATCAAGCATACACTTTTCTCAGTTATTGATAGCAAAACATGTTTAATTAACATAAATCTGGACTAGACTTACACAAACAGACATACAATTTGGAAAGGCATTAGTCCTCACCAAAGAATTTGGGAATTTGGTCTTCACGATTAACCATTAATTCCAAATTCAAAAATATCCCATAGGAACCTATGCCGTGTGTCCACTGGCAAGAAAACTTGCACAAGTTTACTTGCGCAAGCGACTTCCAATGTGTAAACAATCACGCAAGTGGACTTCTGCGACTTGCCGAACTTGCTGCAAGTCCCACATGTACACGGTTGTGTAAAATTGTAGTCAGTGAACACACGGCATAAAACATGTTATAGCGACTGTATGTTTCACGCCAACGAGGTGATAGTTCGCACTTTTTTGTAGGTACATAGTAACAAAATCTTCTATACATTCTATATATTCTATCCTATAAAAATATAACTATCTATGGTGGGCTGACTACAGCAAGTAGACACCTCAAGTCCGTAGTCGATATGTTGTCTGCTATCTTAGCAGTCTGGCCGAAAACATGCCGACCGCCAAGAATTTGCGATTTTGTCAAGATAATATAAGATACCTGTGGTCTCGCAATGGACAATTGTTGAGAGAGAGAAACTCGAAGCCCAGGGGCCCTACCACCACATCTTATAGCAGTATTGTTTTAACGTTTCAACGACTTTTTGTGCAATGACGTACCCGTACACTCAAACCAAAAGTAAACCCGGTTATCAGTGCGAAACAATGCATGTGATGTTTGAGTGTGCGTGCGTGACGCATAGATACGCATGGCGCACACATACAAGCCGCGCGCGGTGCGTTTCTATGGAGATAACCTACTATTCATCTTTCTACTATGCTTATTGTCATGACAATAAGGTACGTCATTGCACAAAAAGTCGCTGAAACGTTAAAACAATGCTTTATGAGGTGGTGGTAGGGCCCCAGGGGGCTTACCACCACCTCTTATAGCAGTTTTGTTCTTCGTTTCTTATTGTCATGACAATAAGGTACGTCATTGCACAAAAAGACGCTGAATCGTTAAAACGTTCCTGTAATTGAATCGCAATAAGAGTTCGTGGTAAGCCCCCAGGACAGTGGATTGTCAATTTGCAAAGATTATACCTAACCTTCCTATCCCTCGGGATTAGGTAATAGTCAGTTCCTGTATACACGGCGACACGGTTCACCACCTGTCACGTTGGGTTCTGACTATTAGTGAAACGTGGGCTTTGAGTTGGTTAATACCTCCACAATGTGGTGGTGTATGGCCACTCAAGCCTCTGACTACCCCCGAACGGGGATAAAAGTCGTGACGTTACATTACATTTTTTTTTTTATACCTAACCTTTATCAAACTGTTATAAAAACACCAAAGATTCTTGGCACCGATAGTGATCGTCGTCCCTTTGCATTTTCAAAAATAAATATCCCAAGCCATTGTGATGATTTAGATAGCACTATTTCGAGACTTGTCCCGGGGTGAATGAACGCCCGAACGCCGCTAGTTTGTTATTTATGTGACATTAAAATGCAAACGTAACAAAACAGTTAACATTGAACTAATTCAGCGGTTAGCAATTAGGAATGATTTTAGATAGTGTTATGTCATAATTGGTTGGAGAGTGTTATGCCTACGCATAATTATAGAATTGTTATCTATTACATCTATTATAAATCATCTATTAGACGGGCCCGTTAGCGTGGTTGGCGCGGAGGCGACTTTCACGCTGCAGGTCGTAGGTTCGATTCCTACCCGAGACATGCATTTGTGTGCATGAACATGTCTGTATGTCCGGAGTCTGGGTGTATATGTATATTAAGTATGTATTTACAAATAAAAAAGTAGTATATGTAGTAATATCAGTTATCTGGTTTCCATAGTACAAGCTCTGCTTAGTTTGGGATCAGGTAGCCGTGTGTAAAAAATGTCCCAGGATATTATTATTATTATATAAAAAAATAAATAAAAAATAAATATAACGTCACGACTTTTATCCCCATTCGGGGGGTAGTCAGAGGCTTGAGTGGCCATACACCACCACATTGTGGAGGTATTAAGCCAACTCAAAGCCCACGTTTCACCAGATAGTCAGAACCCAACGTGACAGGTGGTGAACCTTGTCGCCGTGTATACAGGAACTGACTATTACCTAATCCCGAGGGATAGGTAGGTTTCCTCACGATGTTTTCCCTCACCGTTAGCGAACTGTAAATTATGCACATAGATGAAAATTCATCCATTGGTGCATGCCCCACCGGGGATCGAACCTGGGACCTTCTGATTGAGCCCAACGTGTTCGCCCCTAGGCTACAGTCGCTATTATTATTATTATTATAAATGAATAATATTGGAGTGTCTGTTTGTAATGTCAAAATAACAGTTTTTTACTAGATGCATATTAAAGTATATACGGGACTAATAACAAAAACACAATTTCTAAATTTTTGCCTGTCTGTCTGGATGTTTGTTCCGGGTAATCTCCGAAACGGCTGGACCGGTTTTTACGAGACTTTCACTGGCAGATAGCTGATGTTACAAGGAGTAACTTAAGCTAATTTTATTTTAGAAAAATAATTAGGGTTCCGCGTAAAACATAAAACCGCGGGATTAACCTTTTTCTATAATGTACGCGTACGAAGTCGCGGGCACAGCTAGTGTTGATATAAAGTAGCATTTTATTTATCAGTATAACGATTATTGTTGTTATAGTGTCTTATTTAGTTCAAGGGTTATTCCTACTTCAAACATTAAAATTAATGATCTGGCATCAGTTCTGCTTAATTAACCTTGCAAATGATTTCTATATTCCATTTATAGGTATATATCCTTCCTTTAATTGAAATACCCATGAACACCTCTTCCTAGACTTAGTACACACTAGGTATCCTAGGGACTATTTTATTTATACCGAGTAAGTTGTTGGAATTTCTCGAAACTCGGACGCGATCATTATTACAATATCGTATCGCTTCTCGTCGGCCGTGGTATAGTAGAGATCACCTATTAGCGCCGAGTCGTTTAGCCATTGAACTGCCACTGTAGCATTTAGCTATTGTAACCGACCCTGTGATTCCACTCAGTGGGTCGGTTCAATGGCTAAGCGACTTGGGGGCCAGGAAACAAGGGCTATTAAATTCGCAAAGCAAAAAACAATAGATATCAATGCATTACGGTAATAAAATAGGCTGTCCATGCGTCCACGCACGTGCGTTCGTTGTGATAGGTATATTCATCGTAATAACAATTTGACCTGTCGCCACTATGCCTGAGCCTGGCACACTGATAACCAAACACAACAAGCTCGGCCGCGTGATAATTACTAAAATAAGAAAGCGAGACAATAATACTGATAATGGCATTAACTGTGGCTCATTTTAAACGATTTGTTGACATTAATTCGGGTGTTAAATTAATTTATTTATATATAACAATTACTTTGGATTAATACCTACTTCTACTATGATAAAGGTGTTACAAAGCTGTGTCTCTAAATTGGATGTATTTGAATCCAAAATTATTTTGTATTGTTTTTTTGTTCGAGCTTCACGGAAAACTACTGATCCAATTTAATTAAAGATTACACAAATTGCATAGATTAAAATGTAAGCTATATCATTACGCTACCATCGTTAGGAGTCAAGCTGCTGAACGCTGCATAAAATCTTGCAAAGCTATCAAAAGCTAGGCTAAGTACAGCCAAACTATGACTGTTCCCACTTCAAATTATACAATTTTTGAAAAACTTTTTACACTTGAAGGTGGATGAAAAGATTTAACTACAGTTTATTGATATAAAGTTTTGAATTTTTAGAATTGTAGTCATTTTTAAGCAAGTCATAGCTCCATAATTGACATATCTATATAAATTCATAAAACTACCGAAATATTTCCTTAGCTGATAAGAGAATGGGGTTACCTACTCTATCGCCGGCAGTATGGATAAATTGACACAACTACATACATTTATAGTTCATAATGCTTTACTAATAGCTGGACCACACATGGAACTTGTTTAAGCCGCAAGCCGTGCATATGTCTAAGGAAAGAGCAAGACATCTTGCATTATTCCAAGGAACTGAGCCTTAGTGATCGACGTTGAGTCTTAAGTGAGATTATAGCCATATGAGGAATAGCTTCAATTCTTCTTCTTCAGTGCCATCTCCTACCGGTAGGCTATCATTATAGCTATCATACCTAGCCTCAGCGGTTTGCCAGCCAAGATTTATGTCTTCGGTTGGTACCACTCTGTTTTACTAGGATGACAAGCTGTTAGTTTACAAGCCCCAAGTATTGCATATTCATCCAATGATATAACATGAATATATTATTTGGACAAATGTTACAAAAGAATTGTAACTTACTGAAATGTTTTGTTTGACATCATTGTCATTATAGCAAACGGTAGGTCCAAAACATTGCGTCTCGCTCGATTAACAGCCTTACCGGAACTTTTCCAAGGTAAGTGCGCAACAGGTAACCATAAACTTAATGCAACTATGCCTACCTCTTCGCGGTATACAGACGTTGCAGTATGTTACTCTACTATAAATTGTCGTTAAGAAACGCGTGGTGACTCCCTTATCCGGCTACCCCAGAGCTATTCATCAATATGATTACATGTTATCCCCAATAACTCGGCGGTCTCCTCCGCCCCGCCAGTGCCCGTCTTCTACGTAATAACTGCAGTTAATACAGCCCGAACTATTAATTTACAAGACCATGAAATTGTATTTATGGTAAGCAGGTTCTACAAAGTTGCAGGAGTTGCAAGTAATACCGGTAAAAGAATGCGATCGGAGATATAGCCAAGTTATAGTGATGTACGCACTGGCTCGGCCGCTCCTACTGCATCATTATGTGCAAGCGCAGCCGGTGCCACGATAAAAACAATGTAATGCATATTATGACTGAACAACCTTCTTGGAATAATGATAACGAATTTAAATCCCATTTTTAGGTACCCCTATCTTTGATGTAAATGCATTATCTTGCATAGGTATTATAACGCAAGAAAACTGCTGTCGCCATATACAAACATTTTATCAATAGTATGAAAGTTCAGTACACTCGATTACATGATAAAAACGACAATAAAAGATCTTATCTAAACGTTAATTTGTAGGTCAACACATTCGAAATATCTTGTCACCTTCGTTTGTTTTTAATTTAATTACCCTCATTTATCAATGGCACTACAAATTAAAGAAAAAACAGATCCATCAATCTAATTAAGCTATATTTGTTGTGACTGAAACCCAAACACGGAGGGGGAAAGGTTACAACAACAACAATGCATGATGATATATCAGTGATATGGTCGGTTACCTTTTTCATTAACACCGGCATCTGATGTTCCAGGGACATCTCTAGCTTCGGGGAACTCATCGAGCTTCTCGTATTCGGCACACACGGGCTCATTAATCACAGCCACCTTAAGGTCTTGTTCCACTTAATTAGTTTTATTATTGTAATATTTTTAATTAACGAAGACACTTAAGATAATTGTCACACGGTGACGGCGTGTTCACGCTGCAACATTTATTATTATTTATTGAACAACTTGATTTATTTATTTTTACTTTATTTATGTTTTATTTCCGTATGTTCGCGGTGGAGGGTGTTACAATACAAGGGAGGTATAATAAGTCGCGTAGTGCGCAACCACCCGGCGCCTGCGCTCGGTGCGAATGAGCGTGCGCGAGGTACGCTCCCGGGCCGAGCGCCGCCCGCGCACCTAGACAAAACCAATTTGAGTTATTTAATCTATGCATCAATATTCTGCATCTTCAGCTGATTGTTTGTGTAAAGTATTGATAATCTGTTCCCATCGATAAACTATCACTATACGATTCCAAACGTTTAAATATAAATGGATCGTTCGTCACGCCTCCGCCGCGTGATGGTCACGCGCCGCTCGGGTGATGTGTTGGCGCCCTCAAAGCCGTCGTCAACGTCGCAAGAACGAGATGTGAGCAGAAACATTAAATCGACAACTTTGTGTAACCTTAATATTACGAAATAAATATGCAAAAAAAACTCTCCGTTTGGTCCGCAACGAAAATCAGTGGAGTTATCGAAAATTGTATCTCAATATTTATAAATTCAGAATCACAAAGTACGGTACATCAAAACCTACCTATTTGTCATTTTACAGATGAAGGACTACAATATGTGTGTGGTACCTATAAATACTTACATTAAGTTTTATGTTAGAAGGTCACATCACATCACCATCACAAACATAATATCAGAAAAAAATTATTACCATAATAGGTACATTTTTATCAAAAGGAATCCTATTAAAGTACAAAGGTACCTATTTAATTTAAAAGTGCAATCAGGTACCACGGTATCAGTAATTGCCAGAAGACTTTCCACTATGTACTGTAATTATAGATCACTAGAAACAAGAAGGGCCGTTAAAATAATAGATAATAGTAAACAAACAGTGCATCTCTGCTGATATAACAACTTAATTAACATTAACCGCGATAAGTTAGTGCGACTCAGTCGTACCGTGTGATTGACACTAACTTATTCCCAGACAATGTAACTAGTTCATACGAGAAGAGACTTAGTAAGTATAATTTAAGATATATTTAATATGCTACTTATTACTTATCTATTTTATTAGGTTGCTATATGAACTGTCGTCTTAAAGGAAAATGTGAAAAGTTGATAGAAGTTATCGCTTAAGTACTACTTATGATTTACTACGATATTATTTTATATATATAAAAGGGACAGGTTTATAATAATTAGTTCACAACATGTCATACGAACAAGGGAGCAAACGCTATCTGGCAAATCAAATAAAATGCATCAATACAGTGCACCCAATATTTAATTATAACCAACACAATTATATGTAATTAAGTAACTACAATGTAACGTCAAGGGCTTTTAGTAATGACCCCACCTAATCAAGTTATTAGTTAACCGTGCTCTATCAGCAGATTTTACATAAGCACCTAATTAAGCTACCTGCCAGTTAGTAACTGATGACTGGGAAAACTAGAGCAAACGAAAATACAATATACGTAAGATGACGAAATACAACATCCTTCAAGATGACGACATTACAAGATTTAATTACTTCACGCGTTTTACTTCGGTATAATGAGTTCTAGACAAATCATACTGATATAAGGGCCACCGCAGACTTGCTACTTTTAGCATCGGCGATCGGTGATTTTGATGCTGCGTCTCGCTCGTTCGCGCTGGAAGAAACGCGACGCAGCATCGATACGTCACAAAATCGCCGGTCGCCGATGCTAAAAGTAGCAAGTCTGCGGAGGCCATATGATATAATCCCATCGACAATCGTCATCGTCAGAAGTCATCTTAGGATCGGTACAAACGGGCCACCGACCTAAGCCACCGGGGGCAAGCGATAAGCAGTTCACACACTTTTTCATGCATTTTGTAGGAACTCGCCGCACACATGTCATTCAACGTCCGCGTGAATTGCCTGTCGCTGACCACGGGTGGCTGTGTTCGGTGGCCCGTTTGCGCCAAGCCTTACACAGAATTCTATATGAAGTCATTGCCTTGCCGTGGGTGACTATTATGTATTCCCGTCTGAAACTTTTAAACAACCGACCAGAAATTTACAGGATTTTGGCCAAAGAACAATCACAGAGACATTATAGAAGGGCTTCGTCATCGATGCGGCATTAGGAAAATTCGAAGTGAAAGGTCTATGATGTGAAGGATTCATATCACAGAAAGGAATGTTAAAGAACATTGACTTTGATGTATACAGCTATTAACTGCGGAAGTAGTTAAAAAAACACACATCATTTTATAAGTAAATGACTGGTCCACCTTGGTTTACTTGTGGAGCACATACTGATTGATACGATGACATACCTTCGATGATGTAGTGACGAATTAGAATGAATGTTTCATCATATTAAGTTACTTTTTTATATGATTTCTTGGTATAATTTTGGACATAAATAAGCTTAGTAATTGCGGTGCAACTGCGATTAAACCTCTACAAACTTTTTTTATGGAACTTGTGGCAAACTCGCGTGCGGCCCGCCTGATGTTAAGCAGTAACCGCAGCCTATAGATGCTTGCAATACCAAGGCATTGCTCGCAAATTGCTGACCAGAAGAGGAGTGGAACGAAGGGAGGGAAAGAAGGGGGGAGTTGGGCATTTATTAGGTTGGTGGAGGCAAAAGCGAAAAGTTTAGAAATCGCCATCGCACCCTGATCGCCTTAGGGCCGGGCTCCATTAGCGCGTTGCGTCGTCGCAAGATTTTGTACTGGCGCATCACTTTCCCCCGCTTTGTCTCTCGCCCGTCGACCCTTTGATCCGTTGCGACGACGCAGCGCAGCGCACTAGTGGAGCCGCGCTCTTACTGGTGCAGCTTGGCCCTTAAATTGATCCTTTGCATTAGTTCAAATAGCTAAACAAACAATTTTATGTATGGCGTGAGGTGGTTATAATAAACCGTGCACCAATAGCAGTCTCCTGGATGCTGGCTTCGTTCCCAGCAGACGAACAATAATGTATATTAAATGGACATTACATTTTATGTTTTGTAACGCTCGAATTAGAGAAATCATGTTGTGTAAACGTCACTGTAAACACGACGTAGCGTTGCGTAAAGTACAAGTGCATAGCAACGAACAAAACTAACCATGGATATCGTACGCGATCGCATTACGATCCGGTGGTAATTTTTTACCCCGCTCACTCAAAAGACAGCAGCCCAAGCCGAGGCCGTGCCCAATGTGGCGCCCTTGAGCCAGCTGTCCCCCTGCCCTTACGGCTGGAGCTGCACTTTGTGGGCTCGCCCTCTGACCGGTGAAGTTGTTAAGGCCACTCTGGCCAACAACATATATTCATTAAAAAAAAAAAACGTACGGGAGCTATTGCGTTGACATTGTCACCGGCAGGCAATCTCCAAACCTGTCACGGCAGTCTCAATCATTTCCACACGTAACTCTGGCCATATTTCTATATATTTTTAAATGACAGTTCAAGACTTTACTGGTGGTAAAGCCAAGCTGTAGCCAATTGACTGCAGCTCATATATGGGCTGGCTCGACCGGGGTAATAACACCCTCTCACAGAAGATCGGCGTGATGTAGCTATTACAGCTGCATTTCGTACTAAGCCCAACTCCCCTTTCCCTCCCTCTGTCCCACTGCCTGGGCCCTTCAGGTCCGCAACGTGCGAACGATGCCTTTGATATATCAAGCATGTATAGGCTACGGTAACTGCTTAACATCAGGGCCTCGAGTCGCTTAACAATTTTCCATTGCGAAACCACTCTGAGGCCTTACTCTTTTACAAACGAAAACGACGATGAAGACGTCAAACAATTTTCGTTCGTAAGAAATGTCGGAATCAATGAGAAACATAGTAGGAAATACGCGAATTTCGACCGAAATTTCATTTTTGTTTGTAAAAGAGTAGGCCCTCTGGTCTCCAATATTATCTTCGTAAATTCTTCATTTTAAATCGTAAACGTTGGCGGTGAACATGCATGTTGTCGCCTATCGGCCATCTATTAGCCAGTCAGTCCTCTGGCTGTCCTAATACTAGAGACCAGTGATTTCGTAATGTGCAGTTGTTAAGAATCCCGAGGCCCAGGCGGGTCGTACGCTTGTTTGCCACCTTAGTGCAGCCATACACCTGACTGCTTGTCGACAGCTCTAGAGCAGTTTGTTGCAGTCAACCGCAGTTTCAATACAAAATTGACATTCACCATACACGGACAGCTCAAGCAGTCGGCGGGCGGTCGATGCGGTCGACTGCAATCAACTGCTCTAGAGCTGTCGACAAGCAGTCCGTGTATGGCGGCGCTTAGTCACATAAAAAAGTACCTCCGTATAGGTATGTTGTTATAAAGATTTATTTAAGTAATACAGATAAGATAAATGAAGTTTTTAATTAGGGCAAAAGCATTTGTTCTTGTCATAATTTTATCGAGGAATTTTATTTAGGTCCCTCTTCAATTTATTTATAATTAGTGTCAATTAAAAACAATGAACGTTAATTTGTAAAGTGAATTAACCCAATAAAGTAAAATTTTGAACAGAAAGGTACATTACCTACGTATTATTTAAAAATATGTTATCTTAAAACTTGGCAAAAAACCTCTCTACTTATGTCGAATAGTTTCTAGTAACACAAACTTCTGTATTTTGTTCGTGCATAACTTATTTTCAAACGTGCGACATTCAACTTTGAGTCCACTGAGCCCAGTGATCGATGGCGTCCTGCGGCGTGCGCGGGCGCAACTGTGCGTGCATTCAACACCGGATATCGATCACTAAAAATATACATGAGATTTGAACCTTCTTTGCCTTGTTAACAATAGAACTGATGCATAAGGTATGTTGAGAAGCAAAGGCGGAGGACCACATATAAAATATGTAAATTAAGTATTTAAAATTAATGGTAGGAGGTAATTGACAAGTTACGCTGCGAGACAGGTTTTGAATAAATTAAATGGATCTTTCTTTATTTATTCTAGCTTTCGGCTTAAATTAATAAGAATTACGCACAACTTAGAAAAATCATTATTTAAGTAACAAAATATACTATTTCGATACTTAGGTATAACAAACTAAACCAAGTCAGTAGGCTCAATAGATTTGGTCCATTTACAGCGACTTGGTAACCTTAATCCTGATTTTAACGATTTGGCACGTTTGGGACATTTTTGCTTTAAGAATAGTGTGTGAACCCATGCCACAGAATAATAGAATACAAAACACATCTACCTGTTAGCACACACATAATGTGCTACTAGTCACAAAAAGAAAAAAAAAATTGCCGAACCATCTCAAAGAAATGTTTTACAATCGTTCTCACGGCTAGATTAAACGATCGTAACTTTCCAAAGTGATATAGCTATGGTAATCGTCCCGAAGTATTTACATCTTAATTTGAAGTAACCATTTCAAGTTTTTTTCTCTTAGTAAGCCTTCAAATTACAGACGTGTGGAAGCGTCACCAGTGGCGCTATTGTTGCGCGTCAGTCGCGCCACTCCAAATTTTATACAATATTTACCGCCGAATACTCGAAAGCAACTAAAATGTAAAAGTTGCCCCACTTTGAGGCTCCATACACAAAAAATACAGATAACGTCGCGACGTCGGAAACTGCTAAAAGGGACCTATACATTTGAGTAGCCTTTGATTCGGTCCCGGCCGTTAGAAGCGCAATGCGCATGCAGTGCAGTGCGCTTGTCACAAGAGTGGCGCTGCACAGCGCTTTTAGATTTATGATATGAAAATTAGGAGTGGCGCGACTGACGCACCACAGTGGCTCCATTGTATGTGGCGCTTCTACACGCCTCCTATTTGAAGGCGCCCTTAAAAGAGTTTATTACACACAATTAATCTCAAAAATAATGGTGTAATCACGAACTGCCTCGAGCAAATTGTAAATGATGTTTCTCAATATTATAACGATCTCTTCGAAAGGGTCAAAGTACCAACATGTTTAGGCTGATAATCTTGTCATTCTGCCTTTTTCTTTATAAGAGAAAAATAACAACATTTACAAAAAATCCTTGCGTCAGGCTGAGGCCTCACTTGGTATTCTTGCATATGAAACGATAAAGCAAGAATTAGCATACGTGAGAACTGCTTGTTACAGTGCTGGCCATGAATTTAAATGATTTTTTGGGTTTCACTAAAAAATAAAGGTGAATCCGGTGAATCTCGAAAAGTAATTCATATTGCTTATCTTACAAACACTGTATGAAAGATTCAATGCGTCGACAAAGCAGAATCTTTCGAAGAAACTACCTGCGGACCTAATACGGTCCTTATGAATTAGTGCTAATGAATTGCATTGCAATTCATTTTTCCGATTTTCTGAGGAATCCTTAGCAATTCCGCTAAATTTCGGTAGAATAGTGACACATTTTACGCCATTCGTGACAGTTTCACGGAAATTTAGGGGATTCTGCTGGAGGTTTGGAAAAATGATTTGCTTTAGCAGAATTGCCGCAATTCATCTTTGTGACGGTATTAACCCCACTGGGCTAAGTACACAGATTTATTCATTTCCAGTTCAAATGACTCTACCGTAAATAGAATAAATTTTCGGAGTGAATGTTTAGTTCACAAACAAGTTAGATACTAAACTGTCAGGTTCAAGACAGAGAACACTGGAATTCCTCGTAAAGCCAACACCGATATAAATTCCGAGCAGGCCGTTCGCCCTGGGCCCGCAATCTGTGCTGAAAGCCAATACACGTTCTCCGTAGAGACCAATGAATTTAGTTGTCATGACATGACGCCGACAAAGCCAACAGCGGCTTGCGGTAACTGCGGCTGCGCAGAGTTGTATCCAACTGATAATGTTACACGCAGGTGCTGCTGTAAACCTTGTACCAATTTTAATGCATGCATGTGTAAGATTACCGCCATTAAAAGAAACTAGCAGAGAGTTCAAAGATTTTAAGGGATCGTAGTTCCTACCATCATCCCACTGCAATAAATTAAAATCTACAGTGGTCCCCAATAAACACACCGTAATTTGGCCCTTGTATAGGTCCTTGGATTTCAACTCTTGAGAACGAACTCAGGAATGTCATTTTTGTACTCAATAATATCTTAAAAGCGCGCGTACTGAAGTTCGCTCTCAGAGTAAGGTGGCACATCACAACAAACATCCTTGCTACAACCACAGCTACGACTCCAACGCCAACGTGGCGTCGCCGTGCGACATTTTTTGCCCTCATTGAAAACTAACTAATGATATACCCAACTTACGGATTCTACCTAAGAAACGACTCGCAACAATGAATAATCATTTCCCTACCCGATCATAAATAGAAGTTACGTCGTAAAAATTGGTTATCTGTGGTTACGTGACAATCTCAGGCCATAAGGAAATTAAATTAGTAAGCTAAGGGCAGGTTATATTTAACCGCAAAACACGTCTAAGCAACATAGGTTAAGAATGGTTGGAGTTCTTTAGGTTTCAGCAATTTGTCGTAGAATAACAACAACTATAATATACTCGTCGGCTAAGTTCAGGAACCTAGGGTTGTCAATTAGAATAACCAATATAACCAGTTTTAATTACTTAAGCTTGTTTATAAGCCTCCGTGTATTCACTGAGAGACATGTTCCTTATTCTAATGGAGAGGTTGTAAATTCTAGTTTAGTATAAAAGAAGAGCATTATGAATGTATTTCATAAATTTCATTGAGTGGTCTGTATGTCAAAAATTGATATCAAACTGATTTACTGACTCTGGGTCAATCCCATCTAAACGAACCCAGTAACTGATCGCGGTCGCGCCACAAATTCGTGTTACTGGGACCAGTGCGACTGGCACTGTGTGGACGCGATCGGATAGTCGCTACCAGTTAGTTGACACCGGCCATCAGTTTAAAAAAATAAAGTTTTAACGACTTACTGGGTTGACCCGTCTATACGGGCCCAGTGAATCGGAATTTCGGCGCCATTAACTGGCATCGTGTAAACCGCGCATACCAGGGCATGTCAAAGGGCCGAAAAAGATGCAATGCATTTAATCAGATCAAGGACTAAATAAGCATTATATTTCGTCGCTTCATTCTCGATATAATAAATTAACAACATGTAGTACTTTTATCCTACTGGCAACTCCGCACATAAAAAAATACAATTAAATTTTCTCCCATTTCGTGCCGGTAGGCGTTGTGCTACCAAATCATTCTTTTATTGTGCGCGGCAACGAGCACACGTTTCCGAATATTAGTAATAACTTAGTTTGCAAGAATCATCATGTCGAAAAGAAGTGCTGCTGAAAAAATTCATTATTACACCGAGAAAATTAAAAAGTTAGAAAAGCAAAAGGCGGTCAAAAAACGCCGCCGCGTGGTCGTATATTCTTCATCATCGGATATGGAAGATTCTGCTGGTGAGTTTATACAATGTTATTACAACAGTGAGATTAAAAGTGAATTCAAAAATCTATTACGGTTTAAAATCGTATGAATGTTCGGTATCTGTAAGCTTTCCTGGAGGTTAACTGCGGGTTAACACGAGGGTTAAGCATGATACTACGAAAAAATATCCTGGAGGTTGACTGCGGGTCAACACGAAGGTATTTCATTCGAAGAAAATAATGTCGATGATTTTAATAAAATTTCACGACTACCCCCAATTTACAAAATAAAAATCTGTTTAGATAACGGAGTACATCGCAACCGGGAGTTGGATAATGTAACACTGGAGTCTCCGCGGCCTCCTCCGCTACCTACTCCATCGTGTCCGCTGCCAACGCAGCCGTCCCCGACCCCGCCGCCAGCGCTGCCGCCCTCACCGCCGCCGGCCGCACCGCCACAAGATTTACCTAATGAGGTTGTTCCACTCGGGCCAGAAATAAATAAAGAGCCGTTGCCTGAACTCGACCCAGAGTTACTACAGGCACTGGGGGACCCTGCTGACGATGTTCCAGTTTATGGCCCGGAAATACACAGCACGTTGGCTCAACGTTGGCTTCCAATTCTTAAAAAAGGAATTCAACATGACGCCAAGGATAAGCTTTTGAAAGAATATGCTATCCCTGAGAACTGTAAACTATTAAAAGCACCTACTCTGAATGCCGAAATATCCGCTGCGGTCGGAGATATAGTTAGGGCTCGTGACAAGAAGATGCAAACCAAGCAGGACCAATTGGGTCTGGGCATAACGGCCATTAATAAGGCGATGACCTTGCTACTAACAAGCGACAACAAGGTACAAGCCGTCAAAATTTTGTCGGATGGTTGCCGAATTCTTACTGACCTTCATTTCGTAGAAACCCAAGTCAGAAAAAAGCTAATCACCCCTGGCCTGGAAAAATCCTTCCTCACAGTAATACAGGATGAGGATAGGGACGAGACTCTGTTTGGAGTAAAGTTGTCAGAACAAATCAAGGCCTCTAAGGCGATAGAGAAACAGGGTCACCAAATTAGGAAACCCTCTACTCCGAAGCCATCAACGTCGAACGCATCATTTTCAAGCACTCGCCATCGCAACCAGGGAAACTGGTCAGGCCCTCCTCGCAACTTCTCGTCGAACAGGGGGGGGCGGATGTCATCATACAGGACACCAGCACGGCGCCCGCCTGCAGCACCGCAGCGGCCGCCGCCGCCGCCGCCGCCACGTGCCGCGACATCTACGCCGGCCAACAAGCGTGCCCAAATGAGGCAGTAACACAGGTACATGCTGGTAGACTGCTATACCACTTTGAATGTTGGGTTAGCGTCACAAATAACCCGCTTATTCTAAGTTGGATACGTAATGGGTATTTTATACCTTTTACTCGTACAGTAATACAGAACCATATTCCTAATAATTCTCTTTCGGCCAGACAAAAACAGGAAATGAGTTTAGCCATTCTTAACCTGTTAAATTTAGGCGCTATTACAAAATGTGAACCTCAAGAGGACCAATTTATATCTAGTATCTTTTTAGCTCCAAAGTCTAATGGTGGCCACAGATTCATACTCAATCTGAAGCAGCTGAATAAGTTCGTCTCTAACTCTCATTTCAAGATGGAAGACCACAGAACTGCATCAAAAATGATACAGGCCAATGGCTTCATGGCCACCATAGACCTAAAAGAATCTTACCTATTAGTTCCCATAGCTAAATGTCATCGCAAATATTTAAGATTTAAGTTCGAAGATATCAACTCGCAGGAATCTACCTACGAGTTTAATGCCATGCCCTACGGTTTGTCTTCAGCACCACGAACTTTCACAAAAATTATGAAAGAAGTAATGAGTTATTTAAGGTTTCAAGGTTTTAGGTCTGTTATGTATATCGATGATATTCTATGTATTGGAGATACATGGGATGAATGTTTACGAAACGTTGAGGAGACTATTAAATTACTCAAATGTTTAGGTTTCGTAATAAATTACGAAAAAAGTATTTTGCACCCTCAACAGTGTTGCAAATTTTTAGGATTTATGTATAATTCAGTAGATATGTCTATTTCCCTTCCCCTAGATAAACGTAATAAGATTTTACAGTTAGTACGAAAGTTTTCCTCTTTACCTGTTTGTACCATAAGAGATTTTGCTCAAATGATCGGTGTTCTTACTTCGGCTTGCCCTGCCGTAAGATATGGCTGGCTTTATACTAAAATATTAGAACGGAAAAAGTACCTGGCTCTAATTGAACATCAACGATATGATGCCAAATTCAGACCGGCCCCTGATATAATTCCAGACTTAGAATGGTGGTCAAAAAATGTCGCATCCACATCAAACCCTCTCGTGATGTCGAATTTTGACCTAGAAATTTTTACAGACGCATCGAAAACAGGCTGGGGCGCCTTTTGTAACGATACTCGCGCTGGGGGCGGATGGAAGGACAGTGAGCGTAAATTTCATATAAACTATTTGGAATTACTCGCTGTTTTTCTTGGCTTAAAATGTTTGGCTAGAGACAGACACAACTGCAATATATTGTTGCGTGTAGACAACACAACAGCGCTTAGTTATATTAACCGCATGGGGGGAGTTCAGTTCCCTCACCTGAATGACGTGACCAGAAGCATCTGGCAATGGTGTGAAGAGCGAAATATCTGGCTGTTTGCGTCTTATATCAACACAAAAGATAATACAGAAGCCGACCAAGAGTCTAGAAAAATTAATCCTGACATTGAATGGCAGCTATCTGACTCAGAATATCAGAATATTGTAGCGTGTCTAGGTGAGCCAGTAATAGACCTTTTCGCTTCCCGCACCAATGCAAAATGCGAAACATACGTTTCTTGGAGGCCGGACCCAGATGCCTTTACAGTAGACGCCTTTACTTTAAACTGGAATACCTGGTTTTTCTATGCTTTTCCGCCATTTTCCATGATTTTGAAATGTGTACAGAAAATTATTAATGACGAAGCAACGGGCATTTTAGTGTTCCCACATTGGCCAACTCAACCCTGGTTCCCGCTGCTTAAAAGTTTGATTCAATCGGACATTATATTTATAGACCCTATTGAAAACCTCTATTCGTCCTCTTTCAGGACTCATCGCTTCCAGGGACAGTTTACCCTGGGTGCAGCGGTGCTCTCAGGACTGCGTTTGCGGCACGTGGAACACCAGACCCTGCCCTAGACTTAATATTGGCATCCCTTTCTAAAAACACTCTACTGCAGTATAGTGGAACTTATAAAATGTGGTGGCATTTCTGTCATATGAATAATATAGGGCCTTACGTAGGTTCACTTCCATCGATAATGCTGTTCTTAACTGAACAGTTTAACATGGGAGCAGCATACGGCTCTTTAAACAGTCACCGCTCTGCTTTATCGTTACTCTTAGGTAGCCATATAGTGTCTGACGATCAGGTAAAAAGGCTTCTCAAAGGTGTTTATAAGTTGAGACCTGCCACCCCAAAATATTCTTACACATGGGATCCTCAGGTTGTTTTAAATTTTATCGGGAACTGGTTTCCTAATAGAACACTATCAATAGAAAAGATCACCTTGAAGCTGGTAACTTTATTAGCTTTGTGTACAGCACATCGTGTGCAAACACTCGCGCTAATAAAATTAGAGAACATTAGAGTGGGTTCCACTGGAATTGAGATAGGTATCTCAGAAGTTGTTAAAACGTCCGCCTTCGGACGCGAACAACCGGTTCTATATTTACCTTATTTTAATGATAATAAATCAATCTGTCCAGCCACTATCATACTAGATTACATGTTCATTACAAAAAATATGAGACCGCAGACCATTAATAATCTCATTCTGACGCATAGGCGGCCTCATAAACCAGCAACCGCCCAATCCATCAGTAGATGGATCAAGCAGGTGCTGGGTGCGAGCGGCGTGGACGTGTCGACGTTCAGCGCGCATAGCACGCGGCACGCCGCCACGTCTGCGGCGCGCGCCTCCGGCCTCTCGGTGGATGCTATTAGGAAAGCGGCCGGCTGGACCAGCACTTCACAGACCTTTGCTAGGTTTTACCATCGTCAGATAATAAACCAGGATAGTTTTGCCAAGTCGGTACTAACACCGAATGAATCGTAGTGTTCCTAATGGAGTACTAGTTAATTACTCATAGAAAACTATTGGTATACTTTATGATTAAGTTAATGACTGATTAGTTTATAGACTGACATTAATTATTTAGGTCCAATTACTTAAAACATGGAAAATTCTTTTTAGTTAAATAAATGTTGTGATTATTATTCTTGCAAACTCTTGTTTTATTTTTTACAAAATTTTACATCTCTGAACATCTACATGTTGTTAATTTATTATATCGAGAATGAAGCGACGAAATATAATATAAGATCAAACGAACTTACAAGTGAAGTTCGATCGATATTATATGAGTACGCTTCATTCGAAGATATAATCTCCCACCCACCCAATACCCATAAAATTTTGTCTTCTCTTTCTCTAAAGAATGATTTGGTAGCACAACGCCTACCGGCACGAAATGGGAGAAAATTTAATTGTATTTTTTTATGTGCGGAGTTGCCAGTAGGATAAAAGTACTACATGTTGTTAATTTATTATATCTTCGAATGAAGCGTACTCATATAATATCGATCGAACTTCACTTGTAAGTTCGTTTGATCTTATATTCTTTGCAATCAAGTCTCGTGTGAAGAAATGGAGTAGAAATAAAAGTGATCAAATGCTGCATTGTGTCAGTCAAGTTGTAAGCATGGATTGATTTTCTAACTTTAATCTTTTAATCCTGGATCTTCAAAAATAGAGAACCACCCTTGCCCGCCCGCAATCCTGCCGCTGTGGGTGCACGGAATGCGCCACACGGAAACCGGTCGCGTGTGCACGCGCATTGCACTCCGGCTTACAAACACCTTTCGTACGCATACTGACTAGATCGAGGCAGCTAGACTGCTTTAGAGTAGTTTTGTATGACATTTTATCCAAAGCAACCAATGATCTTTCAGTGTTAGTTCAGGCCTGCTACGTCCGGCTTTTGGAATGTTGTTGCTGTATTCTACATTCGGTTCCCGCTCACATCCGGCAGTACATCCACCATAAAAAATTAACATCACCAGCAAAACGGTATATCATATGACGCAATTCTGTGAAAGTCGAATGAAAATAACCCCCGCGTAATTCGGATGCTGGATCGCGCCGGTCGGTCTTGCGGTCAGCTAGAACTTGTACGATAAACATGCATTTGTTTATAGTATCGACGAGACTTGAACATAAATTATATCGATATGATATGGTTATATTGACATTCTGAACTTTTGCATTGACAATAAATTAATCACCTATACCTTGTTATACTTATAACCCACACACAGTGGGTTTTTTTTTACTCTTGTACTTGTTATGCCTTGACAATCATGACTGTATAGAATCTTTGTATATAATTTTAACAAGGATGCAAATATGTATTATACCTTAGATGCGACATACCGCGCTTATTTAGACAACATGAATGCAAGGTAACTGCCCGACATCCACTTAGTCACCCACAAACCCAGCGTCGCGGCTGCACGGCTGCACGCGCGCACGCTCCTAGATTATGTAGGTAACTCTACAGGTCGTCGTATTTGGCTTATTTTCCTTGATTTATGTATAGATTAATGTGCTGTTTTCTAGAGCACTAATTTTCGTGTATATCGGGTCTATTATAAAAAACGTCATTGCAAGGATGTTTATTTCTTCATCACTGAATTTTAATGAGTCCTCGAATAACAGTTGCCTTCGTCAGAAGGTACGCGACCGTCTGAAAATTTCAGTTCAGTTCTATATTTTCCACAAAACAAAAACTGAAGATGAATAATATTATTTTTAGCAGCAAAACGTCGTTACAAAACCTACGCGTTTTGCGAAGTAATGAATGCAACGTATTTAGACGACAGCGCTGAATTCTTTTGGTATGTAACTGAACAAAGAAATATGGTTTCAACAGAAACTTGCTTCATTTAGAGCTTGTATTTCGAAGCTAATAATTTTATCTGTAATGAGTAGCCTAAATACTAATTGTTATGTCTCTAAGCTTCAGAAAAATGGGAACCCCATACCAACTTTCACCCCTTAGAAGTGAAAGTTTCCAAAATCTTTCTAATTCTCTTCTTTTACATAATTTCATGTTTCTAACACCAGAGGTTTGGCTGTGCACGTCTTGACAGAGGGATAGACAGACAACAGAAGGACAACAAAGTGATCCTATAAGATTTAGTTTTTTTTCCGTTTGAGGTACGGAACCCTATGAATATAAAAAAGCGTTTCAGCTTAGGTAGTCAGTGTAGCCATAAATTTAAAACAAGTACCTTCTTAGTTAAACGTGAAAGATATTATATATCAGACAATCAGTCTAATTTAATTGACTATACCGTGACTGTACTACGTGTATCCCACTACCATGGACCAGTTACTAAGGGGACTGGCCCTAAGCAAGTCGGCCGAGTGGTCGGCCTAGTACTAACATCGACATAAAACCAAGCGAGTAGTTCAACTAATAATAATAATAATAAAAGCCATTTATTCAGACCATAATTAAAATAGGTACTTAATATATATATTTTTTTAAATTAGTAATCTATATTTAAGTACATAATTATAATGCACGAAATGTTAAAAAAAAGAGTAGTTCAACTATTTACCGGTAAATAGTCAAATGAAAATGAAAAACAATGACCACGTTTTGTTTCATACAAATATCTAATAAGGGCACCTCTTTCTTTAGTCTTTACTCTGTGCCCACTACTCACCGCCATACAAAAGTCACTTTGAATAAATTGGTTCCACACCTAATGTGTGGCAAGCTGCATCGAGTGACTGCGCGCGGCATGGTCAGGCCTACGAGCATAAGCCGAACTCGCAGCGTGTCCGGTTCGAGAGCTATCTCGCCACGTCCTTTGGAGGGCTAGACCTCGAGGGTGACTTATAGACCACGACCCGGTAATGTATATGCCAGCAGCGATAAACGATGTCGTCCACGATTTATGCTCCGCGAGCCCTTATGAACCCTCTCACGATCTCAGAAACGGCACATTGGATATGTATCTCTGGTAATGCAGGGCCTATTGTGTTTTTATTTAGCATTTACAGCGTAAAGTTTATATTTTTTGTCAAGTCTAACACCTACACGTACCCCACCAAGTAGCGTTACAGTAACTTATAATTTTAATTAATATCTATGTCGGGCCCATAAAAAGGAAACGTCGATGTCACGTCACACATCCTCTGCTGCAGCGCCAACACTATTCTCATTGGCCGCGACCAGAAGCACCAAGCAGCCGCGCCCGAAAAATCTGATATGACGTTATGACTCATGGTCAGACGTCAAAACTGATTGCTCGGGCGGCCCCGCCGCTCAGGCCACATAGACTATAGAAGGACCTATTGGCCTGAAATATAGCAATATACCTGTATTTTTTAATATAGTTCCGGTCAATGGTTGCTCCATATTTATATTGCGAGTGGCAAGTCACGCTTCAAATCACTGTCATATAATATGTTACGTAGGTGAAAACGGCGCGGCGCCTAAAAAAACTTGCTGATTTAAATTCAATGACATTACCAAGAAAGAGGGAGATATGTGACCGTCCAAGATAGTATGTCCTACTAAACTGAGTGCATGGACACAGTACGACTCAGTCGTTAGCGGAAAATAACGTTGAAAATATGTCGGTATTACCAATACGGCTTATCTTCCGGTGAATAATACGCATTGAAATGACTTCAAGTTGATTGTCGAATGGCAAGTGCGATGCGAGTGCTGAGCACAAGTCTAGTGACTAATGTTTGGAGGTACCATACCTGTCTGCTGAAATAATACATCAACGTTTACAATGGTTTATTTATAAATATGAATACGTAAAACTATTCTGTAACCAGTGGATAGCTGTGTTGTATCATATTAACTGATTTGGCTGTCGCGTTTACAAAGATGATGCTGAAAATAATAATGAATGAAGGCATAGGCAATTTTAAGATCATACAAATAATTCATTTATTATTTTTTCATCATCATCTTATGACGTCAACTAAGTATCTTAATTATTTTTTCTTCTTTTGTTTTGATTCTGAAATATATATTTTTGCATAACTTAACTATTAAACAATTAAGTTAAATAAATTTGCATTTTTATTTAATAAAATTTGACCTTATTTGTGTACGTATCAACCACTATTATTTAATTATTTCTTATCGGTCGGTAACACACCTAATTAATGTCACTTAATACAACGTAGGTACATAACGTAATTGGAATCAATTACCATGTAACTAACTGGTAAAAAAAAACTTATACACGAAGTAATTTGTGACGTAGTACCTATTAACAAACTATATCAATAAAGGGATTCGCTAAATCGGTGCGGGTCATCGACCCTAGCTTGTTTGTCAGTGGGCGGGCGGCAGCGGCGGCGGCGCGTGCGCATTTCGCGCGTGACCTTCGACGACATTTGGTGAAAAACAGAATTAGAATCCAAACGTTGTCTACGAAGCTACATAATATTGTCATAAACAAATTACTCTACTTGGAAATATTTCGATTATTGAATATACCTACGCATAAAATTTTATTTAAGTTAATTATCGAACTGCGTGTACGATAACAGATTTGTGAATTTCGTTGCATAGGTGGTGTGCTGAGCGCAAGTATAGTAATTGCAATGTTAGGAGGTACCATATCTGCTAAAATAATACATCAATGCAGTCTAATCAGTTATGGTAATTAATAATTAATGACTATGTTATGATTACATAGCTAGGTACATACATCCATATGCAGTTGGGAACATAATTTTATAATTAGTTGATATTATGCAACAGCAAAAACTAATTAGGTACCTCGTTCAAGGCAGATACAATTAGGGTTGCCACCCCTCCCTACTATAGGTATTATAATAATAAAGTACCGTATTTGGACACCATATACATAGGTACTACTATAATAATTTTTATGTTGGAAAAAAACATTATTCTAGGTAAGTACATTCTATTTTTACGTGCATTAGCTCGGTCAAGTTAGTCTGGGAAAGCCACTGGTCACACTATCTACTACCTAAATTTCTATGCGGCTAAGGTTGAAACAGCTACCTATATTGCGCTAGATAAAGGTGGCAACCCTAGCTAGATATCACTATGTATGATGGTTTATTAGATAGCAATGCATGTTAAGAGCCATAACACACCGGGACCCCATGGCGACGTCGCCAGCCACCGTAGCCAACTAATTCGTATAGAAATGTATGACAGGTAACACACCTGGCGACGCGGACGGACTGGCGACGTCGCCATCAACACATGTTGTTTGGATAGGTAGCCGGCGACGTCGCCATGGCATCCCGGTGAGTTATGGCCCTTAAGGCTCAGCTAAAAGTTATAAACAAGTACCATGGAAATTCGCTTAACGTTAAAATTTGGGAAACAAAGAAACTCCACAGGTTTAATTCGGACGCGAAAGGCCATTAATCTTGTCTTGAAGCACAATTTGTTTATAAACATTTTGTTTCGTGTGTGTCTGACCGTCCCCAAGTGGGTGCTGCATTGTGACGCGTCGCGGCTCAGCGCAGCGTGACGGCCCACCACCGTGACGGCGTGACAGGCACCGACGACGACACACTTACCTAATGCAAACATTACACACCCGTTCAAGAAATTAAAAAACAAGGAACTAAAGCTAGAACGAAAAGAACTCTACGTTATTTTCATAGCTATGAAATTCAACGCAAAAATAACCCTAAGGGCCTTCGCTAAGTGAAGCGGGCGCACGCGGCGGGTGCCCGCCTCGCGTGTTTGTATTGAAAGATAGTATGAGCAGCGCTACTGGCGCTGACGCGTGCGACGGATTTGTAGAAGGTTTTTACACGCGCAGCCGCCCGCTCCGTGCACCCGCCGCGTGCACCCGCTTCACTTAGCGAACGCCCTAATAATGCTTCTTCTTTTTATTTAAGTGTCCGAAGACCCTTCTCGTAGCTGATGGAGCTGTCCCCGTCTTTTCCTATCTAGGGCAGTCTCAATTGACATGATACAGCTTACTCTTTAATTTGGTATGACACTATACTCTTCTTAGTCGTCCTCTTCTTCACTTTTTTCTACGATGTTTTTTTTTATAAAATCATGTTCTAAAGTCGTATGAAATGTTGCTTCAGTACAAATCAATTCGAAATTTGTCTTTAGTTCGATTGGAATACAGGGTGCGATCGAAATAGTGGACAATATTTTAAACAATGACACTACACATAATTCAGAATATTATGGTATCATTAATCAACAAATCAATTGATAAAAATGACTGTCCAGGTCATGTACTTTATTTAGTTAAATATTTTACTGGTAAGCAACCAGAGCAATATTTATTTTATCATTTGATTTGTTGATGAATGTTCTCAAAATGTTATACATCATAAATGTAGAGTCGACGTTTAAAATATTGCCCACGATTTCAATTGCATCCTGTATATTTGTCCATTTAAATAAGGTAAGTACAAAAACATATTATGCAATCGTAATAAATGTTTAAAATGACTGTGTTCAAGGGTTTTCCCTGGGGCACATAATGGAGACATCATTCAAGAGATAAATTAAGCAGGTTAAATGTTATCTGAGGAATCATTGAAAAGTTAAGATAAACTTACATAAACCCAAACTAAGAACCATACCTACTTTAATATAGAAAGGCGAAGATGAATTATCACGACATTGTATCGTAATTAAGCGCTATCAACCAGCTTGATCAATTCCCAGAGCACGAACTAAATGTCATAAGAGATAATTCAGTCTTATATGGCAATAGCCCGTTCCTAATTTGAGACAGCCTGCACCTTAATGCGCCCTAATATGGTGCCATAGCTTCGAAGAAAGTACATATACCTATATAAGTGAAGGCAAGTGCATATCATGTACAATAACATCAAGTACATTTGCATATTTGAATTTTATAAACAGCCTTGATACTTTACATAAGCCTTTTACAACTTCATTCCGTTTTAATGTCCGAAAAACAGGATAAGAGTGTCTTAACAAGTTTAGCATTGTCGTAAAACAACCTTTATGAGATGCAAATTTTCAGGAAAATAAAACAGTTTCCGTGTTATTTCAAAAAAGTTAAACTGGTAATGAACGCGTGTTCAGGCAAATTTGTCAAGGGAAATTGAACTAGGCACGCGTTCAATACGAGTTAAACTATTTATAATAACAACGAAAGAGTTTATTTTACCTAATTTACAAACTACTTGTAAGTAAGTACATAATAATAGTAGTTACTACCTGAATTATAATATGGAATTATATACCTTACAATTATTGCTTTCTTAACCAATAACATGATCTCGTGCCTTGGGGTCAGATAAGGCCATATGGATGTATTTGCTAACTTGAGAAATGCGATAAAAATATGAAAATAAACTTGTTATAAATGTTTACACATAACATTTTATTTTTTTACAGATATTATTATCAATCTCATAACTGAACGTGTTAAGGAATTAATGTATATGAATGTACCTATCGCGAGCCGTTTTCGCATAGAAAAATCATCTTTTCCGTCAAGATCTCTCAAAAGTCTCAACATTATGGTGGAATCTTGAAAAACTATCGCCGTTCAACTTAATTCGCCGAAGACCACAATGTCTACGTACCTATTTTATTTTGCGTTACTTATATGAAAACATACAGAGATATATTAGCGTATACTTTAAAAGATAAAGATGGGAATATTAAAAGATATAAAAGTTCAGTTCATATAAACAGTTAAAGAACCATTAAACTATTATAAGTGATAAGTATGACTTGATGGTATGCAATTAATATAAACTGGCCCGCAAAGAAAAAGGGTCGGTTAGAAAATCTTCAATATCTTCAAAAATACCTGACCTAGCTTTATGAAATAAATACTAAATTAATGAATATTTTAATGTGGTTAATAGAAAATTAAAAATAATAATTATTAATGCTTTTTATTTTTAATAAATGTAATATAAATAAAAATGCGTAGTTTTTCCAGTAGGTATCTTTTTCTTACCGACCCTTTTTCTTTGCGGTCCAGTTTATATCCCACTTTTCTACTCGATAAATACCAGTAATTAGGTCTTTTATATACCTCTATGAAGGCATTAAACAATACCACCGATTGAAATGGAATGCATTGGAAAAGGCCCTCACATATAATCGGGTAAAATACAATGAAATAGGACTGCTTGGCAATTCTATAATTCTGGTGGTTGATTTGGACGGCAGTTGAACTTCTCATGCCGATAGCGGGGCGCCTAATAATTTGTTAGTAAACAATAACTCGTAAATATTGTACAACTTTATCTCACAGCTTATCGTTATATTATATGTGGCAGTCGCATATACTTAAAATTTTGCTGCCGTTAGAATGGGTACAAATAAAATAATGCTTAACTAGTCATGTTTTTTCTATTATTTGTAGCGTGATGATATTTGAAATCTCTCTCTAAATCTACGCTATCATATTTTTGTACGATTAATTTATTCTGTGGCTATTGTATATGAGTAAAGTCAACATCAACATTAGTTAGTTTCAAAACTTTTAAACAAGTAGGTCCGAATATTTATGCTCTATATTTCTATCTATTGACTATTATTTCATATTATGTAAACCTCTTAATGCTATGCGGTTAAATCATAGGGTTAAGACGATACAAGAAAAAAATGAATTTTAGTTTCGGGGTGTGGCTAGCGTCGCGTGAGCTGCCGAAGGATATATCCCTCTCGCTTAGCTAGGACAGAACAGCTATGGAGTAGACTATAGTATAGTTATTTTTTGAAGGAACAATATTGTTTAATTCGTACAATTAAAATAATATGTCCCAGTGCACCTTTTAAAATAGATGAAATGGATGAAAATATTCAAATATATTTTTTTCGTTTTATATGGGATTTTTATGTCGAGTGTATTTGAAATTTTATTTCTATGTTGTTTTTATTGCTGAAGACAAAGTAAGTCAAAAGAAGACAAACGATACCTACAATATGCTGATAGATACGTATAACAATATTTCGATCGTATAATAGCCTATAACCAGCGGACGATCCAGACGCGTCCAACGATATCTCATTAGTCAAATTATTATGATAAAAATAGTTTGGACGTTATACGGGAGCAGATGAACATACATACATATCGGTCAAAATCATAACCCTCCGCCCACCGTAGTCGGGTAAAAATGTACATACTCTGTGTCAGTGACTGACTGCCGGATATGAGTATCTTTTTCATGTTTCGTAGGCAAAGGAATACTTTGGTACTTAACTTCGATGCCGATCATGAAGTCATCAGCGGTGTCATAATATTTATTTTTACCATATTTAATTTATTTTTTAATTTAATTTTCAGTTTTTATTAATTTTATTGATTTAACCATGCATTTATTTATTGTTTATCTTTTTATCTTTATTTTTTTATCTATCAAAATCACCCTTAGACTGGTTACCGCCACAGGTGACAAGAGGGCTGGCTCTTTCCTTGCTCAAAAAATTCGCTTGACAACAGGAACAGCTTGAATACAGGGAGGACATACAGCCAGTATCCCACGCGGACGGTATTTGTTTAATTAGGGGTAGGTTTTTATTTTATTGTATTTTATTTTAATTTATGTTATATTATATTGTATTTTAATGATAAAACATGAAAAATAAAAAAAAAATTTTTTTTTTTTTTTATTTAATTTACTTTTATTTATTGTTTTATATTTATTGTGAAATTATAATAATTTTAATAATCAATATTGGACTATGTCTGAAACAAATACATTGAATTGAATAATTTAAATACAAAAATTATCACATTAACTCGTTAAATCACGGTTTACACCCGCTAGAACGAAAAAGATCCTAACATGGTAGGTAGGACCTGAGGGTTGGCCAGTTAATTACTTAAAATACACTATATTTATTTCAAGAAAACATTCATAAGATCTGAAGGCGTCGGACTCGCACATAAAGGGTTCCGTACCACCGTAGAATAAACACATCAAAAATATCAAGTTTGAGACTTGATATTTATTTTTAAATGTTATTATATTTTTAGTATTTGTTCTGCACCGGCAACAGAAATACACATTCAGTGAAAATTTCAACTCTCTACCTGTTACGGTTCGTGAGATACAGCCCGCGCTGACAGACGGACAGACAGACAGACGGACAGCGTAGGCCTAGTAATAGGGTCCCGTTAGCACCCTTTGGAACCCTAAAAAGTAGCCTATGTTCTCCGCCAAGACCCAGTCTATCTCCATACCAAAATTCATCAACATTGGTTCAGCGGTTTAGCCGTGAAAAGGTAACAGACAGAGTTACTTTCGTTTATAATATAATAGATTGAATAGGACGGACAAACATTTTCCTATCCATATCTGTAATGTTATTTTTTACGATAATTTATTGATGTATGATATATTTATTACTTGCCCATCCATACCTACAACAAACGCAATAAAGCGACTCCATTGTTTTGACAAGCAATGTATTCCCACTGTCGGCCAAGACCATGCTGCAAGTATATAACAGTAAGCGAAATAGGGAGTTTTTACAGAAATGACACGAATAACTATGAAATGACAAGAGATGACACAAAATGACAAGAGATGACACAAAATGACAAGAGATGAAAAGAAATTACACAAGACAAGGAAAAGCAAACGAAAATCACGCTGCAGTGCAGGTCGTAGGTTCGATTCCTGCCCAGGACATGCATTTGTGTGCATGAACATGTCCGCATGTCCCGAGTCTAGGTGTAATTAAGTGTATATTTAGTTTGTATTTACAAACAAAAAGTAGTATATGTAGTAATATCAGTTATCTGGTTTCCATAGTACAAGCTCTGCTTAGTTTGGGATCAGGTAGTCATGTGTAAAAGAATTTCCAAGGATATTTATTTATTTATCATAGGCGTCGGCGGACTGTAAATACTGTACTGTACCTGTAATGTGGCACGACCGTAATATTTTTTCGTAATATTTTTTAAAAAATCCTTCACAGGTCCGACGTCGAACAAGTCCGAGCGGACACTGACAATACAAAGTTAGAGAGAGACATGGTTAGTTCAAGTACTTAAAATGTGAGATGGCGATATTGTGCGCGCGCTCGGAAATAAACAACGTAAGCGCCAAACCACATTTACTTGAATTAAAAAAAAACTACTTCATGAATTAAAATATGGTTGAAGGGTAGTTTAGATATCATTATTTGCTATGTTTTAGAAATAATTTCGTGATCTAAATCGTAAAAACATCGTGGTAGCAAGGAAAATTGTAAATAATTAGAGCTCATTTCATAATTTTTTTTTATCGAGAAAATTTCACCAAATCGTGATTTGGATTTAAAGATACTCAAGATAATATAGTCAAAAATCATACATCTAAATATAAGATTCCTAGTCCACATACTTACTTAAAGAAAAAGTAGAATAGAAAATCAACCAAATTTCGAACCCTCCTCTTAAAGTGTATACAGCTACGCTTTTATTTAAATGTTTTTTGTCCAATCCAATAGAATTTTGCGTGCACCCACATTACAAGGACGATATCGATTTTCTATACATTTTTTGACAGATATTGATTGTATGGAAAACGCGTTGCCGTCAGTTAAATGTGAATGACCATTAAGTTTTTTTTTAAATTAATCAATATACGGCACTGGCGCGTAATTTACAGATATCATTATGGGTTTTTCAGTACTGCGGCTACCTTTCAATACCTATCAATGCTACAAACATACGTGATTTTGATACCAGTATCCTGTTAAATATTTATTGACTAAGCAACTTCGCCGACTAAAATAAGGACACTATAATTTAAGGAAAAAATATAATTACAAACCATTCAGTTAATGACTACCTATAATTAAAATAGCAGACACACCTAATATCACACAATTTACCTACTAATACCACGTAACGTACTTAACACTCACCCGCAAATCCATATCATGGCAAATCACTCACACAAGCACCAATATCATCCTAATATACTAATGAATGGCAAATTATTAAATGCAACACTGTCTTTATCAGTAGCTATGTGAGAGTGCACGGCAGATAGTCCGTGCGATGCGCGGGAGTGCGGAGCGCGGCAGGACGCAGTCTGACTGCTGCGCCCGCGCAGGACAACAGGATCTAGGGGAAAACGCCCTCTACTATTCGCCCCGCGTCCCGCCGCCGCGTCTCAGCCCACCCCGACTCGCCAAAACCATAGGTTGTATCCTTTTACGACATTTACATTATATCGAGACAAAAAGAAAATTGGCTTTTGATACAAAAATATTGGTAACTGATGATACTGCTAGCTGCCACCAAAATGTAACTAATTGACAGGACTGTTTATACATTTATCGTAGTCAACATAACTGGGTTATAATTCAGTTAAGACGCTGTGGACGCTCCTAAGAGCACGCACTCTCTCCGCTTATCGCGCAAAGGTTAACGATTTTCGCATGGAAAAGTACTCGTATGATTACGCCTGCCTGTGGCAAATAAAACAATGTCACATTTATCTATAAATAGTGGGTCGTACGTTGCAGGGCGGATGCGCGGACGCAGGCGCGGGCGGGCGGAGCGCACCGCGCATGCGCGAAAATTTGGCACACGCTTTTTACATGCATCTAAAATTGACTGACACCGATTTATTGATGGCTAATAAAATGCACATGATGCAGGCTGGAACATTACGCGAGCAACTCTTCAACGTCATTTATCCAAGACGAAAACCCCTCTCCACGCCAGGGCGAGGGAGGGAGGCAGTGTCAGTACAGCTACTTACACTGCTGATTATCCAACGAACAATAGAATTCTAAATTGAGTACCTTATAAGCGCAATGCACTGGTAAAGCTCCTGTAATTATATGGCCATTTTCCTACTGCACTGATAATAGAATGGAAGAGGATAAATGTCTCTTTATTACTCCTATTACTTCAACCTGTAGGTCCTTAAAGGAACGCAAGCACGGGTGTGTGAGGCAGACATAGAGTTAAAATCTATGAAAATTACAATATACAGGGTGAATTTGACATTTTGAGTACCCTTTTAAACTATGACTCTACACATGTTTCAGGATATATTGGGGAAAAAAAATCTATTGATCAAAAAATATTGCTCGAGTAAAAAAATAAGCAAACCAGTTAACTGTTAGCGCCGCCATACACGCGACTGCACACGACAGCTCTAGAGCTGTCGTATGTAGTCGCGTGTATGGCGGCGCTTATACCTTACCTGGGCAATATTTTTTTATCAATTGATTTGTTGATTAACATTCCCTAAATATTCTAATGCATGTGTAGAATCACCGTTTAAAAGGATGCCCATGATTTTAAATTCACCCTGTATCATCGACTCGTATTGCATGTATTACATTAGGTACTTAACTTAATAATCCTACTAATATTATAAATGCGAAAGTAACTGTGTGTGTGTGTGTGTGTGTGTGTGTGTGTGTGTGTGTGTGTGTGTGAATGTTTGTTACCACGTATCTCCATAACTACTGCACCGATTTTAATGAAATTTGAAACGTAGATAGTGTAAACTTTGGAAGGAGACATAGGCTAATCATACCTATAAATTTCAACCCCTAAGATGGTTTAATAGGGGATGAAAGTTTGAATGTAGGTTCGTCATTTTTTAACTTAGAATTATGAAAATTTGTGGTTAGGTGTCTTTTAAAAAATAAAAATTAGTAATTTCAGTGTTTTTGAAAATTCAACCCCTAAGGGGGTAAAATGGGGATAAAAGTTTTGAATGTTATTTTGCATGGATGTTTGTCAGTTTTGAAGTTAGAATTGTGAAAATTAGTGTTTAGGTTTCTTTATATACAGGGTGTCCCAAAACTTTGCCACATGGAGGGGAAGTACCTTAAATATTGTAGATAGAGAATTTTACTGAATGAAGACTTCATTTTTATTTTAAAAACAATACGAACTGCATTCAAAGATTTTTGAAAACTCGCTTGCCACACTCGGGAATCGAACCGGCTAAAATCCGAAAAAATAACACCCTGTTCTTTTATGGCACAATCGATAGGATCAATGATAAGAACCAAATCTCTCTAACAAACATGGTAAATTAAATGAAAGGAAAACCATGAAATCTAAACTTATAAATTCATGAATTCAAAGATAAAGTGTATTCACAAAAAACCCGACTACTGAAAAATCGCGCTCTAAAGAGTATGAAACAAGAAAATATTCTCATCTAGAGGATAGCCGTGGTCCGTGTAGGTTCTTTAGGGCCAAATGGCATATGAACACGGACCACGGCTATCCTCTAGATGAGAATATTTTCTTGTTTCATACTCTTTAGAGCGCGATTTTTCAGTAGTCGGGTTTTAGTTTTTAAACTTACTTTTTATTTAATTATTTTGGAGTTACAGGTAACAATATATATATTTTTGAAATGTGCTCATCAAGCTCTTTCATTTGATACCCCACACGGTTTTATTAAAAAATGTTTTATTTTTAATTCATGACATTATGTCCTCTAGAGGGCGCCATATGCAATTTTATGTGACGTCACATAGCCTATAACCAGCGCGCCATTAAGCCGCTTCTAACGATACCTCATTTGTCAAATTACGACAAGTAGTTTGGAAGTTAGGTGGGAATAGACGCACATACATACATACATACATACATACATACATACATACATACATACCGGTCAAAATCATAACCCTCCGCCGTAGTCGGGTAAAAATGGAGCTAATTTCGAGGAACAAATTAGTTAAGTTTACCATTTTTTATTCGTTCAATTAAAATAAGTGAAGATTTTATGGTTTCCTTTCATTTTGAAAACTCGCTTGCCACACTCGGGAATCGAACCGGCTAAAATCCGAATAATAACATCCTGTACTTTTATAGCATCAATCGATAGGGTCAATCATAAGGATAAAATCTCTTTAAGAAACATAGTAAATTAAATGAAAGGAAACCCATAAAATCGACACTTATTTTAATTTTCACTTATTTTAATTCTTTAAGTTAAGATATCACGGGTTTCCTTTCAATTAATTTCCCATGTTTGTTAGAGTGATTTGATCCTTGTGATTGATCCTATCGATTGATGCCATAAAAGTACCGGCTGTTATTTTTTCGGATTTTAGCCGGTTCGATTCCCGAGTGTGGCAAGCGAGTTTTCAAAAATCTTTGAATGCAGTTCGTATTGTTTTTAAAATAAAAATGAAGTCTTCATTCAGTAAAATTCTCTATCTACAATATTTAAGGTACTTCCCCTCCATGTGGCAAAGTTTTGGGACACCCTGTATATGTAAAAAAATAATTTCAGGGTTTTTGAAAATTCATCCCCTAAGGGGGTTAAATAAGGGATGAAAGTTTGTATGCAAGTTCGACAATTTTCAAGTTAGAATTATGAAAATTTGTAATTAGGTGTCTTTAAAAAAATTAAAAATAGTAATTTCAGCGTTTTTGAAAATTCAACCTCTATGGGGGTAAAATAGGTGATGAAAGTTTGTATGTTATTATGCATGGATGTTTGTCAGTTTTGAAGTTAGAATTGTGATAATTGGTGTTTAGGTTTCTTTTTATATAAGTAAAAAAATAATTTCAGCGTTTTTGAAAATTCAACTCCTAAGGGGGTAAAATAGGGGATGAAAATTTGTATGTTATTTTGCATACATGTTTGTCAGTTTTGAAGTTAGAATTGTGAAATTTTGTGTTTAGGTTTATTTTTATACATGTAAAAAAATAATTTCAGGGTTTTTGGAAATTCATCCCCTAAGGGGGTTAAATAAGGGATGAAAGTTTGTATGCAAGTTCGTCATTTTTCAAGTTAGAAGTATGAAAATTGGTGATTAGGTGTCTTTTATAAAACGAAAAATGTTAACATCAGAGTTTTTGAAAATTAAACCCCTAAGGTGGTAGAATAGGGGATGAAAGTTTGTATGGGAGTTCGTCATTTTTGAAGTTAGAATTAAGTATGAAAATTGGTGTTTAGATGTCTTCTCAAAAATACAAGTCGGTTTTGGGATACATGCTATATACGGTAAACGGGATCCAGTATCAGGGAAACGGGATATCCGGGATTCGGGATATCCGGGATACGTGATATCCGGGATATTGGGTCTGGTATCCGGAATCAAGGATTATGGGATACGGGATCCGAGATACGATGTCCGGGATCCGGGATCAGAGATACGGGATCCGGCAAACGAGATCCAGGAAACGGAATCCAGGAAACGGGATCCAGGCTACGGGATCTGGGATATGGGATCCGGCAAACCGGATCTGGGATCCAGCAAACCGGATCCGGGACCCGAGAAACGGGATCAAGTCCGTTTTTTTTTAAATTTATTTTTTGCGCCGACGAATTCGCTCGCAAAAGCTAAATAAGTGTATGTGTCTGTATGTGTGAATGTTTGTTGCCACGTCGGTATCTCCATAACTACTAAACTGATTTAATGTGAAACGCAGATAGTGTAGGTTCTGGAATAAGACAGACGAATCACAAACATCAATTTCCACGCGGGCGAAGCCGCGGGCACAGCTAGTATGTGATATAATAAAGAAATGTCTAGACCAAACAAGTCAATGAACGTGACGAGCTATTATAACATCGCTATTATCGAAATCGATAAGAAGCAACAAAACTTTTTAAGTAAACAAACAAATAATCATAAGTACCTACGTATTCTTGGTAAAGTCACGGGTATAGTGGTCGTAAGCGAGGCTGTCAATCATGCTGATTGACGAGATGTATAAGGTGTATTAGGGTTTTCTGCTATATAGCCTACAGCCTACAGTCAAAAGTGTGGCAAAATAAGGCAGTAAACTAATAAGCGTAGGATTATAATAAAACTCAGCTTAATCACCTCACTCACTGACGGTAACAGATAACGCAGTCTAAACCGATGACGTGGAACATAAGCGAGAAAAGATTTTAGAAAATTCGCCCCCTCAGGGGGTTAAATAAGGAATTAAAGTTTTGTATGGTAGTCCGTAATTTTTAAGTTAAAAATTTATATGTTTAGGCTGCTGTGAATAAAATAAAAATTCATACCGTAAGGCCTTGGTCTCCTATTAAATGACATCGGCCGCTTACAGCGTCACGCGTACGCCGCGTCACAATGTTACTACCTATAGTGACGTCGGCGTGTGAAGGAGACCACAACAGTACATTTCTATTATTAGTAAGCATTGTGGCGCGGCTTACAAGTGACGCTGTAAGCGGCCGATGGCATTTAATAGGAGCCCACGGCCTAAGAGGGATAAAATTGGGGATAAATGTTTGTACGGAATATCTGAGCGGGCACAAGGCTAGTATCGAATAAGTACAAATAATGACACACTATATGTACTATACAGCATCTAGTGATCCCCAGTCACATGCTAACACGTTTTGAAAATCAATATGTACAATTTTCATAACATGATGCAATGTTTAGTTTGTTCGTTAATATTAATTTAGGACGGAGCTGTAAGCATTATTGGATGCATAAAACATTGTTTTGGGATTGGACAACTCTATACTATACAGAACTAGGTACTAAACAATCAAATTCTTGGACTTTGAATCCAACTGATAAGACATCAGGGTAGCTTTTCGATTGATGACTACAGTGTGGTTTCTGAAGAGGAGTACAATCTGCTATGCTAATCCCAAGAACTATCTCGGCTTGTGGCTGTATGCAGAGGACTGCAAATAATGAAGTCTGAGCAAATATTGGCGAGGTGCATACAACGCATCAAGAATGTCTATGGATAACTTGCTTATCACAACAGTGTGAAGTGAAACTTGATGTCACGGTGTTTGCAAATATGCACTGTGAAGTACCAATGGCTGCGTCTACATCAGACACATGCCGCACCCGAGCACTCAGCACCCGGACGCACCAACTGAGAACTTTAAATAGTATAAAACAAAGTCGCTATCCGCGTCTGTCTATTTCTCCGCTTAGTTCTTCTAAACTACGTAACGGATTTTGATGCGGTTTTCACTAGAGAACTTTTTAAATATAAAAATGTATCAATTGCACCAGTATGAAGCCGGGGCAGGTTGCCAGTTATAAATACATGGAATCACCAAGTAATAAAAGTCAGAGATCTAGGTAATAAGTATTACGTGTATTTAATAATAAGAAGCCACAATAACATATGAGTTATTGTAATGAAGTTGCGAATGACCGAGATTCGAACCTGAGATGTGCGGTCAACCGCACCGCCCCGCGCACACCCCCACAACACCTGATATGATGAGACTTTGCATTGTCTCAGAAATGTACACATCGAACATGTGTACATAGCTATTAGGAGCGTTCACAAGATCCTAGCCACAGCGCCAAAAATCTATCCTGACCTGACCAATCTGACCAAAACAATGGTTTTCTTCCTATATGTTTCCCCAGCTATAACGTACCTAATATAGATAGCATAGCATATAAAATTGAAGATAAACTGCAAATATTTCCAGAACTTAAATGCATTGAATATGACACACAATGGGAGAAACCATTAAACATAATTTAAATCAAAACTGATCATAAATTATTTCGATTTCATTTGACAACTAGTAAATTGTAAAGCCAAACATTAATAATTGGTTATGGACCATAAACTTATTATACTACTTTGAGACGGTAAATCTAGCAATTGAGTGTAAATTGACAAAACGATGTATTTATTGACATGACACTATTTGACTCAAACTCAAATAGGTACTGTACCTACATAAATAGCTTCAATCATTTCATGAGCTAGCCTAGACCAAATTAATCCTCTATTAACATCAATTTGGGTGTTATACAAATATGTATATTTCTTAAACGGACTATTTGAAGATATTAAGAACCACATACTATGCTAAGGCGAAATACAAATAAAGTGAGAAAGAAGTGTATTTGTAGAGCTATAACACACCGGGCCGCCAGGCGAAGTCGCCAGCCACGTATCCAAACAATTTGTATTGACTGGCGACGTCGCCAGTCTGTCGCCAGGTGTGTTACCTCCCATACATTTCAATACAAATAGTTGGCTACGGTGGCTGGCGACGTTGCCATGGCTACTCGGTTTGTTATGGCCCTTAGAGGCAAAATTGATATAAGCATAGATTTATTAAAGTTGTGTTACTGTTACTGTTTCTTCGTCATTTGTCCTTAATAAATTATAGGTATTCTATGTACGCTACTACATACATACATTGTTTAGTTCCCTTAAGTCTGTTCCTACTAGTGATGGGATGTTCTCGAGAACATTCTCACCCTCGGAAACTTACTCGTGAGATTTTTTTATTTTGGGTTACGTTATCCTAACTTTCAATATTAAAAACAATTAAAACCACCATACTTGCAAGTTTAACATGCTTCAGAAGATAAATTCTCGAAAATTCTCACGAGTAAGTTTCCGTACGTTTCCGAGGGTGTGAATGTTCTCGAGAACAACCCATCACTAGTTCCTACTACCTACAGTACGGTATATGTGTCAGATAAATCTCAAATTCTGAGGCGGATTAATTCATGTTGGCATTTAATAAGTGCATACTACGTTTTTAAAGGTCGAGTTTTATATTTTCATTGATAAAACATTTGTCCATAAAAATACGAACTATGAATTCTAGCGGACCACAAATCAAGAGATCTTAAATTCTCACATGACTGACAGCCTAAGCTGCATACGAGGATTAAATCAACCCAAATAACACCCTATCAAAGCTTTTGTAAGCCTTCGTAGAAGTTTGAACTGGTAATCATTCTTATTTTAAAAAGTTAAGCCCCCAGAAACAAAACAGTAAAAGCGACGACGGCCATAAAACATAGAAAAACATTAAAAAAAAAAACCGCGTTGTAATCGGTTCTCTAAATTGCGTTTGAGCATTCGGCGGTAAGCAAAAGCGTTTAACTTGACACCCCTCTTTGTATTGCGTCGAGGGTTAACAAAAAGGAAAAATAATGTGATATTACCCCCACCACCCATAATGTCACATCGGGTAATATTCCACAAAGATATTAATTGATATTATTATTGAACTATCCAGAGTAAATAAGATCCGTCGGCGTACGTTTATTTACTTAACCATTCCGTAATAATAACATGAACTATAGTACGTTTTTCTATACTTGTCCTATTTCGTAATCAAAGATGGCGTCCAGCGGGGCGATTGCGTAACTTTTTTGTCAATGTTTCAATGGTTTCGTATATAATTGACCCAGGATGAACGAAACCAATTGAAACATTGACAAAAAAGTTACGCAGTCGCCCCGCTGGATGCCATCTTTGCTTACCAAATAGGACAAGTATAAAAAAACATACTATAGGTAATCGTTTGTGACACATGTATATCATAATTTCTATTAAAATACTATTACCACCGATAATAATTAAACATAGGGAATTAGATTAATTAATTAATTAAGGCGATATTTATCTATTTAAATTCATTAAAACTGTGTACCTAAGTGTCCAGTTAGCGACATATTAAGTCATTGGCGGCGTCTTCATCAGGCGCATGCCTCGCGCGAGCACTCACTTTTGACGTCGGAACGCATAGACGTAATGTCATAATATGAGTGCTCGGGTGAGGCATGCGCGCCATATGGACACATCTACTGAACTTGGACCACTTTGTATTGCAGCGAATCTTTTTTTAAAATAATATTTAAATAGGTATGTCGCTAATATTTGGTTATGACAACGTACGTCTACACCAACGTTTGTAAAATAAAAAGTAGGTATAAGATGCCGATATCCGAGTATTAGAGAATAATTTGGTATGTATATTTTTAAACAGGATCTAAGTTTGAATTTAATCATGTCGGAACCATGTTTGGACTTCAATCATCACTCCGTTATCGAGTAGTCTTGACTTTAAACTCAACGAAGCTCTGTGTACAATGCAATTTGGATATCAAGACTAGTATCGCTCATACCGAAAGACGTCCGTTCATGTGCGTCAAACATTTACTACGGTAATTTATTACGTTTAAAACTGCTAAATATGTTTATGTGATCATGATAGGTTTATGTGTTTGCTTAGCAAGGAACAACACTGGACGAGACCAACTAAAATAAATCATGGATGGAGGGACTCATGTTAATTTTACGAATTCACCGTGTTCATTTTCCAAATTGTCCAAATTTTGGTACTCTTAATTTTAACCCAGTTGAATGTCTGGTTTTCTTTTTTTTAATTAGGTTAAAATGAACAGTCCACAGAGTAAAGAATAAAGAAAGAGGTGCTCTTATTAGAATTATGTATGAAAAAAAACGTGGTCATCGTTTTTTCATTTTCATTGTTCTATCTATCGGTAAATAGTTGAACTACTCGCTTAGTTTTATGTCGATGTTAGTACTAGGCTGACCACTCGGCCGAGTTGCTTAGGGCCAGTCCCCTTAGTAATTGGTCCATGGAACAGTCATACAACGTCATCTGTCATTCTCCATTCAATCTACAAAGCTACGTCGCGGTAGTGAGGTGCAGCATCTAGCACAGATAATCAGGCGACATAGTTGGCAGGCCACGATCGTCGCAACTGCCAAGGTACACACTTCCTAATTTAGGTACCAAAGTTGGGGGGCGTGGGGCGTGTATGGGTGTTGTTTCTTACAGGGCGGAATTGAGTCTCTTAAACAAAGGGACGACAAAGACAACATAACGTTTACTATTTGCCTACTTTAGCTACTAAGTTGGCAGTAGACCTATAATGCCTAAAGATGCAAGATCATGTAACGTATTATCGCAACAACACACCATAATACAAACAAAAACAAAAATCTGTTCCAAAACAATCTGAAAGCAAGGAAAAGTACAGACACTTTCCACTGCAATTGAATCAAATAAAAATACCACTGCCGCTGCGTCTCATGCCAAATATACTGTGGTCAATCCAAAACCGGCCGACGAAAGTACGCAAATGCAAAAATCTTCATTTCTTTGGAGGCGTTCCAATATTTTAACAAAATACGCACGATTTTAGCACATGTATTTTTAAAATGCCAGCCATTTAATTCAAATGTATCTTTTGAACTCGAAATTCTGTCGTCGGAATGGCCAATGAGGTCGTTTTACACATTATTAGGACAGAGAGAGACGTAGATTCGTCTGAGTGTGTTTAGATAATAAAATCCAATTAACGAAATTCCCATGCATGTTATGTAAATGTTATAGTACTTATATAATAACACTCTGTTACCAGCATTTCTGGCTTTAATTCGAATTATGGAGTCAGTAGACAATATAGATCATTTCCATAATAGCAGACCCTGCTGTAGGCGTAGGCTACTGTCATACTACGGTCGCTGCACCAGACCACAGATTAGAGGAAGGACCAGACGACATCGAAGATTATATATGTTATGAGATAGGTAGGTAATGTGTTTGCATTAAATAAATACGCCCAACCGAACTTCAAGAAAAGCGTTTTTTGCATGAACTCCGTATACCACTCAGGCTATAAGGACCTTTAGAAGCTTGGATTTGGAGACCTTGCGTAGGAACATAGGTTCAACAGTTGGTCCTTTCAGACATGTTTAATGTTATTATAATTAGATTTGATAGCATAGCTCAAATACTAAATCTAGTCAACTCACGCACATACGCCAACTAAATTCTGGTTATTGTTTATGGAGCTCGTGTCCTCTTTAGTTGATATTCGGCATCCCACGAACCAGTTTGATTAAATGTATTTATGGTCAGGCATAAAAGACCTACCTCTCAATACGCTGCGACTGGCATCGCCGCCGCCCTCTGGATCACCTGCCGTAAGCACAAAATGTTTCAATAATTGCAACGCTGTAAGCACATTTTATGAAGCAATTATAAAACTATAATATTTACGACGCCAAGCAAATAGTTTTCTACTTTATATCTATCTATAGCATAGTATGAGAGAACAGTTAAGAAGAGGGTTCGAAATTTGGTTGATTTTCTATTCTACTTTTTCTTTAAGTAAGTATGTGGACTAGGAATCTTATATTTAGATTATGATTTTTGACTATATTATCTTGAGTATCCTTAAATCCAAATCACGATTTGATGAAATTTTCTCGATAAAAAAAAATTATGAAATGAGCTCTAATTATTTACAATTTTCCTTGCTACCACGATGTTTTTACGATTTAGATCACGAAATTATTTCTAAAACATAGCAAATAATGATATCTAAACTACCCTTCAACCATATTTTAATTCATGAAGTAGTTTTTTTTTACATCAAGAAAATGTGGTTTGGCGCTTACGTTGTTTATTTCCGAGCGCGCGCACAATATCGCCATCTCACATTTTAAGTACTTGAACTAACCATGTCTCTCTCTAACTTTGTATTGTCAGTGTCCGCTGCGACTTGTTCGACGTCGGACCTGTGAAGGATTTTTTTAAAAATATTACGAAAAAATATTACGGTCGTGCCACATTACAGGTACAGTACAGTATTTACAGTCCGCCGACGCCTATGATAAATAAATAAATATCCTTGGAAATTCTTTTACACATGACTACCTGATCCCAAACTAAGCAGAGCTTGTACTATGGAAACCAGATAACTGATATTACTACATATACTACTTTTTGTTTGTAAATACAAACTAAATATACACTTAATTACACCTAGACTCGGGACATGCGGACATGTTCATGCACACAAATGCATGTCCTGGGCAGGAATCGAACCTACGACCTGCACTGCAGCGTGATTTTCGTTTGCTTTTCCTTGTCTTGTGTAATTTCTTTTCATCTCTTATCATTTTGTGTCATCTCTTGTCATTTTGTGTCATCTCTTGTCATTTCATAGTTATTCGTGTCATTTCTGTAAAAACTCCCTATTTCGCTTACTGTTATATACTTGCAGCATGGTCTTGGGCCGACAGTGGGAATACATTGCTTGTCAAAACAATGGAGTCGCTTTATTGCGTTTGTTGTAGGTATGGATGGGCAAGTAATAAATATATCATACATCAATAAATTATCGTAAAAAATAACATTACAGATATGGATAGGAAAATGTTTGTCCGTCCTATTCAATCTATTATATTATAAACGAAAGTAACTCTGTCTGTTACCTTTTCACGGCTAAACCGCTGAACCAATGTTGATGAATTTTGGTATGGAGATAGACTGGGTCTTGGCGGAGAACATAGGCTACTTTTTAAACCGACTTCAAGAAAGGAGGAGGTTTCTCAATTCGACCGTATATATATATATATATATATATATTTATGTGTGTTCGCGGATAACTTCGTCGTTTATGAACCGATTTTGATGAATCTTTTTTTGTTGGAAAGGAGATATTCCAGCGGTGGTACCATGATAAGGAAACCAGGATCTGATGATGGCATCCCAGTAGCTACCTTGTGTTTGGGCTTGATTAATTTGTATTGGTGAGGACTTTACACCTAGATGGGTTGTGACTGTCATTAGGGGTCTGATGATGAAGACGTAGGACAGTCAAGGGAACTCCTCAACGTTTTACAGTAGCTACCTTGTGTTTGGGCTTGATTAATTTGTATTGGTGAGAACTTTACACCTAGATGGGTTGTGACTGTCATTAGGGGTCTGATGATGAAGACATAGGACAGTCAAGGGAACTCCTCAACGATTTACAGCAATTACCTGGTGTTTGGGCTTAATTCATTTCTATTGATGGGAACTTTGCATCCATATCGTTTATAAGTGCCATTACAGGTCTGATGATGGAGACCATACACAGACGAGGGAATTCTTCAACGATTTACAGCAGTTACCTTTTGTTGGGCTTACTTCATACGGTTGAATATGCCAAAATGTTCATTGGTATGGCGCCACTAAAAATCGTGAAATAAAATTATTTTTATAAAAAAAAAAACCGACTTCAAAAAAACCTGATGCACTAAAAAGCCTGAAATAATATTTCTATTACCACCTCTGCCTACCCCTTCAGGAAAACCAGACGTGATGGTGTGTTATCGAGTATTTGAAGTCGGTGCCAATCTTGGTATGCCAAGTCTACCTACTATAAAAGTAAGAAGATAGATTGGCACCGACCCCAAATACTCGATAACACACCATCACGTCTGGTTTTCCCGAAGGGGTAGGCAGAGGTGGTAATAGAAATATTATTTCAGGGTTTTTAGTGCATCAGGTTTTTTTGAAGTCGGTTTTTTTTTTATAAAAATATTTTTTTAGGGTTCCAAAGGGTGCTAACGGGACCCTATTAGGTACTAGGCCTACGCTGTCCGTCTGTCTGTCTGTCTGTCTGTCAGCGCGGGCTGTATCTCACGAACCGTAACAGGTAGAGAGTTGAAATTTTCACTGAATGTGTATTTCTGTTGCCGGTGCAGAACAAATACTAAAAATATAATAACATTTAAAAATAAATATCAAGTCTCAAACTTGATATTTTTGATGTGTTTATTCTACGGTGGTACGGAACCCTTTATGTGCGAGTCCGACGCCTTCAGATCTTATGAATGTTTTCTTGAAATAAATATAGTGTATTTTAAGTAATTAACTGGCCAACCCTCAGGTCCTACCTACCATGTTAGGATCTTTTTCGTTCTAGCGGGTGTAAACCGTGATTTAACGAGTTAATGTGATAATTTTTGTATTTAAATTATTCAATTCAATGTATTTGTTTCAGACATAGTCCAATATTGATTATTAAAATTATTATAATTCACAATAAATATAAAACAATAAATAAAAGTAAAATTTAATTATAAAAAAAAAAAAAATATTTTTCATGTTTTATCATTAAAATACAATAAAATATAACATAAATTAAAATAAAATACAATAAAATAACAACCTACCCCTAATTAAACAAATACCGTCCGCGTGGGATACTGGCTGCATGTCCTCCCTGTATTCAAGCTGTTCCTGTTGTCAAGCGAATTTTTTGAGCAAGGAAAGAGCCAGCCCTCTTGTCACCTGTGGCGGTAACCAGTCTAAGGGTGATTTTGATAGATAAAAAAATAAAGATAAAAAGATAAACAAAAAATAAATGCATGGTTAAATCAATAAAATTAATAAAAACTGAAAATTAAATTAAAAAATAAATTAAATATGGTAAAAAAAAATATTATGACACCGCTGATGACTTCATGATCGGCATCGAAGTTAAGTACCAAAGTATTCCTTTGCCTACGAAACATGAAAAAGATACTCATATCCGGCAGTCAGTCACTGACACAGAGTATGTACATTTTTACCCGACTACGGTGGGCGGAGGGTTATGATTTTGACCGATATGTATGTATGTTCATCTGCTCCCGTATAACGTCCAAACTATTTTTATCATAATAATTTGACTAATGAGGTATCGTTGGACGCGTCTGGATCGTCCGCTGGTTATAGGCTATTATACGATCGAAATATTGTTATACGTATCTATCAGCATATTGTAGGTATCGTTTGTCTTCTTTTGACTTACTTTGTCTTCAGCAATAAAAACAACATAGAAATTAAATTATTTTTTTCAAATACAAACACTCGACATAAAAATCCCATATAAAACGAAAAAAATATATTTGAATATTTTCATCCATTTCATCTATTTTAAAAGGTGCACTGGGACATATTATTTTAATTGTACAAATTAAACAATATTGTTCCTTCAAAAAATAACTATACTATAGTCTACTCCATAGCTGTTCTGTCCTAGCTAAGCGAGAGGGATATATCCTTCGGCAGCTCACGCGACGCTAGCCACACCCCGAAACTAAAATTCATTTTTTTCTTGTATCGTCTTAATGGACGAGCCGACTTTAAAACGGTTGTTTTGTTTGATAACTCTGAAATTGTTCTTAGCTTAATGGAAATCTTATCAGTTTTCGATGATGCTATAGGTATCTAGAATAAACAATAATGAAACTACAATACCTACTTACTTATGTCAATTATTTTGCAAAACATTGAAGGTTGTACCTATGCGCCAACAAAATTAAATGTAACGAAACATAAAAATTGTACAAAGGGAACGGTGAAAGTACATAAATACGAAGCAAACAGGACCACAGGCAGTTAGCTGTCCATAAATAAACTGATACTGAGTCAGCCGATACCAAATGTACTGCGTAGATAACACTTGTGGGCAACACGGGCCGTTCCTGTACAGCATAAACCAAATGGCCATGCACTTGAACCGACTCACTTGATTCGGACGATAAACCATCGTAACTATTCCGAATGCTGTTAAGTAACCAATGGAATGCACTGAATAGTATTAAAACCACTTGCGTAGGTAAATGAGCTAATTCAAAGTAAGTACCTATTGGCAAGGTAGGTATCTCTATAACTGAAAATTGACAAGCATTTAGCAAATCGCTATCAAAGATATTATAATGTTTAAAATAACGTAGATAATAGAGAAAGTAATAGTATAATCCTGTAAAAAATATTATACATCTAAGCTACATAATAATACCTAAGCTATAGGCGCTATATAGCTATTGAAATAAGTTATGTCTGTGCCCTATAATTTATTTGTCATTATACATATACAGGTTTATATTTAGTTACCTATGTGGGTTCATTATACAGTTTTATTAAGTACCTAATAAAACAAATTTGATTTGGTGGGCTGTAAAAGTTTTACTCTCACCATTGTTTTTCAACAAGAAAATGCATTTCAAGAGAAATTTTAATGGATTTCCACCCCCAGACAAACAGCCAAATTGTATGATTGAAAATGTCGACCCCAGACGCCACTAGTCAAAGAAATTTATATTTCTTTCTACCCAGACAGGGCAACGGTCTCGTAAAACGTACCAACATTTCATCTTAGACTATCATTAAACGGTCTTAGACTTGGGTTTTACAGCTTTAGATTTCAGAGAACTTCAATGATAGGGCCCTAATCTACCTTAATTAACTAGTGCGCTAAATCAAATAGATTATTTTCATCCTCATTTTCATTCAGCAAAGCACCTTCAGAAATAGGCAGGCATGTTATAAATCTGAAGATCTAAACCTGATTTCGCTTTTGGGATTAGTCATTAAGACGGGGACAGCAGCTAACGAGGCATTTTTGGAAGCTATCGCCACTTAGACGAGAGAAGTAAGAATTTTGAAAAAAATATCATTGTATTAACTGAACCCTCATCTTTAAAAAATAAGCAGGAAAAAAGTTCTTTATGCTCTTTTTGTATGTGAAAAAAAATATCAAAATGAAGCTGTTTTCGTCTTAAAATTTCTATCTCCTTTTAAACGGCTTGGAATTTTTTATTATTTTTTTCGCCAAAAGATGGAGAAAGACAATACCTAAAAAAATTTAGATCGATTTTGGTAATGCAATAGTTTTTCACGTCACAATTAATGATTTTCGATATTTTCGCCTTAAGGCCCACTTCCCCACCGCGCGTTTCCGCCGTCTGGATTGGTCGAGAGCGCACTAGCCCCCCGCCCACTTTTTTTGCGAAAATATCGAAATCATTAATTGTGACGTGAAAAAATATTGCATCACCAAGATCGAACTTTTTTTTTTTAGGTATTATCTGTCTCCATCTTTTGGTGTAAAAAAAATTTTGAAATTCCGAGCCGTTTGGAAGAAGATACAAATTTAAATTTGAAAACTGCTACATTTTGTTTTTTTTTTTCACATAGTAAATGAGCATGTAGCACCTTTTTCCTGCTTAAAATTTAAAGATGAGGGTTCTATAAATACATTGATATTTTTTTCAAAATTTTTACTCCACTCGTCTAAGAGGAGATAGACTCCAAACATGCCTCGTTAGGTGCTTGTACCGTCTTAATCTTCGGCAGTCTCAGATTTTACTGGACCAAATTTTAACTGAATGGCTTAACCTTTAAACTGTCAAATCGTATCACGATTTACAAGACTGATATTACAATCCATCCGTTGCGGGTAGGTAGCTGTTAAGCTAAACTTTTAGAGACTTTTCTATCGTCATATTAATGAATGATTTAACAACGTGATCATTTGATACTACACCAAGCTACTTTTGATGACGACTATACCTAGGGTCAGTAGTCTGATGATATTTAACAACATTATGTATTAATTAGTATGGTGATATGTAACGGAGAGGAACATGCTGCATCTCATTTTGGCTTTGGGCTTGTTAGGAGCTAGCCTCTCTCCATTGGGAGGTTGACCAGAAAACATTGAGCCAGCCATGTAGGGCTAAGTTAGTGAAGTAGTCATCGCCAATTGCCACAACAGTATTTACGATATATTTACAGACTCCATATTATTGCCATTAAATTGGCAATCGGCAAACAGAGCGTATTTACCCGCGCTTTCAGCGCGCTCTTCCAGAGCGCTTCTGGTTCATAACTTAGATAATTGATATTGATGGGTCTACTTGACTTCGTGGCTCCAGCGAATGGGATGGGGTGCCGTTGTTAGTGTCGTTACATCGATGCTGTTCATTGAAAAAGGAGAAAGCGGCAACGCTGGTGTCCACAAATTACGAGTGAACTAAAAACATGACACACCACCAGATTTTGCAGGCGCTGCAATTAAGGGTTTACATTAAACTAATGCCTAAAATTCTACCTATAAGTAATAGGTAGCTACTAGTAGTGATGGGATGTTCTCGAGAACATTCTCACCCTCGGAAACTTACGCGGAAACTTCTCGTGAGAATCTTATATTTTGGGTGACGTTATCATCACTAGCTACTAGTGACTCGTGTAAGAAATTAAATAGGCATAGGTATTCATAGAAATTTGCGGCTTTTAAAACCTTTCCAAATAATCAATGTTATATGTGTGTTAAATAAAATAGAATCTCACAATTATGTAGGTATTACATTGGTTCTAATTCTGTTGGCTACGAATTAAATAAATTTGACAAATAAAAATATGTCTCTCTTGCTCATGAATCACGTAGATGGGAAGAACACGGATAGGATAACACTTTATTTAGTTTAGTTTGTGTACCAACAGAATAAGCAGCATTATTTACGTTTTAGTGGTAGTTACCGTGGTAAGGTTTCTACTTAATAAAAAGCTACGTAGGTAATAGGTGGGTAAGTTATGTTATCGTTGCATTTGTAGGTAAACTTTTCCGGCCATTGACCTCCGCGCGGTCAAGGTCGTGTCGTGACCTTTATTGCGTTTCAGCTCAGTGATTATATTTCCTACAGCTGTTTTCGTTACGCAATTTTATTCACCTATCTATCACTAAGAAAATAATAGCTAAAGCTACTGTAGGGTAGGTAAATGGCAGGTGATGAGTGTATGTTTTGAAAGGATTCTAAGGGTTGTTACACACTACAATGTTATTGCACAAACCTGTTTTTTTACGCCGATGTCTTGAAAATACCACTATGTAATATACCGAGTTCACATCACCAGAACACTTCACCTTTTGATATACAGTCGCGATGTGAAACTGTTACAAAAACGAGAGTATGGTTTATTATTGTCACCCCGTGTTTACATGTGGCGGCACGGCGTGCGTGAGCCGTCGACTGGCGGTGAGGACGCGGGAAGGTCGACCGCCATTACTGCGCATGCGTGTTGATGACCATAACGTCGCCAAACCGAAACGTTGCGTGCCAGACTGCCAGCCTTTGGTGCCAGCCAGCCAACGGCCAAGCCAAGCCAGCTACTGACCTCCGCCAACTTTTGATGAACCTGAGCTGCTATAATATGCCCGGTCTGTACCTACGAAAGTAATAATCCGTTTCGTCGGGGCTTCAAATTTTGAATTTTGACACATTTCCGTAGTAAATTGGTCAAATCAAAATTACTTACTAACGAACGAAAAAATGGCCTGAATTAGACTCTGGACTCTGGGGCGTCCATAAATTACGTGAGGTGATTTTTTGAGATTTTACGACCCCCCCTCCCCCCTTGGTGAGATTTCGTGAGATTTTGCTCGACCCCCTCCCTCCCCCTCTAATCTCACGTGCGATTTTTCAAAAGCTATTCTAGAGGAGAAACATGTTTTACTTAATTTAACCCAGTTTTCTTGCAATTTTACACTGATTCTTGCGGTAAAAAACAAATACGTGAGATTTGCCGAGACCCCCCTCTCCCCTACGTGAGATTTGGTGAGATTTTGCTCGAACCCCTTCCCCCTAAAGGCCTCACGTAATTTATGGACGCCCCCTTACTAGGATTGCCTCGGGGGGGGGGGGGGGGGGGTTACTTTGAAAAACGAAACGAAAGCTTCGGCTGACGGATCGTCCGAAGTACGGATTCGATGATCGTGATTTGACGTTTCTTCTTTCGTGGATCTTAGTCTGAAAGTTATTTGATATTTACGATTTCAGCGTTTGACATGGTTTTGATCTTAATCGAATCCGTAACACTTTCGGAGTAGGAAATCGCCCGATCCGACAGCCGAAGGTTTCGTTTCGTTTTTCAAAGTAACCCCCCAGTCCATTTTACGGTAGGTTGGTGTAGGTACTAGCCAAGTAGGCACCCTAATTAGGTAGGTAGGATTCTCAATTTGGGACCATACAGCTGCATATATTTATTTTATTTACTTATTAATTCTCTATTTATCACATTTTAATAGCTTGTAGAACATTGGTAGCCGTCGTACTTTTTTATTTCTCTCCATAACTTAATACTACCGCCATCTTACGGCAGCGGTAAAACCTAATTAGTTTGCCGCTCTCTGCACTTCCAAGTATAGCAACGCAGAACGCATTATTTTGTACCTTACATTGTTGTACATGTTCAACTAGATGGCGCAGTTTCAAATAAATTTTAGTTTTTACTTGTATCAAACTAATATGAGGAAGGTATTCTAGGTACTTATAGTATAAAAGCGTGGTCGACACCGCCTATTCAGTTACATGTTACATACAAACTGTAGTATAGTACCAGCAGAAAAAGGTCCTTGTAGTGGTGTGCATGACACCGTAACGCAGCGTTTCTCATATAACACTGACTGACATCACAATAATGAACCCTAGAGAGAGAACACAATGAGCTTGGCGGGAGCTGCCAACAATCTTTACAAAATAATACTTCCGGCCCCACCTTGCCACCCATGTTTTATAAATACTACCTACCTAGCTGGCTTCAAGTTTCTACAAGGATATTAAATGTTCAAGTGTTAAGTATTATAGATCATGGTTAACCTTTTATTACGCTGATGTCTGTATTGCTATCTATGAAAGGGATAGTATTCTGAGAACAAGCAAAATCACTATTTAAAATAAAGAAAAAATAACCATAATAACAAGCTCGTTTCGACATTTTATTCATGTAAATTTGCAGATATAATTAATACAAATTATGGTCATGTAAATTGGGATCTATGATAAATTATTATAACTATTAGCTGGTTTAGAGGACACTGTATCATACCTCCGAATAGATTAAATCCAGCCATTGTTAAATTTTGATGACTCGTTGAAATATAAAAAGGCAGTCTCGGAGGTGTGGCGTTACAAATACTGTCTTATTCCTAAGTTTACATTATGAGATTTTTATTGTGATAGTGATAAAACACAAACTTAAATTATGTGAACATTCTACTTCCTGAATGGCTACAATATGCATGCATGACTCCATTACATTAGGTTCCTCACCCTCTAGGTTGTTTTAATTAGTGCAGAGCTATCTCATTAGGTCAACTAATAAATTCCTAAAAGATTAATGTGACAAAACCTATATTGTCTACATGTCATACATCACAATTTTTTCCTAAAGTAATCTGTACAGTTTGAGTAATTTAAGATGCCTAATGCCAATTTACTATACATAATGTGTCCAAATAAGATGATAGTTAAGTAGCAGGTGTATCATATACTGTGCCACAGTTAGTACATAGGACTCTTGTATAACTTTAGCAATATTACTAATGGATGCGCACAATTTCTATTTCCAAATAATTCAGGATTCCTAACAAAACAAGCTAGATAAAGTAAATATTCACAAAGAAATCCATAAATAAACCTTTTATTAAAATTGTATAAGACTGAAATACTTTGTTGACACTACTGATTTCCTGAATGTATGATCATTCATTTCAGAGAGCAAGTTATATTATTTCTCAGACTCCTTTAGTTCAGGTGTGACTTTCAACCATGGGTGCTGAAGGCACTCATACGCGGTGGCACGCCGATTCGGATCGAAGTCCAACATAGGCTTTAAGAAGTCAGCAAATTCCTCTGCATCATTCTGACTCCACTCATATTTTTCAGTGAGTACGGATACTAGGCCCCACGGTTTCAACCCTGTAATATTCCTCAGCTCTCCCTTTTTATTAAAGAACACCTTTGAATATTTTCCTGATGCTGCAATCCTTTTAGGAATATCTCCAAGAAGTTCTATAATATGAGCGAGGTGATCTTCATCCCGGCTGTACCCATCACCTGAGTGCGGTTCAAATAGATAATCTCCTGTGGCTAACTCAAAAGCCATGCATGCTGTGCTCCATATGTCAGCCGAAGTTCCATAGCCCGCACTCAGTAACACCTCCAGAGACCGATACTGTCTGGTCTGAATATCCTCTGTGAAATGACGATGAACCCAGCAGGCATTACCTAAATCAGCAATCTTTACTTCAAGTTCACAGATATCAAAGGCAGGATCAGATTTTTTATCAAGTGATTTACCTTTAGTGGACTGAGAATTGAAAGAAGGTGGAGTGTCAGTCATTTCTCCCTCTGACATTGGTGTACCTGCATCATCTCCACAACCATATTGTTTAGTTCTTACCTGCACAGCTTCTGCATCAGTATCAAATGCCTCTTCATCAGCCTGTTCTATATCATTGCAACCATTGACATTGGTTTCAGTTTCAGAACGGGTTGTGTCAATCACACTAGCTTCCTCAGGTGTTGGTGGTGAATCATCGTCCTGAGACATGGGAGCAGACTCGCTGTTAGGTAGAACCTTTTTCTGCTCTTCTATCTCTTCAATTTGCTCCATTTGTTTCTTTAGGAGCATGGATTGACGCTTCGCTTTTTTCTTTAATTTTTTCTTTTTGTTTCTACTCATTTTAGCAGTGACTACTTGTTCTTGAAATTCCTTAGGAGCAGTACTAATCAAGGAGTGAGGAAGCCTCAAGCCTAAGGAATGTAGTTCTGTAGCCTCAGCTGCCAGTTTGCGAATATATGGCTCATCAACACAAACCAGTACATTCTCGGGCTTGATGTCAGTGTGAATTATCTTACATTTAGTATGCAGGTAATCCAACCCCTCCAATACTTGACGAATAATGGTTTTCACATTTTCGCGCGGTATACCTCTATAATTAGACTTGAGTATCAACTTCAATAGGTGGTGGCCCAGAACTTCAAACACCATGCACACATGGGTTCCATTCACACCGGTTATTTTAAAGTCATTAAGCAACTGTACGGTTTTATTCCTCTTGGGGTCGGACGGGTCGCTATCACGAACTGCCTTCAGGATCTTAATTTCATCTAGAGCGGTCTCTGTAAAATGAGGCGCTGATTTGACAACTTTTAAAGCAACAAACCGTTTGTCGACCAAATCCCAACACAACCACACTGTAGAAAAGTGACCCCATCCCAATTTCCTAGTGACGTGGTACCGATTCAGGAACAAGTCTCCGATTTTGACAGGATGGTATCCACCCTTGCAGTAGTCGGCGCTGTCCTCCTGCTCCTCGTCGTCGCTCGCGTATTGCTCGTCTTCGTCTTCCTCGATCGTTTCATTGGAAGAGCTATGTGTTGGTTCTAAACGATTCTGGTTCTGATTACGCAGACCGTTTCCTTGTCCAGCAGCCCCGTGATCCTCCTCGCGATTCTTCTTTTTACCAAGTTTATGCCTTTTCTTTTTCGCCTGAATGGCGAGCACTCTCCTATTTACATCTGATTTAGAACTCATTTAGTAAATTAAACACTTTCAACAACTGCCAATATAGTATAAAATTTATCTTTTCATCTCAAATCTTTTTGTTTGAGTATGGCGGCCGGTCGTAGAACAAAATGCGTTCGAACATGAAATCAAGATGTTGCTAGCTAAAAAAAAAAAACCTTTGAAACTCTATGAAACCAAATATTTTAAGTCTATGCATGAAACCAACAAGTTTTTTTTTCTGAGTGAAATCCTCTAGTGGCAACCACACACACACGTACCTACACCATTGTAAAATGGTATTTGAAAATGACTAATAAAATAATAATTTCAACAAATGATTCCGCAGAAATTCCTCAAATAGGTACCTACCTACTTAATTTTCTCTCATACGTTCGATTAATACGCCTTTCGTGAAACTAGATAGGTAGGTTATACGCGCTCCGTAAGTGGCACATACAAACTTTGCTAATTGTCATACCTGTGTCGAGTCTCGCGTCAATTATGGACGCGTTGACAGTGTCATCATTATTACTCGTATTGTTGATTTGAACGCGTAGTTATTAGAAAATTATATGAAAGTAAGCATCATACTCAGTCTGCCGCCGCTGATTGCGTGTCTGCCCGGTATTCGCGTCGCATTTTATATATTTTTCGTCGTTTGTGTAACCTATCTAACTCTTTTCTTATTTCATCATTGTTTATTACGTAGGTATACATTGCCGATTCTGACGGGTTGGATCACCACTGGACACTTTATAATTCGCCAGTTTCGTTTACTGGTCAATTTCCTTATTCATGAAATTCTTTAATTAGGGAAACTTATATGGTCGAAGGGGAAACTAGGTACCTACCAACGTAGGTACCTAGTTTCCCTAATTAGCCAGTTTCGTTCACTGGCCAGTTTAACTGGTTTTGATCAATTTCATAAATTTACTCAATTGGTCAGTTACCTAATTCGCCAGTTTTGCTGACTGCTTGCTTTCATAAAATATTATATGAAAGCAAACAATGTACTTCAATCCACTGTCGTCACTGACCGTGTGTGTGTGCGCGCGGCATTCGTGCCATTTGTAAACTACTTATCTTTTTGTCATGCATCTAAACTACCTATCTACCTCTTTTCTTATTATCATTGATTCACATAATGGAAATGAGATTGATGATCACATGATCTACGAAAATACTGGAGGTGCGAACCGTGATTCGAACCTTCAATGTATTTCAAAGTGTGCGTTTGACCACTGAGCTCTGCTTAAGGACACTGCATATTTCAAATTCGAAAGAACATTTATTTATCTACAAATCACTTAGTTTTCTCAACAGTCGTAGGCTTACGGATGTCTGTTGACATATTCTTACTTTGTTCTTTCGCATCTTCTTTTTTGCACATAGAAGCTACAGGTATTAAAACAACACCAGATAGAAAAAAAACAGCCCCTGCCACATAAAAAGCAACAGCATATCCAAATTTTTTTTTGAGCATACTCGCTACTGGCGTGCTTATTAGGGTTCCTAAACCTTGAAACGTGTACAAAATCCCAGTCGCGTTAGTTAATCGTTCCAATCCATACAATTTAACAATTAATACGCTCCGGAGGCAAGCCAAACTGGCTACAAAAAATCCGTAAACTACACAATATACAAACTGATAATAAGGATTATAAGAAAGATTTGAAGCCATTGTTGATAATCCTCCTATCATACATGACCAATAATACAGTTTAAGCGGATTCATTTTGCATGCCAATGCGCCTATGACAAGCTTACCCACTATATTAAAACCGCCGATTACACTTACATATATGTCACTATATACGGGATCGATGCCCACAGTCATACTACGATCTTGCATAAAAACAAACGGTATTAAATATCCAAAATACATTAAACAACCGCTGAGGCACAAGTATCGGAAAGAACATTTTGCTAATAATCCAGGATCCATCATAGTAACCAGTATTCTTCTAACAGCAGTAGAGCATATGCCTCTCGTATCTTTTAAATCTGCAGTAGCCACCGTACGAGTAACGGCCATTTGATATTCCAGGCCAGTTCTGGTTTCCGCTGAAGTATCTATCATACTTTTCTGATAAACTGGTAACTTGTCAACTCGTCCATCGTAAAATGCGTCATCTCGGTACATCGGCCGAGATTCTTCCACGTGTTCTTCCCAATTAAATAATCTTGCCCACCATCTCCGTTTCTTCGATGGCTGTGCTTCAACGGCAACTTCTACAGTCTTAATTTTGTCTTGAATACTAATTGTTTTGGACATGATGGACTGGACTTGTTTTAGTTGCCTTTGACTAAGGATACCATGAGGATTATATACTGTTAACGTGAGTTTTGATGCAGTCGCTGTCGAAGGACCGGCTTGACTTGTAGACGTTGGTATGCCTTCTTCTACCATTTTTGCAGCAGTTGGAAAGTGAACGTTAGATACTGCACTAAAAAGACGTTCAGTTGCAGTTGAAGTTATTGCTTCTGGTTTCACGTGCGAAGGTATAGCACGAGCAGCCGTAGAAGTTAGACTTGGTAAGTATGTTACTGTATGAGTGGCATCATCTGTGGTCTTCACAACGGTTAACGAGAGTAATGGTTTATATGCCATACTAAAATAAAAAACTAAACCAAACAACCCAGAATGCAATAACGTCAATATACGCCAGCCAGAAAATTTGATTAAATAGGAATTAAGAGGAAACATTATCATAATACCGGCACTTGATCCTGTGGTTGCTATTGATAAAGCCAGAGATCGGAGTCGTTCAAAGTAAAATCCTACAACTAAACTTGCTGACATATTGATGAAACAGTATCCGATTCCCGCAACGAAGCCATATAATATACAAAGCATTGTTATAGTAGTTACAAAATATGAACTAAACAGAGCTAAGGAAGATATTATTGAACCAGTCATAGCACATTTACGAAATCCAAATCTATTGATAAATGCTGATGCGAATGGTGAAGCCATAAAGTATAATGCCAGTGCTATAGAGTTTACGAGTGCCACCAATGATTCCGGTGCTCCAAGATCTTGAGTGATATCTTTAAATAAACTTCCGTACGTGAAAGATATTCCGTCTAATAAAAATATGCAGCAAAATGAAGAAGTTACAACAACCCATCCCCATCCACCTTCATGAGGAACTGATATTTGGGCAGCTATTTCTGTTTTTTCAGCTTCTTCGAAAATTTCTGGTCCTTTAATAATTCGACTTGAAAGCACACTACTTTTCTTACTATCATCCCGACTTTGTTGTCCTTTGTTTCGAAAAGTCTCAGGTCGCATTATGTAAATAATAATTTCTATTATTTATTTTATATTATGTAAAATATAGTTTGTCAAACAGTTAATTCTGGTAAATTCAAAGAAATTATAAAATTCTGAAACTGAACTTATCAAACCTCATTATTGTTCTGGAAAGGCCCCATAGACATATAATTCCATGGTATTTTTATTCTGTGCATAGGCGACTGAAATCTTAGATGTACCTGTAGATTTGACAAGCGCGTACAACCGTAAGGGACAAAAGATGTATAATCCTGCTAAATTACGCTTAACCCTAATGTCTATGGAACGTGATCTGACGTATACTACTTCTAAATTTAGTTAGGTGATGCTTTGTTTGGCTCATACTGGACCAAAGAAAGACCTACCAAAAGTTTGAGCCCAACAAACTTAGGGCGTTACGCAGAAAGCGACAAAAGATAGTACGTCTATCCCTTTCACTCTTAAGGACTCTACCCACTACAACGTATCATACCATGACCGTGCTATGAACGTATCAGACACGACAAGCAACACGATACGCTCTACTATGCCCACTAGAGCGTATCAATTACGTATCAAAGTGGTATGTATCGGCTTTAATGTCATGCACAGAGCGTATCGCCACCGGCAAAATATTCTCGCCAACAATACTTGCCGCTCCGTGCATGGCACGCTACGGTGCTGGTCGGTAACGGAACGGGCTAGTGGGCATGGTCTCATACTTTTTAATACAGAGAATATTTTTTTGCCTGACACGTTCATAGCACGGTCATAGTATGATACTGTGTAGTGGGCAGAGAGCTTTAGGATATCGGGCGTAAGCAAGTCTCGCTCAAACACGGTATTATTATTACCGTGTCGTCTCTATTGATGCTTTGTCTATGAGTGAAATAATGACAAATCAGGGTTACCAACTTAGGGCTTTTAGCCCAAATTTAGGGCGGAAACACGCATATTGGCCTTTGTTAAGGGCCCAGAAAAATTTAGGGCTATTTTTAGAATCATAAATATTTCATGCACCACTAATTTCACCGACCAAAACAAGTACCTAAATAAGGCACAACGTCTGTGGTACTATGTTAGTTGTCCTCCTTGTACGGTATATTATTAAAATGTTGCAGTTATATAATGTAAAAATGTATGACTTCAAGAATTCCGAAAGCTCAAATGAAACGCCAAGTCGGGACTTAACCGATTTACTAACAATTATCGATAAAGTAAATTTTTAATTAGTTATAATAATAATAAGTTCTAATAAAAAGTAATTAAAATAAAGTTATATTTTATTTCCCTTAATAAAACAGAAAACTCGTTTAAACAATACCCTTGAATAGGTACACAATTTAGGGGTTTTTTGGGGCTTTTGATTATTGCATTTAGGGTTATTTAGGGGTATTTCATTGATTTTAGGGGTGTTTTGTTTTAGGAGTTGGCACTAGGCAGCCCTTTGTCACAAATGGTGCGTTCCATTCACTGTTAATTTAGTAATTTTCGTTCATACATCTCGTTCCACTCGCACCACCTTGTACTGAAAGTGATAATTATTATCGTTTTTAACAGTTTTTGTGGACGAAAATAACAAAGTTAACAGTGAATGGAACGCACCAAAAGAGAATATATGCTGATTGCTGCGTTCCATTCAACGTAATTTTAGTTATTTTCGTTCACAAAAACTGTTTAAAACGATAATAATGATCACTTTCAGTACAGGTTGGTTCGAATGGAACGACATTTATGAACGAAAATTACAAAATTAACAGTGAATGGAACGCACCAATAATAGACTTGTGACAGCCGGCTGACGGCTAACGCTGACTGACAGTTATATTTTCGTAACGGCGTTTTTGGAGGGAAAGAAAGAATCAATTGAGATAGTGAAGCTCTAAATTAAAGAATAATTATAATATTACTATATCTGTAAGTGCCAAATACATATACCATACAAATCATTAATTGTTTCGTCATGTCTCAAACAAGAATAACTACATTTTTCAATAGCAGAAAGAGACCTGCATCTGATGATATACTTGCTTCAAAAAGTAAAATTCCTCATATAGATCGTACCTTTGAAGCTAGCAGCAAAACTAATCGAAAAGTCCCTTCATTGAAACAGTGTGAAGTTAATATTAAAGATGTGAAGTCATATAAGTTAAGTATACAAGAGAAAAATGTAGACAGTATAGAAACGCAGCAGTGTTCGTCGAAGGAACGTGTACTAGATTCAGCTAAGGGTACAGTCGCTTTTGCAAAGAAGCTAAACGCCTCCAACGTAGTCAAAACTGCAGATCCTCCTAAATCAGAACTGCTGAACACTGCACGGAAAGAACTAAGTCTGGGAGATATCAGGAAGAAGTTAGCTGGAAGTTCTAGGTTAGCCGAGTTAAGAGCAACCGCCGACAGACTCAGCAAAGGTATACAGCAAATAAAAGAAGCAAGCGAAAAGCGGAATCTTAAAGAATTCAAGTCAATTGATTTGGAAGTACCCTCAAGGTTTGTGTTTGTCATGTATGCCTAATCTTATATCATATGGTTAGGGTTCAACCTGGTGTCAAAGTTGTTCAAGCCACCTGAATGCCTCTGAAATGGCTTAACAACTGCCTAATACCTATTGTATTAGTGTGATTGAAGTTTTAACCTAATCTGGACGAAATAATTGATTTTCTATTGTGTCGGTGATTTCTGAATACTAGGGCTTAATTTCTTGTTATGTTTCAGTCCAAGCAAGCGATCACTCATTGAAAATGAGTTGCTGTCCCCGAAGAAATGTATGCCAGCACCCACTTCTCAAGAAAGGCCACTTATATCACCTAGAAAAGTGTTTGTGAGTCCTATCAAAAGCCCGAGCAAGGTTTGTACATTACTATTATACTTTAATAAATCAAGAATTATTAAATGTATAGTGTCCAATCAGATATCAAATTGGCTCCATTTTTAATAATTAGTGGGAATATATACTTATTACAAGGCTACATTTTAGCTGACTAATGCTATAAGTGCTGGAGTGATTAATTAATTACTTATGTAATAAACATAATGATAATGACCTTATAAGAAGTAGACAGATACAAAAGTGATAATGAGGAATCTGTTTGTTTATTTATTACGAAAACTAGTCTGATTTATTTATTATGTCTGCAATGTTATGCTTCTTTATTCTTGATCTTGACTACTTGGTTTTCATTTAGACATGATCTATAAAAATGTGTCATTTTCCAGGTTCCGGCTTACGTACGGCATGCAGCTCTTGCCACATCCACCAGCCTTCCCCTGCCTCATCACTACAGATTCCTCGCTGAACTGTTCCGTGGTATGGAGACCGTCGTGGCTCTACTGTACAACAGAAATGAAAAGATCACCTTCACTAAACTCAAACCTTCAGTACAGGAGATGCTTAAAAGAACCTTCAACGAGAAACATTTAGCTCAAATCAAACATTTGGTCCCAGACTTTTACAATTTTGAAGTACAAAAAATCAAGAACTTCACCACATCAACACACAAAGAAGGATATGAATTGGTTATTTCACCAAACGTTCCTCATGATATAAAAGTTATGAACCCAACTGTACTCTTAGAAAGACGTAGATACTTCTATGATACACTGATGCAATTGGTGAAGAAACATCATTCACAGTATTTGCTCACACTGGACCCTCCGATGGTGATCCCCGACGATAAGTTGACTCGCTGGCATCCAGAATTTGAGATAGAGAAGATACCTGAAGTGGATTATGCCAAATTGCCTGAAATGCCGAATGTTGAGACGTTTTCGACGGCCCAAGATGTGTTATCTAAAGCTCGAGAACTGTTCAAATGTAATACAAAAATGGAGAGGGCTCTGGAAAAACTGGCTCAAGCTAAGGCCCGAGGTCTTACTGATAAAGAAAAGGCTGCAACGGGTCTAACAGATAACAAGCCAGTTACAACGACAAGCACCACAACTACACAAACAAGCCAACCATCCACCAGTAATGTAACTATATTGAATCCTGCACTAAGGAATCTGCCCACCGCGTTGCTTGAGAAGGTGAAAGCTAAACAGGCAGCTAAAGCATTGGAAGCCATGACTAGATCTTCAGACCATGAGAAGAAATATTTTGTATACAGCCGCCTTCCAGATCTAGCTAAAACATTGAGAAATATATTCGTAACTGAGCGGAAAAATGTTCTAGCATTGAACATAATTCTTTCAAAATTGGACAGCAGTTTCAAATCTAATGTGTCGGCGAATGATTTATACGGAGATATCAAAGTTCTTACTGAACAAGCGCCGGAGTGGGTGAAACTGCATGATATAAGAAATAATACTTATTTAAAACTAGATAAGAATGCGGACTTACAAAAAATTCTATCTAACTTAGAGGCTTTAGCTCAGAAATATAAAAATGATTAACCATAGCTGTAAGTTTGACATTAATAATTGAGACTGATTAAGGATCAATATATTTAATTTTAATTATAACGAATGAGCTCAATCATTTTAGCAATTAAGTTATACTTTTTCTATTTTTACATAAAATTAAGTTTTCATGTGAAATGTTTCTGAAACTAGTTGTACATAGTACCTACTTACAGCAATAGTTTTAGTTTTAGCGCAGTTCATTATATAATAGTTGACCTGACATACAATTATGCCAAATAGTATTCTGACATGGATATTCAATGTAAAATAGTATGACATTTTCAAGCTAGTAGTTGTTCCAATGTATCATAATTATGTACTTCAATATGAACATCTTAATTTAATGTAATCACTTAGATATGAACTCTATGAAACTTAGTTTACTTGCATACTTATATTAATTTAATTTAAATTTCATTACTGTGTGGTATTCTTTCTTTAAATAAAATTTGAATCCAAACATTATGTTTTAACCTATATATGTATAGTAAGTACCTACCTATGAGGTAAACGCATGGACTAATTTGTCCGAGGGTAAACGGAACGATGACGTCTAGAAAGCTTTTAGCGTGGCTGAGAAACATAATCCTCCGCGACAGTAGGGCGCCGCTTTGCCCCGAAAATCCCCTGTAAGTGTTGTCTTCAAGCTACAATTCAATAAAAACGAAAGCGACAAATTCTAATAATATAATAATTAACAATTTGGAATAAATTACCCATTAAAGATTAATATTTATCTAATGACGTGTATACTATACCTAAATGATATAAAAAAATAGAACCCATATACGCCAGCACGGTTGTTAAATATAGATAAATATACATTGTAGCGTTATTATAGGTATACCGCAAGCGCGGTACCGCGCCTTAGGTATGCGCGGGGATGTGGGAGGGTGGGACGGCGAGAGTGATGACGGGTGGGGAGTGGGACGACGATAGCGATGAGCCCCCGTCTCGCCGCTCGCGTACCTAAGGCGCGGTACCGCGCTTGCGGTATACCTATAGCTACATAATCATTGGCGCGCGCGTGCATGCAGCAACGACATTCTCTTTGGCCACGACGCTGGGTGGTTCGTGATTAAGGGGATGTCAGGCAGTTACCTTGCATAAATATTGCCAAATTAAGCGCGCTTAGGCGCATCTAAAGGTTTAATACGTCTTTGTATTTATCTAGGCATACCATTAAATGATTTCTATCTCTTGTAGCCATTATAGTGCAGTAACGCTTTAATACATGATAATAAAAATGTAGTAAGTGGGTAAACATTAAAATATCAATGTCGCCGCCAACTGGTTTAATACGCCATTCAATTGCGCGGCTAGCCCGTTCATTAAACGCCGACACTCAATTAGACGCCTGGGCCTTTCGTTGAATTGACACATATAGCAAAACGTCCAACGAGTTGGCTGGTAGAAAGCTAGTCTTTCGAAGAAGGCTGAAACAAAAGCCGCCGGATCATTTAAATTTAATTCCCTTTTTTCGCCACTGCAGCGCCAGTAGTCCTCTAACAAATATGGCGTCCCTATTTGTCAACAGCTGATTAAATGTGTATTGTTTTTTTGGCGTATTACCGTGTTTAGTGATATTATAGTGTGTTAAAAAGTTCAATTGAATAGTAAACAAGAGTATAACATGGACTTATCTACGAATAATGAGACGCAACCGAATTTTAAACTAATTGAGGTTATCAACAATGTTTGACAGGCTAAAGTGACCATGAATTATTCTAAAAGCATACGGACGCTTATGCAGGATCACTAGTAAAACAATGTTTAGAATGAAAACGTTTTACATATAGCACGCGTGAGCGAGCGAAGCGAGCTCGGGACTTTGGGGCACTCGACTTTGCTGGGTTAGGTTACTGGTGACCCCGAACGCAGAAATAGGAGCCCCGCGAAGCGGGGCTCCGTCGACTTTGTCATAGACGTCATGGTCACCCTAACAATATTCACAAATGTCATTCACCCAAGCGGGTAAGCAACGTTCAGCCCCTTCATTAAACGTTGCATTCAACAATTTGCCTAGGCGTCCTTTAGCCATTGTATTGAGTGCCGGCGTTTAATGAACGGCCTAGCCGCCCAATTGAATAGCGTATTAAACCAGTCGCCGGCGACATCAACACGTCTATTGTAATAATTAAGAACTTATGCGATTTCATAATTACGAGGATGATACTACAAAACATACCTATCCCAATGTAATGTTACCTACTTCTTGCCATGTCATTTCGCGGCGTACTAATTTTCAGCGTAGATAATTATTGCAATCTGAATACAAAAGCATCATGAAGGTAGATTGACCGATAATAATCCGCGCGTAATATCCTTGATCAGTGACCCCAACATTTAGAACGCTGTAGCTATGCTTTTCAGCCCTTACCATCACAACTATTGCGATTCCGTTGCCTAAAACCTAAAATGAATCGTTACCCAAATATCTATGGCAGGCATTACCCAAATATCTATGGCAGGGATTCATTTTATGTTTGCAATCGAGTCTATAAAAGGTGATGGTAGGTAGATAGGTACTTCCGTGAGCATCAAGATGGCGGGACCAAATCTCAAAATTAATACTGTCCTATCGGGGATTTAGTAGTTACCTATTGTACCTTCAACTTAGAAATGTGTACCTCCGAAGACCGAAAAAGTACGATGGAATTTTCCTGATCCGCCACTTTGGCGGGAGCAAGAAAATTCCATCGCTTAATTCCATCCAAGGTACAAATTGGGTACTAAATCCCCGATAGGACATTTTTTTTTGGAAACTATAACCAACTCGATGCTCACGTACTTACGATTGTGCCTCGGCTCGGCTCCATCTTAATCGAGCAGTTAGGATAAGTAAGTATGATAGGCACTTATGGCAAATGATTGATCTCCATCAAATAAAGCCGACAGCTCTTACTTTGTGAGTAAAATAATCTTATCCCACAACAGAAAGTCTACATTACGAGCGTTGTTCATACCTACCATTACGCAAATGTAAGGTGTGATAAGTTATCAAGGTTGAAGACTAGTGTACCGCTGAAAGAAATTCTATTTGCTTCTTATCACCGCTGTCTGTCACTTATCAATTAGGGTCGCATCTCATCGGCATAGTAAATGGCTTATTGCGCTCCGAACGTTCGTCAGTGACAGTCGCAATGCACATCTATCTTCTAGAGGGTTAATAAACTATAACTGTATAATTACACGTATATAATTACATGGATACATCATTAAATAAATACACTTGATAAAATAACTGTATGTTAATTATAATAAGTATCTAGTTTTCTTTAGTTTATTTGAGTGTTCTGCGCGAATGTGGTGAATAATGGAATCGAAAGTGGTGTTAAAAGAAAAGAATCCTCACGATAAAGCTAATATACTTTCTAAAATATTCTTAACGTGAGTATTATTTGACGAATAACTAAGTGCATTTCTTTAATTTATTCTTATGTGAAATACCTACCATGGCAATGAGTACCTACGATACGTTTACCGAGTAACTCACGTATTTTAAAAAGACGTGAGTTCTCAATCGGGTGCTGTTATAATTTAATTACCTACTTATGAAGTGTGTAAAGCTCAATCCACTCCTACTTGCCACAATTGTCACCATAGGTTCCTTTATTTCTTACGTGGTAATAATTTGAGTGTTTAAATTGGAGTCAAATTTGCAGAATGCAATTTTCGTTGCTTCGCTGTTCTGAGCAAGTGCAACTGCAATAAAATCCGCAATGTAATTAAACACCATTGTGTTTAACTACATATGTAGATTGCCGATTACATTATTTATTTGTCTTTTCAACTTGACATTCTCAATGATACCTACCATGTTACACAAGGATGTTTTAATTATATCAATGATGTTAGAACATTTGTGTAAATAAATTCTAGTAAATACTTAGAAATAATATTGGAACGCCAAAAAATAACATTCCATGAAATCCAAAAATCTTTATCGTAACGGGGTCGAGTCGATTGCATGGGAATCGTAGATCGTACTCATTAAATATCTAACTAGAGGTCCGAAGAAATGGGCAAGAGTCGTCACGTTATAGTTTCCTGAAGATGGCCAGGCCCAGGAACCGTTGGCGTGACGACCTAGATGCACTCCAAAACATTTGGCCTGAAATGGCCAATAACACGGAAACATGGAAAGTTGTGGGAAAGAATTTTGCCCAGCGGCACGATGTGGGTTGAATTAAAAAAACTATGGGTCAAAGGCGCATTTTTACTAGAACTACTTTGAAGAATGGCGAGCGCTACCAGCTTGGCCCTTTTCCATTTCGAAACAAAGAATATCACTTGTATTTCAGATGGAGTTTCGGGATCTTCCGCAAAGGGTACAAAGATGGTATCACAATGAACGATCTGATCCAAGCCCGGGGCGGCGACCACTCGGGGCAGCTTGGAGACCGGCTCGAGGAAGCCTGGGAGTTAGAGCTTCAAACTGCTAAACAGAACGGCACCGCACCTTCGTTCACGAAGGCTATAGTGCGAACATTTTGGGTGGAATACATGCTATGTGGGCTGTTAGTCGGGCTATTATTTGTAGTAATATGGTAAGTAGCTTAGTTGCGATCCTTGCAAATTATACAAATGGAAATATTAATGTTCCTTCTCTTCCCGGTGAAGTCTTCCCTTTCTCCTTAGGTAGGTCTTAAATACACATCAATAATTGCACAGAAGTATTATTAAACAAAACATGTAGATTGTGCGGTCTTATCTCAGTTTTCAATATATTCCATGCTGAAATTGTTTACATGAAGATAAGTGGGAATAACGCCACACTGTCATATGCATTCTAGTTTACTGAACTAGCCCCTATAAAACAAAGCACTGCTCATTATTAGATTGAAAATTCTACGAATTCAATACCAAATTATGTTATGAGGTATGGTTAGTGATGGGATGTTCTCGAGAACATTCTCACCCTCGGAAACTTACGGAAACTTACTCGTGAGAATTTTCGAGAATTTATCTTCTGAAGCATGTTAAACTTGGCATAAACCTCATTAAACATGCAAGTATGGTGTTTTTAATTGTTTTTAAGATTGAAAGTTAGGATAACGTCACCCAAAATAAAGAATTCTCACGAGTAAGTTTCCGAGGGTGAGAATGTTCTCGAGAACATCCCATCACTAGGTATGGTATTTGTTTCACAGGCCTCTTGTACCATTCACACTCGCGCTATTCATAGAATACTTTTCGCGGGACAGAACGCCGGAGAGTTACAAAGAAGCCCATGTGTACAATTTCCTCATGAACGTGTTCAGTGCATTAGCAGCTCTTATTTTGAACCACACGCAGCTTTCGCAGGGTTGTGTTGGCATGAGGGTCAGGATAGCCTGCTGTTCTCTGCTATATAGAAAGGTGAGGCGAACTTTTTATTCCACATAGCACCGCGTATTCTCTACTAGGCCACTCTACACACGTACCTATTATCTAGGACAGTATAGATCTTCTAAAGAATGTTAATTCCACTAGATGTTGTAAACCTTCTAAAGAACTATCACTACTCTCGTGGGTACCTTCTGTATCTAGATATGATTTAGCTGGTCCAACCAAACGCCACTAAAGCTGAACGCTTCACCAACTCTTCAGTCGGTAATGTTATTCTGTTTGATTATGCTTTTCTATTGTTGTTTGTGATGTTAAAATCGAAGCAGCAATTATTGATGAAAGTTCCTGCCTATTCGCTTAATTGTCCCTCATTACAGATACTAAAACTCAACAGACTCGGCCTAGACAAGACTGAGACTGGTCAAGTGGTAAACTTGATGTCTAATGATGTGAACCGCTTCGACCTGGTGTCCACGTTCCTTAACTACTTGTGGATCATGCCTATTGTGATGCCGGTCGCGTCTTACTTGATCTGGCAGCACATTGGCGTCGCAACTCTTGCGGCTCTGTTGGTCGTATTTCTGCAGACTATTTTTGTGCAAGGTAAGGTTGGTCTAGTGTCCAATATCAATAAAACATATAACTATAAAACTGGTCTAAAAGTCAAATAAAAAGTTACAAGTTTACATTTCATACGGTAAAATTACCTTGCCAAACGGTGAACCCGTGTGTGTATTCTGATTGAGCAGTTTACTTAAAGTTTTTTTTTATATTTTAAAATGCAGCAAGTGTAATTAATAAGCCCACGTTGTTCACAAATAAATAAAAAAATTACGCACAGGGTCAGAAAGGTAGATTATGCCGTACCTAAGTACCTACCCTGGCATTGAGCGAAGACCCATTCATGACCCCAACATGATGCACAGTAATCGAGGCTTGAGACCTGAACCAATCGTTTCTATCTCTAGTGTACTTAAGCAACCGCCAGGGTGTTCTCCGTGGGAAGATCGCAAAACGGACTGACTCGAGGGTGAAAGTGATGAGTGAACTGGTGAACGGTGTCAAGGTCATCAAAATGTACGCCTGGGAGAAGCCTTTCGAGAAGATCGTCGACAAGTTGCGGAAGTAAGTATTGGTAAATTCAAGTATATTAGGTCTAAGTTCAAGCGCAGATCTAAAATGAATCGCTGCCATAGATACATTAAAGTACACTACGACACACACTAGACACTCAGTGTACCGACATCGCCACTACAACTGCAACAAGGTGTTGCGGTGGACACACGTAGACACTCGATGTAGGTATATTACACTGAGTGTCTAGTGTCGTCATATATCCTTACCTTTAGGGTAGCGATTCAATTTAGGTCTGTAACTGAGGCACAGTAGAGGTGTTGGTAAGGGTGCTGATATTCTCTCCACAGACTCGAAGTCCATTTCATCACGAAAACCTCCATGATCAAGGGTTTCTCAACAGCTCTCATGGTGTTCACGGAACGGTTTATTCTTTTCACTGGCATCGTGACGTTTGTCCTGATGGGCGGAGACATCCGCGCTGGCACCACCTTCTCATTGGTGCAATACTTTAATCTGGTGCAGCTGATCTGTAACATCTACTTTCCTTTTGGATTGTCCTTCTTGGCTGAAGCGAGGGTATCCGTCAAGCGGCTTGAGGTGAGGTATCTTCTTCATCTAATGGTCAAAGTTGTTCAAGCCATCCGAAGACCTCTGACTGGCTTGACGACTGCTGTCTCGATGACAATAAGAGCGCGGCTACACTAGTGCGCTGCGCTGCGTCGTCGCAACGGATCAAAGGGTCGACGGGCGAGAGACGAAGCGGGGGAAGGTGATGCGCCAGTACAAAATCTTGCGACGACGCAACGCAACCCGCTAATGGAGCCCGGCCCTAACTGGTACCGACTTTTCACGTGCCCTTCAAAGTACGGAGACGTGTCCGAAATGTACCTATGTAAGTAGAACGAGAAACACTTCATTGTTCGAATTTAATTTGCTTTGACATTTCAATTTTACATGCAATAAATAGAGATAAATCACCGAGATTAGGTATCTGGACAAAACAATTAAAGAAGGTATTTACTATCGGTTACTATCGTCAAGATAAGTCGTCGTCGACTATGAAAGGCAAGCTTTTTGTTACGTTTGGTTAGAGATTTTGTCCTTACACTACTTATCTATCCTTATCTAAAGCAATTTGCATGACGACCGTTTGGCGCAGTGGTTCGAACGTAGGCTGCTCGGCTCACTACATCGAGTGGTTACGGGTTCTATTCTCGCCAGAGGTAAATTTCAGAATCGGCCTTTTCATAATTTGCCCTGGTCTGAGTGTCACTGGGATCGCCCCCAGTCCATTGTATGGTAGCCATAGTACAAGCGTTTGACGATATTTATTTGCGTAAGTAGTGTATAAAATGGCGTTGTTTTAGGATTTTTTATTACTAGACGAGATGGAAACAGAGACAATGAACAAACAGTTAATCAACCACAATTCCTACTTGAGTAATGGTGAAAAAGATAAGTTAGACGAAACATTCAAAGTGACCGGATTGACGATATCGGACGTGAAGGCTAGTTGGGCAGCGGATGCGGTAGTGGCCACCCTGAGAAACATAAATCTGACTGCGAAACCTGGCGAGTTTGTTGGGATTGCTGGATCAGTAGGTGCTGGCAAGGTAAGGTGGTAAAAGGCTTAAGTATACAGGGTGGGGACGACATTACGACAATAGACTTAAACACGATCCGTACTAGTCAATCACAATACTTTAAAATTGGCAAATTAGGTTTACATCAAAATTATAAAATAAAAAATTTCACACAAATTAAATGCGGAAATAATCTAAACGTAACACTACACCTTTATAATCGTCTACTGACCTCATCGACTGGCCTGTAGCTACGAGGGTGGCAAAATTGCTTTGGTGTCGGTGTATTTGGCGGTGCATTTGTAGGCGTTAAGTTAAAATGGTAGAAGTAAAAAAGCCATCCCGTGGCTATACCTTTGAATATATTTAGATTTTGTTTTTATGAACGAACTACTCACGTGATACCCAGTATGTGGTTTCAGTTATGTCGTTATTTCGTCACCACTCTGTATATATATCTTGTTATCTAGTCTATTATTCTCATATAAGATTCTCATTAATTCTATTACCAGTCATCACTGCTCCAACTGATCCTGGGCGAGCTCGAGCCGACACAGGGCGTGGTGTGTTTGAGCGGCTCTCGCGTCTCCTACGCCAGCCAGGAGCCTTGGTTATTCGTCGCTACAGTGCGAGATAACATTCTGTTCGGCCTGCCTTATGATCGCGTTCGATATGAGAAGGTTGGTGAAATCATAATTTATATTATTCTATCCGAACTGACGGATAATTTAAAAGGTTGCAGGTTCTATTTTCGACGGAAGCAAATTTCGTAATTGGCTTAACGTAATTTGCTCTTGCCCTTTAGGTATCTCTGCAGTCTATTGTACGGTACCCATAGTAGGTACAAGTGTTGCATAGTTTAAGACCATACAGTTGGTGTGTTAGACCGGTGATATATTATCCTTGCGTCTAGGTCGTGTCTGCATGTGCGTTGCTGAGAGATTTCGAGTTGCTCCCCCACGGAGATGCAACCCTAGTCGGCGAGCGAGGCATCAGTTTGAGTGGAGGGCAGCGAGCCCGTATTGGTCTTGCTCGCGCCTGCTATAGACAGGTAAAGGAATAGACATTTTAGCGGAAAGTTTAGTTAGTTTAGTCTTCTTATATAGCGATGTGCCTCGTGAATCTTGCTATCGTGATTCAGGATTTCTATGCAGAATCGCATGTTGTACTAGAGCGTGCACCCAGTGTTATCTGTCGGTGGCGTCGCGTCATGAAATAGAGAGATGTGTGGTTGCTACAACATAATGCGAACGACGCGAACACATTCGATTGTGCCAACCAGAATTTTATTTGCCCTAGTAAGTTCGTGGTAGTAGTAGGTTCGATCGTGCCGTTGTCTATACAATTATTTCGGCAGTTTGAAGAATAATAATAATATCCTAGGACATTCTTTTACACACGGCTACCTGATCCCAAACTAAGCAGAGCTTGTACTATGGAAACCAGATAACTGATATTACTTACTATACATATACTACTTTTTGTTTGTAAATACTTAATATTATGTAATTGTAGGGTGTAATTACACACAGACTCGGGATATACAGAGATGACGGGTAGGAATCGAACCTACGACCTGCAGCGTGGAAGGCCGAATCTTAGCCAACCACGGCAAAGGGCCCGTCATGCACTAAGCATTTCTCAAAAAAATACTCTCTAATGTTTACATGGCGAAATTCTATTAGGTACTAATCGGGAACCTCCAGTCGTGTCTTACTTCTTGAGTTCCTCCACTAGGCAGACATCTACTTACTGGACGACCCCCTGTCTGCGGTGGACACGCACGTGGGCAAGCAGCTGGTCTCCGAGTGTGTGCAGGGGCTACTGGAACACTCCACCAGGATCCTCGTCACCCACCAGCTGCACCATCTCAAGAACGCCGACAAAGTTGTTATATTGAGACACGTGAGTGATGTTCTTTATTTGTAAAGTTAGGTATTCTATTTTTAAATTGTTGAATATGAGTCTGAGTGCTTCATTCACTCGTGGTTTACGAAAACTAAATCGCTATACTAGTTTTGCTAATGTTTTTTCTGTAATGTCTATGTTCCTACCATTTTGTTTACTTTTACGATATACCTATCCCTAATGCGGGATTAACACGGGTCGATTTCCGCTGCACGACTAGGAACAAAAACGAATAAATTCCAGGATTTTGTTCCTAGCCGTGCGGCTGAAATCGACCCGTGTAAATCACGCATGAGCTTTTAAAATTCTTTTTGTAGGTATTCTTATGCCGAAGCTAATTTCTTTAAATTACTTACGTACGTACTTACCTAACCCCCTAATAGCGGTGTCAGACTGAAACCGAACGATGAGCAGAGCAACTATTATTTTTATGATTTTCAGATGTTTTTCAGTGAATATTGCTTTTGCTCATGGTTGGGTTTAGGTTAGCCGCGTAAAGCAGTCAAACATACATTATTTATATTAATCAATTTTAAACAGGGTGAAATTGAGACTCAAGGTTCTTTCGATGAAGTATCGCGCACGCCGTTGTTTGCTGAGCTGCTGCAAGATGAAGAAGAGGAGTCTGACGGAGCCGCGGGGCGCGCACCTTCTAAACTCAGCCTTTCTATACAGGTACCTCACCGACGTACAATCCCCTCTCTACCTCTATTTAACGCGGTAAACTAAGAAATACGATTAAAAAACCGGCCAAGTGCGTGTCGGACTTGCACATAAAGGGTTCCGTACCACCGTAGAATAAAAACGTCAAAAATATCAAGTTTCTTGTATGGCGACCCCCTTTATTTTTTATTTTTTTATTTTTTATTATTTTTTGTTGTAGCGGCAACAGAAATAAACATTCTGTGCAAAATTTCAACTCTCTACCTATTACTGTTCATGAGATACAGTCCTCTGACAGACAGATAGACAGACAGACGGATAGCGTAGGCTCAGTAATAGTGTCCCGTTGGCACCCTTTGGGTACGGAAACCTTAAAAAAATTGTGCCATAAGTCGTGTTGAACAGGACATTGTTATGTTTTAGTCGTATGCAAGCAGCACGGCTATAGATAAAGATAAAGCAAGTGAATTTCCAGAAGAGGATCAGGAAGAAATTGAAGAAGTCACTGGGACAGGTATATATTTATCACAACTTTTAATAATAATAATAGTAAGTAATAGTCAGTTCCTGTATACACGGCGACAAGATTCACCACCGTTGGGTTCTGACTATCTGGTGAAACGTGGGCTTTGAGTTGGTTAATACCTCCACAATGTGGTGGTGTATGGCCACTCAAGCCTCTGACTACCCCCGAATGGGGATAAAAGACGTGACGTTACACTAACTTTTAATAAAGGTTATCATACACTCTTTCTTGATAAGAGTCTCGGCAAGAAATCTTGACGAGAACAACTCTTACTCTGTTACAAGACGCTAAAAAATAAAGCTTGTTTACACTCTCGTTCTCGGCGTTTGTCCACGATAACGTAGTTCGGTGCAACGGCTTCACTACACCCATGCCAAGAATCTCGTCGTGATTTTTTTGTAACTTTCTCGTCCATTCTCGCTCGAACACTGAGCTGGAATTTGAGCTTTTTACTTTGATAACTCCATCAATATACACCCGATAAATCCATCAATTAATTACTATTACTATCTTCTATTATTTTATGTGTTGCCTAGGTCGTGTGCGAGCAAAAGTGTACACTAAGTACTTTAGCGCGGGGAGCAACTGGTTCCTGCTGTTTTCTACTGTCGTGTCCTTCATAATTGCTCAAGTTATCACATCTATGAGCGACCTCTGGCTTACACATTGGTAAGTAAAACTTTTTTTGTTTGTTTTAAAGTTATTTCTTTCGACAATTGGCACCTTATACCCTACCTTTAGCCGCCCTAAAAGGTTTGCTAATTATTATTTCCTTATATTTCTATAGTATACTCGTGCCCGTGCGTATCGAATACGTTCTCTCTTAACATTCTTTATAAGAAGGCACTTAGGATCAGCGAAACATGGATGCACACATTAGTCGTTATTTTTATTCTTTATTATTTTTCAGGATGAATGACGTCGAAATATCACATACCGAAAGGCTAATCCATTCAAACTTTACAACTCCTTTTGTAAACCGCTCAGAGAACATTGTAATAGAAACTCCAGTTTCCACAACTATATCCACAATAGCATCTACCCTGGCTTCCAACTCCACGATGGCAACTGGAAACAAAACAACCGTTGATACGTTAACATCTGTACGGAGCCAGATCAATCACAAGTATTATATTATCATTTGGGCGATTGCGATCTTTGGATGCGTTTTGCTTACGTCAGTCAGGTAAGTAAATCTCTCTTCTCAAATTCATCCATCCATAAATGACGTCACATTTAAAGGGGGGAGGGGGGTCGACGAAATGTGACATAGTGTGACAAGGGGGTGGGAGAGGTCCTAAGTTTCGTTACGTCACACTAGGGAGAGGGGAGTCTCACAAATGTGACCAGCTGTGGCAAGGGGGGGGGTAAAAAAAAACATGAAATTTCTGTGACGTAATTTATGGATGGCCCCTTGTCACCCAGATGGGGTATTTACCGATATAAATATACAACCAACCTCCTATACTCTACTTGTGATAGGTAACCTAAGGGTTACAGCACTCACATATTTTCCTGTTCATTAGGTGGCTTATTTACAATCCAACCAAAATCCAAGCGAATCCAATACAAGCGACTGTAGCCTAGGGGTGAACAGGTTGGGCTAGCAATCAGAAGGTCCCAGGTTCGATCCCCGGTGGGGCATGCACCAATGGATGAATTTTCATCTATGTGCATAATTTACAGTTCGCTGACGGTGAGGGAAAACATCGTGAGGAAACCTACCTATCCCTCGGGATTAGGTAATAGTCAGTTCCTGTGTACACGGCGACACGGTTCACCACCTGTCGCACGTTGGGTTCTGACTATCTGGTGAAACGTGGGCTTTGAGTTGGTTAATACCTCCACAATGTGGTGGTGTATGGCCACTCAAGCCTCTGACTACCCCCGAACGGGGATAAAAGTCGTGACGTTATATTATTATATTACATTACCAAAATCCAAAAATTATTGTATTCTAGGTCCATATTGTTCTTCTGGGTGTGTATGCGCAGCTCAGTAAAGCTGCATAACAAAATGTTCAGCAACATTCTAAGCGCCACCATGCGTTTCTTCGACACCAACCCGTCAGGCCGCATCCTCAACAGATTCTCCAAGGATATGGGCATCGTCGACGAGATCCTACCGCGACTGTTTTTAGAAAGTTTACAGGTATTTTTATTAATCGTACTTCATGATTTTTACCCGACTACGGCGGAGGGTTATGATTTTGACCGGTATGTATGTATGTATGTATGTATGTATGTATGTATGTATGTATGTGCACTGTTCCCACCTAACTTCCAAACTACTTGTCGTAATTTGACAAATGAGGTATCGTTAGAAGCGGCTTAATGGCGCACTGGTTATAGGCTATGTGACGTCACATAAAATTGCATATGGCGCCCTCTAGAGGACATAATGTCATGAACTAAAAAAAAACATTTTTTAATAAAACCGTGTGGGGTAGCACATTTCAAAAATATATATATTGTTACCTATAACTCCAAAATAATGAAATAAAAAGTAAGTTTAAAAACTAAAACCCGACTACTGAAAAATCGCGCTCTAAAAAGTATGAAACAAGAAAATATTCTTATCTGGAGGATAGCCGTGGTCCGTGTAGGTCCTTTAGGGCAAAATGGCATATGACCACGGACCACGGACGAGATCCTACCGCGACTGTTTTTAGAAAGTTTACAGGTATTTTTATTAATCGTACTTCATGATTTTAGTAAATCATTTTCCAAAGTATCCAAGGGCTTGACTAGGTATAAGGTCTGGGTTTTTAAGGTGGTAGAGCCAAGCTGTAGCCAAGTGACTGCAGCTCATATACGGGCTGGCTCGACCGGGGTAGTACCACCCTCTCAAAGAAGATCGGCGTAAAGCAGCTATTACAGCTGCGTTTCGTACGATGAGTGAGAGAGCCGAAAGCCCAAACCCCCCCTCCCCTCCCTCGATTCCACTCCCCTTCAGGTCGACAATGTGCGAGCAATGCCTTTTATATTGCAAGCATCCATAGGCTACAGTAACTGCTTAACATCAGGCGGGCCGTACGCTTTTTAGCCGCCGCAGTCCTATAAAAAAACAGTTATAAATACGAACTTGCTCGGTCTTCTTAACTTACAGCCCTTTTAAACTCATGCCAAGAATAGCCGAGAGCGAGAATATGGAAATACTTTACATGAGCAGGTTTTAGTATGAGAGAGAACCCAGTTTCAAAGTTCTTGCCGAGAGTTCTTAGAAAGCTCTGTAGTAAAGCTATTAGATATTTCGCTAAACTCTGTATATTTATTGTTTATCCAGATTTTCATGGTGATGATGGGTATTATCGTGATGATCGCCATCGTGAATCCCTACATGGTGCTGACGACTGCCCTTTGCGGTGTACTCATGTATTTCTGGTCAGCAGTTTATATCAGCACTGCGCAGGCAATTAGAAGGTACCTTCACAATTATACTTAATAAACTGACAAGAATCTTTCGTATGAACTACTAGCAAACCTTTCGTTCGGGTTTGTCATGGACCAATTACTTAGGGGACTGGCCCTAAGCAACTCGGCCGAGTGGTCGGCCTAGTACTATCATCGACATAAAACGAAGCGAGTAGTTCAACTATTTATCGGTAGATAGAACAATGAAAATGAAAAAACAATGACCACGTTTTTTTTCATGCATATATCTAATAAGGGCACCTCTTTCTTTAGTCTTTACTCTGTGGGGTTTATCCTTTACATATATTTTTTAAATGTAATAAGCACCAGCTGGTCTACTCCGAAATACGAACCTAACGTTTCGACTGACGGATTGTCGTGATTTGACATTTCTTCTTTCGTTTTTCTCTACGATTTGACATTGTTTTGATCGTAAATCTAATCCGTACTTCGGACGATCCGTCAGCGACGTATTTCGGAGTAACCCCCCAGTTATACCTATACCTCTTGTCAAGAGACCGCGAAAAAAGGTTATTTTTCTCGAGACTTCGTATAAGTAGTGAAAAAGAAACAGTTGTCAGGAATTGCCCACATAATGTTTAATATCTTATTTCACCTTCCTAGAGTCGAGGGCATATCGCGCAGCCCTGTATTCTCCCACGTGACTGCCACCATGGCCGGGTTGGGCACGGTCCGAGCTTGCGACGCCCAGCAAATGCTGCTGGCACAGTTCGACGACAAGCAAGACGTGCACACTGCAGCCTGGTAAGCCGAATTGTTTTTAGTATGTAATTAATTCATAGGGTAACCAAATTGCTTTATTATCCAGTACGGACATGTTTGTCTATATTGAAACTCTTGAGTCGTTGTCTTTCAAGGTCTTGCACATCTTCTCGGTCTTCACGGATTTGCAGATGTTGGGTAGATTCGGATTTTATTGTGTGTTTCAACGTTGTATTGCCATTATTAGCTATTTTCATTTTCCACGTTTTATTATACATTATTTTGTAAGCTTTCCAAAAAAAAAAACAAGTAGTTATGTGTGGTAAACAAGCCTTATAGTTATTTGTCTCTACTTATGATTAATTAAAATATTATCTGTTTTTCTCATGTCGGGTAGTTATCATCTCCTTAGATTTTTTTTTTATAATAAGCTACGTCACAATTAATTAGCATGATGACAACGCTTGTTTCAGGTACTTAACGTTGGTCACGAATACAGCTTTCCAGATCTGGTTAAGTCTTATATGCGCAGTTTATGTAGCGATAGTTGCTTATACGTTTTTATTTTTAGATAATGGTAAGGAATTGAAATTAATTGCACCAAAATAAATCTTCAAAATCTTCAAATAGGCACTAATCTTTAAATACACATGTCCCAGGTAACACAAAATCCGGTAATGTAGGCCTAGCGATCAGCCAGGGTTTGATATTAGTCAACATGGTGCAATACGGCGTGAAGCAAGCTACTGACGTCATATCCCAGATGACGAGCGTAGAACGAGTGATCCAGTACACGGCTCTGCCACAGGAGAAGACCGAAGGCCCGAAGCCGCCACAGGGCTGGCCTGAGAAAGCTCGGCTAGTTTTTAAGGATCTGACGCTTAGATATGACGTAGATGCTGATCCCGTGCTCAAGAAACTGAATATTGAAATTGAGAGTGGGTGGAAAGTAAGTAACTGTATTATTATTGACAGAGTTAAGTCGCATGTTGTAAATGGTACACAAAGAAAATCATGTTTTAGAGCGAAATCGTTTTTGTTGCCCTGGTCAAGAATTCTTGGTGGTATTATTTGCATAAGTGTAGTCGAGCTTTAAGAAAATGTATCATGCGTATAATTACTTATGCATACTTTTTTGTACCTATTCCTACACACTTTCATGATTATTAATTAAAAAAAACTCTTTTTGCAGGTAGGAGTGGTCGGTCGAACTGGAGCAGGCAAATCCTCATTAATTTCAGCTCTATTCCGCTTGGCACCTATTGAGGGCAACGTTTATATTGACGAGATTGAAACTGGAAACATTGCTCTGAAGGTACTTTCTTTATAACGGAAATTAAGATGACTATGACTTAAATGTTTAGAATGAATACCAACCTACTCTTTTGTACAGGAACTGAGATCGAAAATCGCCATAATTCCTCAAGAGCCGGTGTTATTCTCGGCCAGTCTCAGATACAACATGGATCCCTTCGACAAATACTCAGACATTGACATCTGGAAAGCTCTGGAACAGGTAGTTACTTAACTTTTAGGTAATAATTAAGCTAAGCTCTAACGGATATTAAGGGCAATATCCCACTGACACGCAGCGTGTGTGGAGCGAGATCATCGCGTGTACATGATACCCGCTAGAAACACCTTCGCAAATCTCCAATGGGATGTCACCTTAAGCTCCTATAATAAGGCTTTTAGTTTCACTTAATATCACTTGACTGTGGTTTACCTTTTTCAGGTAGAATTGAAGAACAGTATTTCGTCACTAGCATCGCAGGTGGCTACTGGCGGTACCAACTTCAGCGCTGGGCAACGTCAGTTACTGTGCCTCGCTCGCGCCGCACTCGCGCGCAACAAACTGCTCGTGCTCGACGAAGCCACAGCTAATGTAGATCCAACGTGAGTGGAGCTTTTAGTACATGTTTAATGCTGATTATACTCTCTTCGTCTTATTTTAGTGTTCTAAGACCCTTTTCGGAGTATCTGATGGAGCTCTCCCCATCTTTCTAATGCCGTATGTCCACTGGCAAGTAATTTCCACAATTTCTTGCAGAAGTCACTTGCCGACGTGTTTCCACTGACTGTACACAACCACTGTACTCTTTTACACAACCATGTACATGTGGGACTTGCAGCGAGTCGCAGAAGTCCACTTGCGTGAGTGTTTACACATTGCAAGTCGCTTGCGCAAGTAAACTTGTACAAGTTTTCTTGCCAGTGGACACAGGCATTAGGCAGTCAGTTTTCTCTTCCTTATACTACATGACAGCGTTCTTCTCCTTAATCTGGCTCATGTAGCTTTTTCTTGGTCTTTCTTTTCCACCTTTTATACTGCAATAAAATAATACTGAGTGCAGACAATAAATTCAACTACGATAGGTATGGTATTTTCTTCGAAGCTAGTGGGATTCTATAAAAGAAAAACCTTTTTTTGTTTGCAGAACGGATGCTCTCATACAGAGGTCGATTCGTAAGCACTTCGCTGATTGCACGGTGATAACTGTCGCCCATCGCTTGCACACCGTCGCCGACTCCGACCGAGTTGTTGTGAGTATAACCATAAAGAATTATTTTTACATTCCTCCTAATACTAGACGTAATACTAGCACTAAATAATCTCTCATCGTGAACGTACGAGAAATGCCAAGAGCGAGAGTGTAGACACGCTTTATTATTCTTGCGAGTTTCTATAATGAATGGATGAGATACCGTTTTCAGAATTATTACTTACCAAGAATCCTTGGTATAAGTGTAATGGAGCATTAAAATAATAATCCTTCCGAGAAACGAAAGATAGGTAATTACCTGTTATTAAACGAAAAAGATCTAAACTTACATTAAATAATTGCTAGGTCATGGAAGCCGGTCAAATCGTCGAGTGTGGACACCCACACGAGCTACTCCAGGAGCCCGAAGGCCACTTCGCCAAGATGGTGAGACAGTTGGGGCACGCCTCGGAGCACAGCCTCAGGGAGCTCGCCAGCCAGGCGTACGAGATACACGTCGCGAACAAATCATAATGAAATTAGGGCTTATTCTGTAAGAACTGAGCTAGATATTTAGACGAATGAATATTAATAACTTTCTGCTGAAAATTATGCAAACTTATTAGGTGAGTAAGTATATGTACTTTGTTCTGAGTTAAATCATACTTATAGGTACATTAGTCTAAAATAAAGTAAAACTTATAATAATGTAAAATCTATGAAAATGTGACACAAATCAAAGTAAGTAGGTACCTCTAGGTATACCAGTCTACCGCTCTAGGTCTCGTAGGTATACCTCTACATGATTTTATTTTAGAAAACATTTATATTTTTTTCTAAAATAATATAACAATTTTTCTAAAAGAGTACTTAGGTATCTATACAATATTTTAATTTATAAGTAGGTGATAGGTAAGTATACAAGATTTTATCGTACCTACTACTTACGTAAGATATTTTAAAACATATTTTAATATTATTTACTAGTATTTAATATTAAGTACCTACCTACCAGATCTTATCAGTATTAGGATGAGTTGTAAATCAATATGTACCTATAAAGTAGGTAAGTACCGACAATTTAAGATTCTTTAATAATGGTTTATGAATAAATATACAAAATAAGAAAACTAAAACTGTGACTAACTTTTTGACTTACATACTTATTTATTATAACTACCCACCTACAAAGCAAATAGTATTTTATTGCAATCATGCAACTTGCACTGTGACTAATTTGGAACATTGTTACCTATTTATTATAATGTAGTATACTTACCTAGGGTAAAACCTCCAATTATTGGCACCTTAAGCGCCTTCCCGCAGAAACTTTATCTAAAATGATCATCATTATTATAGTAATAATGTACTATTTGTATAATTATTACGTTCGCAAAGTTATGCAAATATCAATCTATAATAATAAATATTATGAATATAAATGTCGGAGATGGCAACTTTGAAAGAGTATTGAAACGATCGAAATGATACGACAGCGCCATCTGTAGGCGTTGGACAGAGTCCACTTGCGTTGGCCGGCACCGGCGGGAGCATAGTACGGTTTGCACCGCCGCGCCGAGCGGTCGAGCGAGACATGCGATTGGAAACTGTCTTCGTGCCATTTTGAGATCTTATTAGTCATCTTTATACCCACTGAACGCCCACAATATGAGAAAGCGACGGACCCCATCATGGCTAAAAACGTTAATGATCGCGTAGAAATTTAACTGTTGGCAGTTACTTCACAGTTTCCAAGTCGTAGTGTTAATACTCGTTGATTTTAAAAATTAAATTTGCCACGTGTTTGAACAATAAAAAAAAAGAAAAAAATGGCGGTGCACAAAGAACATTATGCGATATGCTAAGTCGCAACGGACGTTTGAATTATTGTGTGTGAAGTGTTAATAGTGTAGTTTTAAATATTGTGTGTGGTAATGCGGTGCTGTGTGCAAGCGGATGGCTGCGATGCGAGTATCGACAGACGGTGTGGCTGCCGACGGCGCGGAGCAGCATCGGGACGGCGATGGTGGTCGCAGGTTTGCATGAAGCAGAATCCGGTGAGTCGAACCATGTTTATTTGGTACCCCCGTGTTCTCTAAAGAGAGGATACACGCGGTACATGCTATAACATTGACAAAGAGAGTGCGGGTGTGCTTGATATTGCTATTTGGATTAGAGGGTGGACGAGATTTAACTGTTTTCTGCCTATCCTCAATTTACTCTGGTCGTTTTCTGCCTACCCTCTATTTACTCTGGTCAATGTTGCTATGTGATTTTGTTTTGTTGCGGATATTATTTTACGATTGCAGCCGGATTATTTTGCCAATGTGATCAAAGTTGGATCGTAGTTCTTAATTTTATTACGACGGAGTTACGTTTTTAGAAGCTTTGTGTAAAGGACTATTATTTGCGTGACGTCGGTCAGTGTGTAATGTGTATCCTTAGGGGCGCCATTATGTTTAGGTTTAGGTTTAGGTGTATTTTTAGGTTTGGTTTTTTTTTAGGTTTGAGTATAAGGGTGGTGAAAAGGACACGGGTCGACTTTGACCTCGAATGACCTTTAACCCCGAATGACCTTTGACCTCGAGTAACCTTTGACATCGAATGTTATTTGTCCCGAATGAACTTGAAATTTGACTTTGACCTTGAATGATCTTTGATCCCAAGGTCGTGGACCAACACCTCGGAAGTTTTTACTAATAACCAAATGGGTACTATTTGGCTCTGGCCAAGTTGTGGTCACTGTTCTAACCTAACCTAACCAGTCAGAACCCAACGTGACAGGTGGTGAATCTTGTCGCCGTGTATACAGGAACTGACTATTACCTAATCCCGAGGGATAGGTAGGTTTCCTCACGATGTTTTCTCTCGCCGTCAGCGAACTGTAAATTATGCACATAGATGAAAATTCATCCATTGGTGCATGCCCCAACGGGGATCGAGCCTGGGAACTTTTGATTGTTAGCCCAACCTGTTCACCACAGTCGCTTGCAGTGCAGTTGTTATCCCGAGATTCGAGTCTCCATGATTTTCCCTGTTTTCGGAACAATACACACTTAGGTGTTGTAATTATTATGTATTGTTCCGAAAACTGGCAAAGTGGAAGCTCGAAGAACCCCAGCGAGACAGTGGAGCACATCTTGCTTCATTGCCCTGTATTTGTACGCCAAAGATATGATGCACACACAAACATAATAAAATTTGTACGGAACCCTCAAGAGCACGAGTCCTACTTGCACTTGTCTGGTTTTAATTTGTAATGAGTAGCCCAAATACAAATTTTCATGTCTCTAGCTTCAGAAAAATTGGGACGCCTATACAAACTTGCACCCCCTATTTTACACCGTTAGAGGTGAAATGATCAAAAACGCTGAAATTACTATTCTTAGTTAATAAGAAGCCTAAATACAAATTTTCTTGTGCCTAGTTTTAGAAAAATTGGAACCCCCATATAAACTTCCACGCCTTATTTTACCCCCTTAGGGTAAGAATTTTCCAAAATCCTTCCTTTGCTCTTCTTTTACGCTATGAAAGGTACCTACTGTCCAAATTTCATGTTTGTATCACCAGCGGTTTGGGCTGTGCACGTTTTGACGGACGGACAGATAGACAGACGGACAAAAAAGTGATTCTATAAGGGTTCCGTTTTTTCCTTCTGAGGTACGGGACCCTAAAAACTCACAAAACGAGGCGTTTTGTAGAGCAAGTATTTTATTTTTAATTATACCATATATTATTATTATCATGGAGCTGCTCCAGACCCATGGCTCTGGCTTGAAAATCTTGACCTTACATGGAAATTAGTATTTCGGCTACTCTAGTCTAGTCTAGTCTCTGTAGGCTCTCTAGTCTACAAATACAAATATTCATGTCTCTAGCTTCAGAAAAACTGGGACTATCCATAGATACTTTCGCCCCTTAATTGTTGAATTCTCAAAACTCCTTCCTGTGGTCTTCTTCTACGCTACATAAAGTTAAAATTTCATGTTTCTAACCCAAGCGGTTTAGGCTGTGCACGTTTTGACAGACGGACAGATAGACTGACGGGCAAAACAGTGATCCTATGAGGGTTGCATGCATGCCCGGCGTGCGTTGCATTGCCACTCCATCCGTCCGTCATCCTCCATCAATCCATCAGTCAAATAAGGGGTAACCTTTTCCAAAAATGTGCGCGTACCTACTAGGTCGCAGGCACAGCTAGTAACTAATAAGGATTAGTACTACTTTTATTTCAGTTATTACCCGATGTTGTCAACAATTTTTCTTGTTTTCAGTTATTTAGAATTTTAAGTTATTTTAATTTTACTTATTTTGTCCTATAATATTAAACATTTAAATTATGTACTAGTCTTTTTTTAAGTAGTACTACCTATTACCCAGTGTTGGGCAAAATTAAATTTAAGAACAATTCAAAATTAACAGTTAGTGAGCTTTTATTTACAATATCAACAAAATAACAATAAAAAAGATTACAAAGAAAAAATAACCTACCCACCTACCTATTAATAAAAATGTAGTACTTAAATTGTACTTAAGATTTAGTGAAAATTTTCCTTTACGAAGTTACCCTTATACGACTAAATAAAAGTAGGCAAGATACGAATTTAGTATATGAGTCACTTCTGTTTTTGTTTTATCATGTCGTCTTTTTGATGTATCGTGGCGTATCGAAAATTCTAAATTCAAAAAATCAACTCGCGGTCCTACGACATTGTTTGAGCAAAAAGCGGTCAACCTCGAGCTGTCAGATGCAATGGTTCCAGCCTTAAGACTAGAACATTGGCTACTGACAGCTCGAGGTTGACCGCTTTTTGCTCGGACAATGCCGTAGGACCGCGAATAGAATTTTTTGAATTTCTAAATTCAAAATTATTTATAATTTTCGAGACGCCACGACACATCAAAAAGACGACATGATAAATCAAAAACAGAAGTGACTCATATACTAAATTCGTATCTTGCCTACTTTTATTTAGTCGTATAAGGGTAACTTCGTAAAGGAAAATTTTCACTAAATCTTAAGTACAATTTAAGTACTACATTTTTATTAATAGGTAAGTGGGTAGGTTATTTTTTCTTTGTAATCTTTTTTATTGTTATTTTGTTGATATTGTAAATAAAAGCTCACTAACTGTTAATTTTTAATTGTTCTGAAATTTAATTTTGCCCAACACTGGGTAATAGGTAGTACTACTTAAAAAAAGACTAGTACATAATTTAAATGTTTAATATTATAGGACAAAATAAGTAAAATTAAAACAACTTAAAATTCTAAATAACTGAAAACAAGAAAAATTGTTGACAACATCGGGTAATAACTGAAATAAAAGTAGTACTAATCCTTATTAGTTACTAGCTGTGCCTGCGACCTAGTACGCGCACATTTTTGGAAAAGGTTACCCCTTATTTGACTGATGGATTGATGAGGATGACGGACGGATGGAGTGGCAATGCAACGCATGCCGGGCACGCATGCAACCCTCATAGGATCACTGTTTTGTCCGTATGTCTATCTGTCCGTCCGTCAAAACGTGCACAGCCCAAACCGCTGGTGATACAAACATGAAATTTGGACAGTAGGTACCTTTCATAGCGTAAAAGAAGAGCAAAGGAAGGATTTTGGAAAATTCTTACCCTAAGGGTACCCTAAGGGGTAAAATAAGGGGTGGAAGTTTGTATGGAATTCCCTCATTTCTGAAGTTAGAAACATGAAAATTTATATTTAGGCTACTAATACAAATATGAAATAGTAATTTCAGCGCTTTTGAAAATTCTACCCCCAAGAGGGTAAAATAAGGGGTGGAAGTTTATATGGGGGTTCAAATTTTTCTAAAGCTAGGCACAAGAAAATTTGTATTTAGGCTTCTTATTAACTAAGAATAGTAATTTCAGCGTTTTTGATAATTTCACCTCGTTAGAGGTGAAATGATCAAAAACGCTACGCGTGTAAAATAGGGGGTGCAAGTTTGTATAGGCGTCCCAATTTTTCTGAAGCTAGAGACATGAAAATTTGTATTTGGGCTACTCATTACAAATTAAAACCGGACAAGTGCAAGTAGGACTCGTGCTCTGAGGGTTCCGTACAAATTTTATTATGTTTGTGTGTGTATCATATCTTTGGCGTGCAAATACAGGGCAATGAAGCAAGATGTGCTCCACTATCTCGCTGGGGTTCTTCGAGCTTCCACTTTGCCAGTTTTCGGAACAATCCATAATAATTACAACACCTAAGTGTGTATTGTTCCGAAAACAGGGAAAATCATGGAGACTCGAATCTCGGGATAACAACTGCACTGCAAGCGACTGTGGTGAACAGGTTGGGCTAACAATCAAAAGGTCCCAGGCTCGATCCCCGTTGGGGCATGCACCAATGGATGAATTTTCATCTATGTGCATAATTTACAGTTCGCTGACGGCGAGAGAAAACATCGTGAGGAAACCTACTTATCCCTCGGGATTAGGTAATAGTCAGTTCCTGTATACACGGCGACAAGATTCACCAACTGTCACGTTGGGTTCTGATTATACTGGGTGAATTTTTCAAGTGCTCGTGGATGGCCAAATCCGAAACTATGAGTGATATCGAAAAGTACTCAAAAGAATCTCAGGGCTGATATTGATGAAAATTGTAATTACTTCTCAAAATTCGTTTCTTATCAGCGACACTATCGAATGCTGTAATAATACAGTAAGTGGTTTTTTTCAACTAGTTCGAAATCAACTAGTTCGATACCTGGCTACGAATTTAGTTTTTTTCAAAAATCCAATGATGCAGTTTTAGTTTTCACCAAAATCGGCCCCGAGACTTTTTTGAGTACCTTTCGATATTCCTTATAGTTTCGGATTCGGCCATCCACGCTTGTGTTGCAAAAGACTCGAGTACTTTAGCCTCATTTTTAGGGCTCGAGCCTTTTTAAGAAACCTCGAAGTCAAAGTCAAAGTCAAAGTCAAAAGGTTTTTATTCATGTAAGCTCATTAGAGCATTTATAAATAGTCAATATAAACAATATTTTAGCATTACCACCGGTTCGTAATGTTGCTTCCATTGAGAAGAGCCGGCAAGAAACTCAATGGTTACTCTTTTCAAAAGAATAATTGTATACATTTTCAAACAGTAACGCTATGTGAGCAGGCATGCATTAACACAGTGTGAGTAAAAAAAGAAAATAAGGTATTTAAATAAAAATTAATAAAAACTAGCCTAGAAAGCTGTGCATGCCTACTCCCACTTAACTGTCAAACCAAAAGGTGAATATTTATAACGATTGTTTTGGTGTGATGCCTTCCGTGCTTAGGTCTTGTCTGTAAAAGTTTTGGAACAACGGTGTCAAGTGGAAAATGGGCGGACCAGTCCCCGCAAGCAGCGCCCGGAACCCGAGCATGACTTGAGCAGCGGCATCACCCTCCTCAACCATTTTAGAGGGAAGAGGGTGACCCGCTCCACAGAGCCACCGCAAGCAAGGACATTAGAGTGAGCATGACCGATCCATTACCGCAGTGACATAGTTCAACAAAGCTAAGTAAGCGTACGGCAAGACAACATCCGCTACAATTGACATACAAATGCTTGTCAATGGCTACATGATACATGATTTCCACAACTTAAAAAGGTGGTAATTGTGACTAATATGTCAATAGCGCTAAATTAAGAGAAGGAAGAGGAAAACAATAAATAAATAAGGAATAAATCAAAACAAGAAATTCTGAGGAATTATTCCCGTTCCGGTGGAGCTGGACCAGCACCTAGCCAAGCATCTTTATCTTTCAAATAATCATCTAATGTGTAGTAAGCCCGCTTACAAAGCGTACGCTTTACACAAGTTTTGAATTTAGTTTCACTAAGACTAAGTATGTTTGGTGGTATTTTATTATAAAACTTGACACAGTATCCCATGAAAGATGTGTGAACTTTCGCAAGTCGAAAGCGCGGTTGATCTAATTTGTCTTTATTTCTAGTGTTATATCGATGACTCTCACCTAACTTTTTAAAGAGATGTAAATTTTTCCTAGTGTACATTATGTTTTCATAAATGTATTGGCATGGTACAGTCATAATGTTGATTTCCTTAAACCGTTCCCTCAAGGAGTCGCGACTTCCTAAATTATAGATGGCCCTAACGGCCCGCTTTTGTAAAATAAAAACAGATTCGATGTCAGCCGCCCTACCCCACAATAATATACCATACGACATGACACTATGAAAGTAACTAAAATAAACTATTCTCGCGGTGTCGATATCGGAAAGTTGTCTAATTTTCCTAACAGCGTAGGCGGCGGAGCTGAGCCGCTTCACGAGAGCTCTTATATGTGGGCCCCACTGTAATTTGGAGTCGAGCGTAATACCTAAGAAAACAGTATCATTAACGAATTCAAGTTTTTCTTTATTTAGTACTACATCGCATTCGTTACTTCTAACATTAGGTAATGAGAATCTTACACATTTAGTCTTGTTACTATTCAATGCTAAATTATTAGTATTGAACCAGTTATGGACCTGAAGAATAGCATTATTCACGTTGTTCAAATTATTTACATGTCTACCTACTTTAAAAATCAAAGAGGTATCATCGGCAAATAAAACTATCTCTGCCCTACTTTGTATTATATGCGGAAGGTCATTTATATATACTAAAAACAGAAAAGGACCCAAAATGGATCCTTGAGGAACTCCCATTTTAACTAGAGAGCCTAACGATTTAACACCATTTATTTGAACGTTTTGTTTTCTACCTACTAGGTAAGATTTTATAAGTTTGAGCGCCCTATTTCTAACACCGTAATGTTCCAATTTAAGCAAAAGTATTTCATAATTGACGCAATCAAATGCCTTTGAGAGGTCACAGAAGATACCAATAGCATCCTGTGAGTTCTCCCATGCGTCGAAGATATGCTTGATTAAGGTGACACCGGCGTCGATAGTACAGCGGCCTTTGGTGAAACCATATTGTTGATCATGCAGGATGTTATTTGCGTTGAAATGATGTAACATTTGAGTAAGCATAATCTTTTCAAATATTTTGCTAAAAACTGGCAAGACGGATACTGGTCTATAGTTGTTGGGGTCTTTACTATTACCGGATTTAAAAAGGGGTATTACTTTACTGTATTTCATTAAATCCGGGAAGACTCCCTGATCAACACACTTGTTAAAAATCAAAGCTAAATATGGCGCCACAGTACCAATGATAGTTTTACATGCTTTTACTGACATTCCCCATAGATCTTCAGTTGGTTTAATTTGTATGTTACTGAAGGCTTTAACAATAGACCGATCGTTAATATAATCGAATTTAAATTCTACAGGACAAGTGGCTATGTTATCTTTAAGAAGTGAGAGTGAAAGTGAAGGAGAGCAGTTTAAAAATTCTGTTGTTTTTACAGGGATGTTTGTAAAGAACGTTTCGAATTCCTGTGCTACATCTTCATTTGAACTAATGAGACCACGCGAGGTCTCTAAAGTGAAATCTGTATTGCGTTGTTTGGTTTTTCCAGTTTCACTGTTAACTATATTCCAGGTGGTCTTGATCTTGTTATCTGCAGATATAATTTTTTGTCTAATGTGTATCGTTTTGGCCGCCTGGCATACTTTCCTAAACAATTTAGAATAATTTCTAACATACTGAGTAAAAGCTGCATTTTGAAGCTGGGCCTTCTGTTCATAAAGCTCAAATAGCCTTTCCCTACTCCTACGTATCCCTAGGGTGGCCCAGTCACTGAAGGTAAATTTTGGTTTTATTGTCTTTGTTTTAATAGGAAATCTATTATCAAATTCTGTATGTATAACTGCAAAAAAGTCTGCGTAAAAACTATCAGGATCATCTAAGTTATAATTGGGAAAACTTAATTTGGTAAACAAAGTAGTATTATATTTTTGTAAGTTCCCTGATGTTACATTCCTACATTTAATTTTTATGGTTTTTATAGGTATGGTAGAATTAAAGGTGACCGTTTGACCACTATGATCTGACGGCAAATGGCAAACTATTGCTGTATCTAAATATTTACAACTACAGAATACATTATCTATACAAGTGGCAGAAGTAGAAGTTACTCTGGTCGGTTCGAAAAAAACGTGAGCTAAATTGAATGCTTTAAAAAGGCCTAACAGTCTATCAGTATAGCTAGTTTCTTCTAAAATATTAATATTAAAATCACCACAGACTATAATAGACTTATTACTTACAAAGATTTTTTTTAACACATCTTCCATCACAGATTCAAATATACTAAAATTCTGTATGTTTGGGGGTCTGTAAACACATACTACAATGTGCTTATCCAGCTCAACACAGGAAATCTCAATAATCTGTTCGACCGAGAGTCCTACTATATCTTTACGTTCTTTTGACTTAATAATATTTCTAAGTAATATTAATGTACCACCGTGAAGCCTGGACTTGCGGTTATAACAACTTATGACCGTGTAGTTTTCATAATTTATTAACATTTGATGCTCATTAAGCCAATGCTCGGAAATACAAACAATATCATATTGTGACTTTTCTAAAAATAGAGGCTATAAGGCTAAAGAACTAATTCAGCCCCGAGTCTTCGAGGCGAAGAGGAGGCTCTCGGAAATAAAGCCTTTCTTTTGAAGCTCTTTCTAAAAAGGCTTGGAGCCCTTTTTTATTTTAGCCCTTTGTAACCATTCTTGACTTTAGTTGACTATGCACGACTATTCTCAACTATTGTTGACCACTATTGACCATTCTTGACTATTTTTTTTCTATATTTGACCATTGTTAACTATTTCGACAATTTTTGACAATTTTTGACTATTTTTAACTATTTTTGACTATTTCTGACTATTTCTGACTATTTCTGACTATTTCTGACTATTTCTGACTATTTCTGACTATTTCTGACTATTTTTGACTGTTTTTGACTGTTTTTGACTGTTTTTGACTGTTTTTGACTATATTTGACTATTTTTGACCATTTTTGACTGTTTTTGACTATTTTTGATTATTTTTGACCATTGTTGACTATTTCGACTATTTTTGACTATATTTGAATATGTTTGTCTATTTTTGATAATTTTTGACCATTATTGACAATTTTTGACTGTTTTGTTCTATTTTGACTATATTTGACTATTTTTGATTATTATTGACTATTTTTGACTATTTTGACTGTTTTTTGGCGATTTTTGACTATTTTGACTATATTTGACTATTTTTGACTATTTTTGACCATTGTTGACTATTTTTGGCTATTGTTGACTATTTTTGACCATTGTTGACTATTTTGGACCATTGTTGACTATTCTTGACGTGTTTTGACATTTTTTTACGTATTTTGACAATTTTTGACTAAGTTTGCCTATTTTTGACTATGATTGACCATTTTTGACTATGATTGACAATTTTTGACAATTTTTGACTATTCTTGACTATTCTTGACTATTCTTGATCATTGTTGACTATTGTTGACTGTTTTGAATATTTTTGCCTGTTTCGACAATTTTTGTCAATTTTTTGAAGATTTTTGACTATTTTTGACCATTTTTGACTACTTTTGACTACTTTTGACTACTTTTGACAATTTTTGACAATTTTTGACCATTGTTGACTATTTTTGGCTATTGTTGACTATTTTTGACCATTGTTGACTATTTTGGACCATTGTTGACTATTCTTGACTATTCTTGACTATTTTTGACTATGATTGACCATTTTTGACCATTTTTGACTATTTTTGACTATTTTTGACTATGATTGACAATTTTTGACTATTTTTGACTATTCTTGACTATTCTTGACTATTCTTGACTATTCTTGACTATTCTTGATCATTGTTGACTATTGTTGACTGTTTTGAATATTTTTGCCTGTTTCGACAATTTTTGTCAATTTTTTGAAGATTTTTGACTATTTTTGGCCATTTTTGACTACTTTTGACAATTTTTGACTATTTTTGACCATTGTTGACTATTTTTGGCTATTGTTGACTATTTTTGACCATTGTTGACTATTTTGGACCATTGTTGACTATTCTTGTCGTGTTTTGACATTTTTTTTACGTATTTTGACTATTTTTGATTATTTTTGACCATTGTTGACTATTTCGACTATTTTTGACTATATTTGAATATGTTTGTCTATTTTTGATAATTTTTGACAATTATTGACAATTTTTGACTGTTTTGTTCTATTTTGACTATATTTGACTATTTTTGATTATTATTGACTATTTTTGACTATTTTGACTGTTTTTTGGCGATTTTTGACTATTTTGACTATATTTGACTATTTTTGACTATTTTTGACCATTGTTGACTATTTTTGGCTATTGTTGACTATTTTTGACCATTGTTGACTATTTTGGACCATTGTTGACTATTCTTGACGTGTTTTGACATTTTTTTACGTATTTTGACAATTTTTGACTAAGTTTGCCTATTTTTGACTATGATTGACCATTTTTGACTATGATTGACAATTTTTGACTATTTTTGACTATTCTTGACTATTCTTGACTATTCTTGATCATTGTTGACTATTGTTGACTGTTTTGAATATTTTTGCCTGTTTCGACAATTTTTGTCAATTTTTTGAAGATTTTTGACTATTTTTGACCATTTTTGACTACTTTTGACTACTTTTGACTACTTTTGACAATTTTTGACAATTTTTGACCATTGTTGACTATTTTTGGCTATTGTTGACTATTTTTGACCATTGTTGACTATTTTGGACCATTGTTGACTATTCTTGACTATTCTTGACTATTTTTGACTATGATTGACCATTTTTGACCCTTTTTGACTATTTTTGACTATTTTTGACTATGATTGACAATTTTTGACTATTTTTGACTATTCTTGACTATTCTTGACTATTCTTGACTATTCTTGACTATTCTTGATCATTGTTGACTATTGTTGACTGTTTTGAATATTTTTGCCTGTTTCGACAATTTTTGTCAATTTTTTGAAGATTTTTGACTATTTTTGGCCATTTTTGACTACTTTTGACAATTTTTGACTATTTTTGACCATTGTTGACTATTTTTGGCTATTGTTGACTATTTTTGACCATTGTTGACTATTTTGGACCATTGTTGACTATTCTTGTCGTGTTTTGACATTTTTTTTACGTATTTTGACTATTTTTGACTATGATTGACCATTTTTGACTATGATTGACAATTTTTGAATATTTTTGACTATTCTTGACTATTCTTGACTATTCTTGATCATTGTTGACTATTGTTGACTGTTTTGAATATTTTTGCCTGTTTCGACAATTTTTGACAATTTTTGACAATTTTTTGAAGATTTTTGACTATTTTTGACCATTTTTGACTACTTTTGACTAAGTTTGCCTATTTTTGACTATTTTTGACTATGATTGACCATTTTTGACTATTTTTGACTATTCTTGACTATTCTTGACTATTCTTGACTATTCTTGATCATTGTTGACTATTGTTGACTGTTTTGAATATTTTTGCCTGTTTCGACAATTTTTGACAATTTTTTGAGGATTTTTGACTATTTTTGACCATTTTTGACCATTTTTGACCATTTTTGACTACTTTTGACTATTTTTGACCATTGTTGACTATTTTTGGCTATTGTTGACTATTTTTGACCATTGTTGACTATTTTGGACCATTGTTGACTATTCTTGTCGTGTTTTGACATTTTTTTTACGTATTTTGACAATTTTTGACTAAGTTTGCCTATTTTTGACTATTTTTGACTATGATTGACCATTTTTGACTATTTTTGACTATGATTGACAATTTTTGACTATTCTTGACTATTCTTGACTATTCTTGACTATTCTTGACTATTCTTGATCATTGTTGACTATTGTTGACTGTTTTGAATATTTTTGCCTGTTTCGAAAATTTTTGACAATTTTTTGAAGATTTTTGACTATTTTTGACCATTTTTGACTACTTTTGACTAAGTTTGCCTATTTTTGACTATGATTGACCATTTTTGACTATTTTTGACTATTCTTGACTATTCTTGACTATTCTTGACTATTCTTGACTATTCTTGATCATTGTTGACTATTGTTGACTGTTTTGAATATTTTTGCCTGTTTCGACAATTTTTGTCAATTTTTGACTATTTTTGACCATTTTTGACTACTTTTGACAATTTTTGACCATTGTTGACTATTTTTGGCTATTGTTGACTATTTTTGACCATTGTTGACTATTTTGGACCATTGTTGACTATTCTTGACGTGTTTTGACATTTTTTTTACGTATTTTGACAATTTTTGACTAAGTTTGCCTATTTTTGACTATTTTTGACTATGATTGACCATTTTTGACTATTTTTGACTATGATTGACAATTTTTGACAATTCTTGACTATTCTTGACTATTCTCGATCATTGTTGACTATTGTTGACTGTTTTGAATATTTTTGCCTGTTTCGACAATTTTTGACAATTTTTTGAAGATTTTTGACTATTTTTGACCATTTTTGACTACTTTTGACTACGTTTGCCTATTTTTGACTATTTTTTACTATGATTGACCATTTTTGACTATTTTTGACTATTCTTGACTATTCTTGACTATTCTTGACTATTCTTGATCATTGTTGACTATTGTTGACTGTTTTGAATATTTTTGCCTGTTTCGAAAATTTTTGACAATTTTTTGAAGATTTTTGACTATTTTTGACCATTTTTGACTACTTTTGACTAAGTTTGCCTATTTTTGACTATTTTTGACTATGATTGACCATTTTTGACTATTTTTGACTATTCTTGACTATTCTTGACTATTCTTGATCATTGTTGACTATTGTTGACTGTTTTGAATATTTTTGCCTGTTTCGACAATTTTTGTCAATTTTTTGAAGATTTTTGACTATTTTTGACCATTTTTGACTACTTTTGACAATTTTTGACAATTTTTGACCATTGTTGACTATTTTTGGCTATTGTTGACTATTTTTGGCTATTGTTGACTATTTTTGACCATTGTTGACTATTTTGGACCATTGTTGACTATTCTTGACGTGTTTTGACATTTTTTTTACGTATTTTGACAATTTCTGACTAAGTTTGCCTATTTTTGACTATTTTTGACTATGATTGACCATTTTTGACTATTTTTGACTATGATTGACAATTTTTGAATATTTTTGACTATTCTTGACTATTCTTGATCATTGTTGACTATTGTTGACTGTTTTGAATATTTTTGCCTGTTTCGACAATTTTTGACAATTTTTTGAAGATTTTTGACTATTTTTGACCATTTTTGACTACTTTTGACTAAGTTTGCCTATTTTTGACTATTTTTGACTATGATTGACCATTTTTGACTATTTTTGACTATTCTTGACTATTCTTGACTATTCTTGACTATTCTTGATCATTGTTGACTATTGTTGACTGTTTTGAATATTTTTGCCTGTTTCGACAATTTTTGTCAATTTTTTGAAGATTTTTGACTATTTTTGACCATTTTTGACTACTTTTGACTACTTTTGACAATTTTTGACAATTTTTGACAATTTTTGACCATTGTTGACTATTTTTGGCTATTGTTGACTATTTTTGACCATTGTTGACTATTTTGGACCATTGTTGACTATTCTTGACGTGTTTTGACATTTTTTTTACGTATTTTGACAATTTTTGACTAAGTTTGCCTATTTTTGACTATGATTGACCATTTTTGACTATTTTTGACTATTTTTGACTATTTTTGACTATTTTTGACTATTTTTGACTATGATTGACAATTTTTGACTATTTTTGACTATTCTTGACTATTCTTGATCATTGTTGACTATTGTTGACTGTTTTGAATATTTTTGCCTGTTTCGACAATTTTTGTCAATTTTTTGAAGATTTTTGACTATTTTTGGCCATTTTTGTCTACTTTTGACAATTTTTGACTATTTTTGACCATTGTTGACTATTTTTGGCTATTGTTGACTATTTTTGACCATTGTTGACTATTTTGGACCATTGTTGACTATTCTTGACGTGTTTTGACATTTTTTTTACGTATTTTGACAATTTTTGACTAAGTTTGCCTATTTTTGACTATGATTGACCATTTTTGACTATTTTTGACTATGATTGACAATTTTTGAATATTTTTGACTATTCTTGACTATTCTTGACTATTCTTGACTATTCTTGATCATTGTTGACTATTGTTGACTGTTTTGAATATTTTTGCCTGTTTCGACAATTTTTGACAATTTTTTGAAGATTTTTGACTATTTTTGACCATTTTTGACTACTTTTGACTAAGTTTGCCTATTTTTGACTATTTTTGACTATGATTGACCATTTTTGACTATTTTTGACTATTCTTGACTATTCTTGACTATTCTTGACTATTCTTGACTATTCTTGACTATTCTTGACTATTCTTGACTATTCTTGACTATTCTTGACTATTCTTGATCATTGTTGACTATTGTTGACTGTTTTGAATATTTTTGCCTGTTTCGACAATTTTTGACCATTTTTGACCATTTTTGACTACTTTTGACTATTTTTGACCATTGTTGACTATTTTTGGCTATTGTTGACTATTTTTGACCATTGTTGACTATTTTGGACCATTGTTGACTATTCTTGTCGTGTTTTGACATTTTTTTTACGTATTTTGACAATTTTTGACTAAGTTTGCCTATTTTTGACTATTTTTGACTATGATTGACCATTTTTGACTATTTTTGACTATGATTGACAATTTTTGACTATTCTTGACTATTCTTGACTATTCTTGATCATTGTTGACTATTGTTGACTGTTTTGAATATTTTTGCCTGTTTCGAAAATTTTTGACAATTTTTTGAAGATTTTTGACTATTTTTGACCATTTTTGACTACTTTTGACTAAGTTTGCCTATTTTTGACTATTTTTGACTATGATTGACCATTTTTGACTATTTTTGACTATTCTTGACTATTCTTGACTATTCTTGATCATTGTTGACTATTGTTGACTGTTTTGAATATTTTTGCCTGTTTCGACAATTTTTGACCATTGTTGACTATTTTTGGCTATTGTTGACTATTTTTGACCATTGTTGACTATTTTGGACCATTGTTGACTATTCTTGACGTGTTTTGACATTTTTTTTACGTATTTTGACAATTTTTGACTAAGTTTGCCTATTTTTGACTATTTTTGACTATGATTGACCATTTTTGACTATTTTTGACTATGATTGACAATTTTTGACAATTTTTGACTATTCTTGGCTATTCTTGACTATTCTCGATCATTGTTGACTATTGTTGACTGTTTTGAATATTTTTGCCTGTTTCGACAATTTTTGACAATTTTTTGAAGATTTTTGACTATTTTTGACCATTTTTGACTACTTTTGACTAAGTTTGCCTATTTTTGACTATTTTTGACTATGATTGACCATTTTTGACTATTTTTGACTATTCTTGACTATTCTTGACTATTCTTGACTATTCTTGACTATTCTTGATCATTGTTGACTATTGTTGACTGTTTTGAATATTTTTGCCTGTTTCGACAATTTTTGACTATTTTTGACCATTTTTGACCATTTTTGACTACTTTTGACAATTTTTGACTATTTTTGACAGAGACAGAGACAGAGACAGAGACAGAGACAGAGACAGAGACAGAGACAGAGACAGAGACAGAGACAGAGACAGAGACAGAGACAGAGACAGAGACAGAGACAGAGACAGAGACAGAGACAGAGACAGAGACAGAGACAGAGACAGAGACAGAGACAGAGACAGAGACAGAGACAGAGACAGAGACAGAGACAGAGACAGAGACAGAGACAGAGACAGAGACAGAGACAGAGACAGAGACAGAGACAGAGACAGAGACAGAGACAGAGACAGAGACAGAGACAGAGACAGAGACAGAGACAGAGACAGAGACAGAGACAGAGACAGAGACAGAGACAGAGACAGAGACAGAGACAGAGACAGAGACAGAGACAGAGACAGAGACAGAGACAGAGACAGAGACAGAGACAGAGACAGAGACAGAGACAGAGACAGAGACAGAGACAGAGACAGAGACAGAGACAGAGACAGAGACAGAGACAGAGACAGAGACAGAGACAGAGACAGAGACAGAGACAGAGACAGAGACAGAGACAGAGACAGAGACAGAGACAGAGACAGAGACAGAGACAGAGACAGAGACAGAGACAGAGACAGAGACAGAGACAGAGACAGAGACAGAGACAGAGACAGAGACAGAGACAGAGACAGAGACAGAGACAGAGACAGAGACAGAGACAGAGACAGAGACAGAGACAGAGACAGAGACAGAGACAGAGACAGAGACAGAGACAGAGACAGAGACAGAGACAGAGACAGAGACAGAGACAGAGACAGAGACAGAGACAGAGACAGAGACAGAGACAGAGACAGAGACAGAGACAGAGACAGAGACAGAGACAGAGACAGAGACAGAGACAGAGACAGAGACAGAGACAGAGACAGAGACAGAGACAGAGACAGAGACAGAGACAGAGACAGAGACAGAGACAGAGACAGAGACAGAGACAGAGACAGAGACAGAGACAGAGACAGAGACAGAGACAGAGACAGAGACAGAGACAGAGACAGAGACAGAGACAGAGACAGAGACAGAGACAGAGACAGAGACAGAGACAGAGACAGAGACAGAGACAGAGACAGAGACAGAGACAGAGACAGAGACAGAGACAGAGACAGAGACAGAGACAGAGACAGAGACAGAGACAGAGACAGAGACAGAGACAGAGACAGAGACAGAGACAGAGACAGAGACAGAGACAGAGACAGAGACAGAGACAGAGACAGAGACAGAGACAGAGACAGAGACAGAGACAGAGACAGAGACAGAGACAGAGACAGAGACAGAGACAGAGACAGAGACAGAGACAGAGACAGAGACAGAGACAGAGACAGAGACAGAGACAGAGACAGAGACAGAGACAGAGACAGAGACAGAGACAGAGACAGAGACAGAGACAGAGACAGAGACAGAGACAGAGACAGAGACAGAGACAGAGACAGAGACAGAGACAGAGACAGAGACAGAGACAGAGACAGAGACAGAGACAGAGACAGAGACAGAGACAGAGACAGAGACAGAGACAGAGACAGAGACAGAGACAGAGACAGAGACAGAGACAGAGACAGAGACAGAGACAGAGACAGAGACAGAGACAGAGACAGAGACAGAGACAGAGACAGAGACAGAGACAGAGACAGAGACAGAGACAGAGACAGAGACAGAGACAGAGACAGAGACAGAGACAGAGACAGAGACAGAGACAGAGACAGAGACAGAGACAGAGACAGAGACAGAGACAGAGACAGAGACAGAGACAGAGACAGAGACAGAGACAGAGACAGAGACAGAGACAGAGACAGAGACAGAGACAGAGACAGAGACAGAGACAGAGACAGAGACAGAGACAGAGACAGAGACAGAGACAGAGACAGAGACAGAGACAGAGACAGAGACAGAGACAGAGACAGAGACAGAGACAGAGACAGAGACAGAGACAGAGACAGAGACAGAGACAGAGACAGAGACAGAGACAGAGACAGAGACAGAGACAGAGACAGAGACAGAGACAGAGACAGAGACAGAGACAGAGACAGAGACAGAGACAGAGACAGAGACAGAGACAGAGACAGAGACAGAGACAGAGACAGAGACAGAGACAGAGACAGAGACAGAGACAGAGACAGAGACAGAGACAGAGACAGAGACAGAGACAGAGACAGAGACAGAGACAGAGACAGAGACAGAGACAGAGACAGAGACAGAGACAGAGACAGAGACAGAGACAGAGACAGAGACAGAGACAGAGACAGAGACAGAGACAGAGACAGAGACAGAGACAGAGACAGAGACAGAGACAGAGACAGAGACAGAGACAGAGACAGAGACAGAGACAGAGACAGAGACAGAGACAGAGACAGAGACAGAGACAGAGACAGAGACAGAGACAGAGACAGAGACAGAGACAGAGACAGAGACAGAGACAGAGACAGAGACAGAGACAGAGACAGAGACAGAGACAGAGACAGAGACAGAGACAGAGACAGAGACAGAGACAGAGACAGAGACAGAGACAGAGACAGAGACAGAGACAGAGACAGAGACAGAGACAGAGACAGAGACAGAGACAGAGACAGAGACAGAGACAGAGACAGAGACAGAGACAGAGACAGAGACAGAGACAGAGACAGAGACAGAGACAGAGACAGAGACAGAGACAGAGACAGAGACAGAGACAGAGACAGAGACAGAGACAGAGACAGAGACAGAGACAGAGACAGAGACAGAGACAGAGACAGAGACAGAGACAGAGACAGAGACAGAGACAGAGACAGAGACAGAGACAGAGACAGAGACAGAGACAGAGACAGAGACAGAGACAGAGACAGAGACAGAGACAGAGACAGAGACAGAGACAGAGACAGAGACAGAGACAGAGACAGAGACAGAGACAGAGACAGAGACAGAGACAGAGACAGAGACAGAGACAGAGACAGAGACAGAGACAGAGACAGAGACAGAGACAGAGACAGAGACAGAGACAGAGACAGAGACAGAGACAGAGACAGAGACAGAGACAGAGACAGAGACAGAGACAGAGACAGAGACAGAGACAGAGACAGAGACAGAGACAGAGACAGAGACAGAGACAGAGACAGAGACAGAGACAGAGACAGAGACAGAGACAGAGACAGAGACAGAGACAGAGACAGAGACAGAGACAGAGACAGAGACAGAGACAGAGACAGAGACAGAGACAGAGACAGAGACAGAGACAGAGACAGAGACAGAGACAGAGACAGAGACAGAGACAGAGACAGAGACAGAGACAGAGACAGAGACAGAGACAGAGACAGAGACAGAGACAGAGACAGAGACAGAGACAGAGACAGAGACAGAGACAGAGACAGAGACAGAGACAGAGACAGAGACAGAGACAGAGACAGAGACAGAGACAGAGACAGAGACAGAGACAGAGACAGAGACAGAGACAGAGACAGAGACAGAGACAGAGACAGAGACAGAGACAGAGACAGAGACAGAGACAGAGACAGAGACAGAGACAGAGACAGAGACAGAGACAGAGACAGAGACAGAGACAGAGACAGAGACAGAGACAGAGACAGAGACAGAGACAGAGACAGAGACAGAGACAGAGACAGAGACAGAGACAGAGACAGAGACAGAGACAGAGACAGAGACAGAGACAGAGACAGAGACAGAGACAGAGACAGAGACAGAGACAGAGACAGAGACAGAGACAGAGACAGAGACAGAGACAGAGACAGAGACAGAGACAGAGACAGAGACAGAGACAGAGACAGAGACAGAGACAGAGACAGAGACAGAGACAGAGACAGAGACAGAGACAGAGACAGAGACAGAGACAGAGACAGAGACAGAGACAGAGACAGAGACAGAGACAGAGACAGAGACAGAGACAGAGACAGAGACAGAGACAGAGACAGAGACAGAGACAGAGACAGAGACAGAGACAGAGACAGAGACAGAGACAGAGACAGAGACAGAGACAGAGACAGAGACAGAGACAGAGACAGAGACAGAGACAGAGACAGAGACAGAGACAGAGACAGAGACAGAGACAGAGACAGAGACAGAGACAGAGACAGAGACAGAGACAGAGACAGAGACAGAGACAGAGACAGAGACAGAGACAGAGACAGAGACAGAGACAGAGACAGAGACAGAGACAGAGACAGAGACAGAGACAGAGACAGAGACAGAGACAGAGACAGAGACAGAGACAGAGACAGAGACAGAGACAGAGACAGAGACAGAGACAGAGACAGAGACAGAGACAGAGACAGAGACAGAGACAGAGACAGAGACAGAGACAGAGACAGAGACAGAGACAGAGACAGAGACAGAGACAGAGACAGAGACAGAGACAGAGACAGAGACAGAGACAGAGACAGAGACAGAGACAGAGACAGAGACAGAGACAGAGACAGAGACAGAGACAGAGACAGAGACAGAGACAGAGACAGAGACAGAGACAGAGACAGAGACAGAGACAGAGACAGAGACAGAGACAGAGACAGAGACAGAGACAGAGACAGAGACAGAGACAGAGACAGAGACAGAGACAGAGACAGAGACAGAGACAGAGACAGAGACAGAGACAGAGACAGAGACAGAGACAGAGACAGAGACAGAGACAGAGACAGAGACAGAGACAGAGACAGAGACAGAGACAGAGACAGAGACAGAGACAGAGACAGAGACAGAGACAGAGACAGAGACAGAGACAGAGACAGAGACAGAGACAGAGACAGAGACAGAGACAGAGACAGAGACAGAGACAGAGACAGAGACAGAGACAGAGACAGAGACAGAGACAGAGACAGAGACAGAGACAGAGACAGAGACAGAGACAGAGACAGAGACAGAGACAGAGACAGAGACAGAGACAGAGACAGAGACAGAGACAGAGACAGAGACAGAGACAGAGACAGAGACAGAGACAGAGACAGAGACAGAGACAGAGACAGAGACAGAGACAGAGACAGAGACAGAGACAGAGACAGAGACAGAGACAGAGACAGAGACAGAGACAGAGACAGAGACAGAGACAGAGACAGAGACAGAGACAGAGACAGAGACAGAGACAGAGACAGAGACAGAGACAGAGACAGAGACAGAGACAGAGACAGAGACAGAGACAGAGACAGAGACAGAGACAGAGACAGAGACAGAGACAGAGACAGAGACAGAGACAGAGACAGAGACAGAGACAGAGACAGAGACAGAGACAGAGACAGAGACAGAGACAGAGACAGAGACAGAGACAGAGACAGAGACAGAGACAGAGACAGAGACAGAGACAGAGACAGAGACAGAGACAGAGACAGAGACAGAGACAGAGACAGAGACAGAGACAGAGACAGAGACAGAGACAGAGACAGAGACAGAGACAGAGACAGAGACAGAGACAGAGACAGAGACAGAGACAGAGACAGAGACAGAGACAGAGACAGAGACAGAGACAGAGACAGAGACAGAGACAGAGACAGAGACAGAGACAGAGACAGAGACAGAGACAGAGACAGAGACAGAGACAGAGACAGAGACAGAGACAGAGACAGAGACAGAGACAGAGACAGAGACAGAGACAGAGACAGAGACAGAGACAGAGACAGAGACAGAGACAGAGACAGAGACAGAGACAGAGACAGAGACAGAGACAGAGACAGAGACAGAGACAGAGACAGAGACAGAGACAGAGACAGAGACAGAGACAGAGACAGAGACAGAGACAGAGACAGAGACAGAGACAGAGACAGAGACAGAGACAGAGACAGAGACAGAGACAGAGACAGAGACAGAGACAGAGACAGAGACAGAGACAGAGACAGAGACAGAGACAGAGACAGAGACAGAGACAGAGACAGAGACAGAGACAGAGACAGAGACAGAGACAGAGACAGAGACAGAGACAGAGACAGAGACAGAGACAGAGACAGAGACAGAGACAGAGACAGAGACAGAGACAGAGACAGAGACAGAGACAGAGACAGAGACAGAGACAGAGACAGAGACAGAGACAGAGACAGAGACAGAGACAGAGACAGAGACAGAGACAGAGACAGAGACAGAGACAGAGACAGAGACAGAGACAGAGACAGAGACAGAGACAGAGACAGAGACAGAGACAGAGACAGAGACAGAGACAGAGACAGAGACAGAGACAGAGACAGAGACAGAGACAGAGACAGAGACAGAGACAGAGACAGAGACAGAGACAGAGACAGAGACAGAGACAGAGACAGAGACAGAGACAGAGACAGAGACAGAGACAGAGACAGAGACAGAGACAGAGACAGAGACAGAGACAGAGACAGAGACAGAGACAGAGACAGAGACAGAGACAGAGACAGAGACAGAGACAGAGACAGAGACAGAGACAGAGACAGAGACAGAGACAGAGACAGAGACAGAGACAGAGACAGAGACAGAGACAGAGACAGAGACAGAGACAGAGACAGAGACAGAGACAGAGACAGAGACAGAGACAGAGACAGAGACAGAGACAGAGACAGAGACAGAGACAGAGACAGAGACAGAGACAGAGACAGAGACAGAGACAGAGACAGAGACAGAGACAGAGACAGAGACAGAGACAGAGACAGAGACAGAGACAGAGACAGAGACAGAGACAGAGACAGAGACAGAGACAGAGACAGAGACAGAGACAGAGACAGAGACAGAGACAGAGACAGAGACAGAGACAGAGACAGAGACAGAGACAGAGACAGAGACAGAGACAGAGACAGAGACAGAGACAGAGACAGAGACAGAGACAGAGACAGAGACAGAGACAGAGACAGAGACAGAGACAGAGACAGAGACAGAGACAGAGACAGAGACAGAGACAGAGACAGAGACAGAGACAGAGACAGAGACAGAGACAGAGACAGAGACAGAGACAGAGACAGAGACAGAGACAGAGACAGAGACAGAGACAGAGACAGAGACAGAGACAGAGACAGAGACAGAGACAGAGACAGAGACAGAGACAGAGACAGAGACAGAGACAGAGACAGAGACAGAGACAGAGACAGAGACAGAGACAGAGACAGAGACAGAGACAGAGACAGAGACAGAGACAGAGACAGAGACAGAGACAGAGACAGAGACAGAGACAGAGACAGAGACAGAGACAGAGACAGAGACAGAGACAGAGACAGAGACAGAGACAGAGACAGAGACAGAGACAGAGACAGAGACAGAGACAGAGACAGAGACAGAGACAGAGACAGAGACAGAGACAGAGACAGAGACAGAGACAGAGACAGAGACAGAGACAGAGACAGAGACAGAGACAGAGACAGAGACAGAGACAGAGACAGAGACAGAGACAGAGACAGAGACAGAGACAGAGACAGAGACAGAGACAGAGACAGAGACAGAGACAGAGACAGAGACAGAGACAGAGACAGAGACAGAGACAGAGACAGAGACAGAGACAGAGACAGAGACAGAGACAGAGACAGAGACAGAGACAGAGACAGAGACAGAGACAGAGACAGAGACAGAGACAGAGACAGAGACAGAGACAGAGACAGAGACAGAGACAGAGACAGAGACAGAGACAGAGACAGAGACAGAGACAGAGACAGAGACAGAGACAGAGACAGAGACAGAGACAGAGACAGAGACAGAGACAGAGACAGAGACAGAGACAGAGACAGAGACAGAGACAGAGACAGAGACAGAGACAGAGACAGAGACAGAGACAGAGACAGAGACAGAGACAGAGACAGAGACAGAGACAGAGACAGAGACAGAGACAGAGACAGAGACAGAGACAGAGACAGAGACAGAGACAGAGACAGAGACAGAGACAGAGACAGAGACAGAGACAGAGACAGAGACAGAGACAGAGACAGAGACAGAGACAGAGACAGAGACAGAGACAGAGACAGAGACAGAGACAGAGACAGAGACAGAGACAGAGACAGAGACAGAGACAGAGACAGAGACAGAGACAGAGACAGAGACAGAGACAGAGACAGAGACAGAGACAGAGACAGAGACAGAGACAGAGACAGAGACAGAGACAGAGACAGAGACAGAGACAGAGACAGAGACAGAGACAGAGACAGAGACAGAGACAGAGACAGAGACAGAGACAGAGACAGAGACAGAGACAGAGACAGAGACAGAGACAGAGACAGAGACAGAGACAGAGACAGAGACAGAGACAGAGACAGAGACAGAGACAGAGACAGAGACAGAGACAGAGACAGAGACAGAGACAGAGACAGAGACAGAGACAGAGACAGAGACAGAGACAGAGACAGAGACAGAGACAGAGACAGAGACAGAGACAGAGACAGAGACAGAGACAGAGACAGAGACAGAGACAGAGACAGAGACAGAGACAGAGACAGAGACAGAGACAGAGACAGAGACAGAGACAGAGACAGAGACAGAGACAGAGACAGAGACAGAGACAGAGACAGAGACAGAGACAGAGACAGAGACAGAGACAGAGACAGAGACAGAGACAGAGACAGAGACAGAGACAGAGACAGAGACAGAGACAGAGACAGAGACAGAGACAGAGACAGAGACAGAGACAGAGACAGAGACAGAGACAGAGACAGAGACAGAGACAGAGACAGAGACAGAGACAGAGACAGAGACAGAGACAGAGACAGAGACAGAGACAGAGACAGAGACAGAGACAGAGACAGAGACAGAGACAGAGACAGAGACAGAGACAGAGACAGAGACAGAGACAGAGACAGAGACAGAGACAGAGACAGAGACAGAGACAGAGACAGAGACAGAGACAGAGACAGAGACAGAGACAGAGACAGAGACAGAGACAGAGACAGAGACAGAGACAGAGACAGAGACAGAGACAGAGACAGAGACAGAGACAGAGACAGAGACAGAGACAGAGACAGAGACAGAGACAGAGACAGAGACAGAGACAGAGACAGAGACAGAGACAGAGACAGAGACAGAGACAGAGACAGAGACAGAGACAGAGACAGAGACAGAGACAGAGACAGAGACAGAGACAGAGACAGAGACAGAGACAGAGACAGAGACAGAGACAGAGACAGAGACAGAGACAGAGACAGAGACAGAGACAGAGACAGAGACAGAGACAGAGACAGAGACAGAGACAGAGACAGAGACAGAGACAGAGACAGAGACAGAGACAGAGACAGAGACAGAGACAGAGACAGAGACAGAGACAGAGACAGAGACAGAGACAGAGACAGAGACAGAGACAGAGACAGAGACAGAGACAGAGACAGAGACAGAGACAGAGACAGAGACAGAGACAGAGACAGAGACAGAGACAGAGACAGAGACAGAGACAGAGACAGAGACAGAGACAGAGACAGAGACAGAGACAGAGACAGAGACAGAGACAGAGACAGAGACAGAGACAGAGACAGAGACAGAGACAGAGACAGAGACAGAGACAGAGACAGAGACAGAGACAGAGACAGAGACAGAGACAGAGACAGAGACAGAGACAGAGACAGAGACAGAGACAGAGACAGAGACAGAGACAGAGACAGAGACAGAGACAGAGACAGAGACAGAGACAGAGACAGAGACAGAGACAGAGACAGAGACAGAGACAGAGACAGAGACAGAGACAGAGACAGAGACAGAGACAGAGACAGAGACAGAGACAGAGACAGAGACAGAGACAGAGACAGAGACAGAGACAGAGACAGAGACAGAGACAGAGACAGAGACAGAGACAGAGACAGAGACAGAGACAGAGACAGAGACAGAGACAGAGACAGAGACAGAGACAGAGACAGAGACAGAGACAGAGACAGAGACAGAGACAGAGACAGAGACAGAGACAGAGACAGAGACAGAGACAGAGACAGAGACAGAGACAGAGACAGAGACAGAGACAGAGACAGAGACAGAGACAGAGACAGAGACAGAGACAGAGACAGAGACAGAGACAGAGACAGAGACAGAGACAGAGACAGAGACAGAGACAGAGACAGAGACAGAGACAGAGACAGAGACAGAGACAGAGACAGAGACAGAGACAGAGACAGAGACAGAGACAGAGACAGAGACAGAGACAGAGACAGAGACAGAGACAGAGACAGAGACAGAGACAGAGACAGAGACAGAGACAGAGACAGAGACAGAGACAGAGACAGAGACAGAGACAGAGACAGAGACAGAGACAGAGACAGAGACAGAGACAGAGACAGAGACAGAGACAGAGACAGAGACAGAGACAGAGACAGAGACAGAGACAGAGACAGAGACAGAGACAGAGACAGAGACAGAGACAGAGACAGAGACAGAGACAGAGACAGAGACAGAGACAGAGACAGAGACAGAGACAGAGACAGAGACAGAGACAGAGACAGAGACAGAGACAGAGACAGAGACAGAGACAGAGACAGAGACAGAGACAGAGACAGAGACAGAGACAGAGACAGAGACAGAGACAGAGACAGAGACAGAGACAGAGACAGAGACAGAGACAGAGACAGAGACAGAGACAGAGACAGAGACAGAGACAGAGACAGAGACAGAGACAGAGACAGAGACAGAGACAGAGACAGAGACAGAGACAGAGACAGAGACAGAGACAGAGACAGAGACAGAGACAGAGACAGAGACAGAGACAGAGACAGAGACAGAGACAGAGACAGAGACAGAGACAGAGACAGAGACAGAGACAGAGACAGAGACAGAGACAGAGACAGAGACAGAGACAGAGACAGAGACAGAGACAGAGACAGAGACAGAGACAGAGACAGAGACAGAGACAGAGACAGAGACAGAGACAGAGACAGAGACAGAGACAGAGACAGAGACAGAGACAGAGACAGAGACAGAGACAGAGACAGAGACAGAGACAGAGACAGAGACAGAGACAGAGACAGAGACAGAGACAGAGACAGAGACAGAGACAGAGACAGAGACAGAGACAGAGACAGAGACAGAGACAGAGACAGAGACAGAGACAGAGACAGAGACAGAGACAGAGACAGAGACAGAGACAGAGACAGAGACAGAGACAGAGACAGAGACAGAGACAGAGACAGAGACAGAGACAGAGACAGAGACAGAGACAGAGACAGAGACAGAGACAGAGACAGAGACAGAGACAGAGACAGAGACAGAGACAGAGACAGAGACAGAGACAGAGACAGAGACAGAGACAGAGACAGAGACAGAGACAGAGACAGAGACAGAGACAGAGACAGAGACAGAGACAGAGACAGAGACAGAGACAGAGACAGAGACAGAGACAGAGACAGAGACAGAGACAGAGACAGAGACAGAGACAGAGACAGAGACAGAGACAGAGACAGAGACAGAGACAGAGACAGAGACAGAGACAGAGACAGAGACAGAGACAGAGACAGAGACAGAGACAGAGACAGAGACAGAGACAGAGACAGAGACAGAGACAGAGACAGAGACAGAGACAGAGACAGAGACAGAGACAGAGACAGAGACAGAGACAGAGACAGAGACAGAGACAGAGACAGAGACAGAGACAGAGACAGAGACAGAGACAGAGACAGAGACAGAGACAGAGACAGAGACAGAGACAGAGACAGAGACAGAGACAGAGACAGAGACAGAGACAGAGACAGAGACAGAGACAGAGACAGAGACAGAGACAGAGACAGAGACAGAGACAGAGACAGAGACAGAGACAGAGACAGAGACAGAGACAGAGACAGAGACAGAGACAGAGACAGAGACAGAGACAGAGACAGAGACAGAGACAGAGACAGAGACAGAGACAGAGACAGAGACAGAGACAGAGACAGAGACAGAGACAGAGACAGAGACAGAGACAGAGACAGAGACAGAGACAGAGACAGAGACAGAGACAGAGACAGAGACAGAGACAGAGACAGAGACAGAGACAGAGACAGAGACAGAGACAGAGACAGAGACAGAGACAGAGACAGAGACAGAGACAGAGACAGAGACAGAGACAGAGACAGAGACAGAGACAGAGACAGAGACAGAGACAGAGACAGAGACAGAGACAGAGACAGAGACAGAGACAGAGACAGAGACAGAGACAGAGACAGAGACAGAGACAGAGACAGAGACAGAGACAGAGACAGAGACAGAGACAGAGACAGAGACAGAGACAGAGACAGAGACAGAGACAGAGACAGAGACAGAGACAGAGACAGAGACAGAGACAGAGACAGAGACAGAGACAGAGACAGAGACAGAGACAGAGACAGAGACAGAGACAGAGACAGAGACAGAGACAGAGACAGAGACAGAGACAGAGACAGAGACAGAGACAGAGACAGAGACAGAGACAGAGACAGAGACAGAGACAGAGACAGAGACAGAGACAGAGACAGAGACAGAGACAGAGACAGAGACAGAGACAGAGACAGAGACAGAGACAGAGACAGAGACAGAGACAGAGACAGAGACAGAGACAGAGACAGAGACAGAGACAGAGACAGAGACAGAGACAGAGACAGAGACAGAGACAGAGACAGAGACAGAGACAGAGACAGAGACAGAGACAGAGACAGAGACAGAGACAGAGACAGAGACAGAGACAGAGACAGAGACAGAGACAGAGACAGAGACAGAGACAGAGACAGAGACAGAGACAGAGACAGAGACAGAGACAGAGACAGAGACAGAGACAGAGACAGAGACAGAGACAGAGACAGAGACAGAGACAGAGACAGAGACAGAGACAGAGACAGAGACAGAGACAGAGACAGAGACAGAGACAGAGACAGAGACAGAGACAGAGACAGAGACAGAGACAGAGACAGAGACAGAGACAGAGACAGAGACAGAGACAGAGACAGAGACAGAGACAGAGACAGAGACAGAGACAGAGACAGAGACAGAGACAGAGACAGAGACAGAGACAGAGACAGAGACAGAGACAGAGACAGAGACAGAGACAGAGACAGAGACAGAGACAGAGACAGAGACAGAGACAGAGACAGAGACAGAGACAGAGACAGAGACAGAGACAGAGACAGAGACAGAGACAGAGACAGAGACAGAGACAGAGACAGAGACAGAGACAGAGACAGAGACAGAGACAGAGACAGAGACAGAGACAGAGACAGAGACAGAGACAGAGACAGAGACAGAGACAGAGACAGAGACAGAGACAGAGACAGAGACAGAGACAGAGACAGAGACAGAGACAGAGACAGAGACAGAGACAGAGACAGAGACAGAGACAGAGACAGAGACAGAGACAGAGACAGAGACAGAGACAGAGACAGAGACAGAGACAGAGACAGAGACAGAGACAGAGACAGAGACAGAGACAGAGACAGAGACAGAGACAGAGACAGAGACAGAGACAGAGACAGAGACAGAGACAGAGACAGAGACAGAGACAGAGACAGAGACAGAGACAGAGACAGAGACAGAGACAGAGACAGAGACAGAGACAGAGACAGAGACAGAGACAGAGACAGAGACAGAGACAGAGACAGAGACAGAGACAGAGACAGAGACAGAGACAGAGACAGAGACAGAGACAGAGACAGAGACAGAGACAGAGACAGAGACAGAGACAGAGACAGAGACAGAGACAGAGACAGAGACAGAGACAGAGACAGAGACAGAGACAGAGACAGAGACAGAGACAGAGACAGAGACAGAGACAGAGACAGAGACAGAGACAGAGACAGAGACAGAGACAGAGACAGAGACAGAGACAGAGACAGAGACAGAGACAGAGACAGAGACAGAGACAGAGACAGAGACAGAGACAGAGACAGAGACAGAGACAGAGACAGAGACAGAGACAGAGACAGAGACAGAGACAGAGACAGAGACAGAGACAGAGACAGAGACAGAGACAGAGACAGAGACAGAGACAGAGACAGAGACAGAGACAGAGACAGAGACAGAGACAGAGACAGAGACAGAGACAGAGACAGAGACAGAGACAGAGACAGAGACAGAGACAGAGACAGAGACAGAGACAGAGACAGAGACAGAGACAGAGACAGAGACAGAGACAGAGACAGAGACAGAGACAGAGACAGAGACAGAGACAGAGACAGAGACAGAGACAGAGACAGAGACAGAGACAGAGACAGAGACAGAGACAGAGACAGAGACAGAGACAGAGACAGAGACAGAGACAGAGACAGAGACAGAGACAGAGACAGAGACAGAGACAGAGACAGAGACAGAGACAGAGACAGAGACAGAGACAGAGACAGAGACAGAGACAGAGACAGAGACAGAGACAGAGACAGAGACAGAGACAGAGACAGAGACAGAGACAGAGACAGAGACAGAGACAGAGACAGAGACAGAGACAGAGACAGAGACAGAGACAGAGACAGAGACAGAGACAGAGACAGAGACAGAGACAGAGACAGAGACAGAGACAGAGACAGAGACAGAGACAGAGACAGAGACAGAGACAGAGACAGAGACAGAGACAGAGACAGAGACAGAGACAGAGACAGAGACAGAGACAGAGACAGAGACAGAGACAGAGACAGAGACAGAGACAGAGACAGAGACAGAGACAGAGACAGAGACAGAGACAGAGACAGAGACAGAGACAGAGACAGAGACAGAGACAGAGACAGAGACAGAGACAGAGACAGAGACAGAGACAGAGACAGAGACAGAGACAGAGACAGAGACAGAGACAGAGACAGAGACAGAGACAGAGACAGAGACAGAGACAGAGACAGAGACAGAGACAGAGACAGAGACAGAGACAGAGACAGAGACAGAGACAGAGACAGAGACAGAGACAGAGACAGAGACAGAGACAGAGACAGAGACAGAGACAGAGACAGAGACAGAGACAGAGACAGAGACAGAGACAGAGACAGAGACAGAGACAGAGACAGAGACAGAGACAGAGACAGAGACAGAGACAGAGACAGAGACAGAGACAGAGACAGAGACAGAGACAGAGACAGAGACAGAGACAGAGACAGAGACAGAGACAGAGACAGAGACAGAGACAGAGACAGAGACAGAGACAGAGACAGAGACAGAGACAGAGACAGAGACAGAGACAGAGACAGAGACAGAGACAGAGACAGAGACAGAGACAGAGACAGAGACAGAGACAGAGACAGAGACAGAGACAGAGACAGAGACAGAGACAGAGACAGAGACAGAGACAGAGACAGAGACAGAGACAGAGACAGAGACAGAGACAGAGACAGAGACAGAGACAGAGACAGAGACAGAGACAGAGACAGAGACAGAGACAGAGACAGAGACAGAGACAGAGACAGAGACAGAGACAGAGACAGAGACAGAGACAGAGACAGAGACAGAGACAGAGACAGAGACAGAGACAGAGACAGAGACAGAGACAGAGACAGAGACAGAGACAGAGACAGAGACAGAGACAGAGACAGAGACAGAGACAGATTGTTTGTGATCGTTATGCGGCGTCGAACATTGTTATAGAGGTGAAGAAACTAATTTGAAATAGAATAATATAGGTACTCCAAAAGATGTAACGTCTTGTGAAAATTTGAGCCACACTGTGGTCCACCTCTCGCCATGTCCTCTCCAGATGCTCTCAAACGCATGGAAATAATTTCACGGAGGTGGCGGCCCTAGTTGTTATATCCCATCTGGACTGCCATTTGTTCAGACATCTTCGTAAACGACAGAATTCTAAAGCGATCTCACATTTTAAGGAACTCTGTATTCATGTTTTATCGAGGAGAAAAGTACATGACCGTGTGCGTCTCTGACTCTTCACTTGGGAGCATTCTCGCAAATACTAGCAGGACCTCAATCAATCCAGCTTTAGGACCAACTAGAGTTTGAAACCGATCCAATTGCCAAAGATGTCAGACAGGGAGACGTTCCATCTTCGAAATTATGATGATGAATGATATCTTACCTTCCCCACTGGAAAAGGTAAAGCATCGATGCTAATGGCGAGTATAGGTGTACTTGTTAGCACTTTCAATTTGCTGATGATATCCTGGTCCGGACTGGAGGATCTCAGCTCTATGTTCTCAATAGAGGTTCCCGTCAGGTGTATCTCAAAATTACATAGACAAGAGGAATGTTCTTGCGGCTCTTCTCAATGAAAGCAATACGCTAAAATGTTTATGTTAACGATTCATAAGTACTACCTAGGTATGAGTTTTGTCCAGAATAAAATCCGAATCAAAAGCAGGACCCGATAAACAAATAAAATCGCCCACAAAATTATTAAATTAAATTATTTTGTTGCGTTGCGGGTTTAGTTTATCCTCTCTCTCTTCCTGACTATGTATCCCACATGGTGGTGGGGTCAGCCTTCCTAGGCTTTCCCTTCCACTTCGCTCTATTCTCGACATCGTCTTCGTATACCTGACACTCTTTCATGTCCTTTTTAGCATTACAGCTTTCCATCTTGTTTTGGGTCTGCCTTGGGGTCTTGGGCTGGGAATGGAAAGTTGTAGTGCTAAGTTCCCTACGTATTCAGGCGGCCCCCTGTTCACGTGACCATACCATCGCAGCCTACTCTTTTGCATCTTGTCGGCGATATCGCGCACGCCCAGGCTCCCTCGCACGTACTCGTTACGGATTTTATCAAGCCTGGTAACGCCACACATCCACCTCAACATTTTCATTTCAGCAACTTGAATGGTATGCACGTTCTTTTGGGTTATGGCCCACGTTTCGCTGCCATACATGAGGACTGGTCTTATGATGGTCTTATATACCATGCCCTTTAGTTGAACAGGCAGTCTTTTATCGCATGTAACACCAGTTACTTCTCGCCATTTAAGTCACGCTACAGCTATTCGGTGCTGAATTTTGCATTCTACGTTCCCGGAATTATACATCATACTCCCCAGGTACTTGATTGATCGCACAAAGTGACCAATTGCCCATCGATGGGAATCGAACTGCTGTCGCTTGGACCTGGTTCGCTAAAGCACATAAATTGGGTCTTTGCTACACTCAGCACAAGGCCACGGCTTGCAACTTATGTTTCCAAGATAAAAGTGCCTGTTGTGACTATCTATCTTGCACCCTTATACATGTCGGCAACGATGTTGATGTATTGTTTGGGGACATTATTCTTACGAAGGCTCCACCAGATTGTGTCTCTTGGGACCCTATCATCAAATGCCTTTTCCATGTCCAAGAATGCAACATACAATGGTCGGTTTTTGGAGAGATATTCATCAGCAATCATTTTCAGTGCAAACAACGGATCGGTGGCCGATAGGCCAGTTACGACGTGCGGATTTAGTTTATATTAGTAAAAAAATGATATTTTTGAATTTTGTTCTTGAGTTTCCTGGACAAATCACTAGGAAAGAAGGACACAACCATAAGCAATGAGATGTCAGTATGGAGCAAATGCGATCAACGCTGAGCTTTACGATACAATGGACATAAACAAATAGCGAAGCATCGTGAGACAAAAAAATCATTCCGCGACGGGCAAATCATGAGCGTCAGCAATGATGATCGCTGCGTGAGGGATACAACCAGTGTCTGATGCCAATATGTACTACATATGGCACTGAGACGTGTTCATCACATGAAAAGTCCTACGGAAAATGAGATTCGTGGTAATTTCATGAGATTCGTGGAGAAATTGCCACGAATCTCATGCCACGAAACTCGTCAAATTAAACATATTTGACTATTATTCTTACACTTCAAAATGTAGTATAAATTAAAGAACACTAAATCATACTTCGACAGCTAAGTAATACGTATTAAAAACCCCAGTATCTAAAGTGACTGCAAACAACAATAAATTTTGTCCACAAAACTCCGGTACATCGGCAAAAAAACATGTTTTTTGGACTTTGATACCCTATATCTCATCGCGGAGGGATACACCCTCGATCATCTCTCTGCTGGACTGCCTCGACATGACTGCCTGTCCGTAGTGACATGAAACAAGACCATAAATCGTTTCATCGTAGACTTATACATCATTTAGTCATGCGCCGTAAAAATGTGCACAAACGTGTGACCAACACAAATAGCTGTTTAATATTTGTAAAAGTTAGCAGAAGGCCTTGTATATTGTATAAATTGTATGAAAATGAATTAAATGTATTAGGTAAATAAAAATGCCTCTGCTTTGTATAAGTCAAAATCAATAAGTCATTTATTCAAAATATAAAAAGTATAAAACGTCACATTGCCACCGGCCAGTAACAAGGAGTTTTTATGTGTTTTATACATAATCTGCCGGGGGCAAAAATGTACATTGAATTATGCTAAGCACTGTACCTACCTGGTTACAGACTGAATGTGTCTTATGATTAAGACTGTACCTAAATATAAAGTTAATAAATTCAACTTAAAATAATAATTATAATAGAAATAAACATAACTAATTGAATTATAACATGAGATAGCTCACAGCTTTCTGTAAAAGAAAAATAAAGGTCAAAGCTCATGACCAAAATAAATAATAATTCATAGAAGAACATGACATGAAACAAAATGAGTGAACAGGTATAAAATGGAACATCATGTGATGGGCAACACCTTGTGTTGCAAAAGACTCGAGTTCTTTAGCCTCATTTTTAGGGCTCGAGCCTTTTTAAGAAACCTCGAAGGCTAAAGAACTAATTCAGCCCCGAGTCTTCGAGGCGAAGAGGAGGCTCGCGGAAATAAAGCCTTTATTTTGAAGCTCTTTCTAAAAAGGCTTGGAGCCCTTTTTATTTTAGCCCTTTGTAACCATTCTTGACTTTAGTTGAATAAGCACGACTATTCTCAACTATTGTTGACCACTATTGACCATTCTTGACTATTATTGACTATTTTTGACTATTTTTGTCTATTTTAGTCTATTTTTTACTTTCTTTTGACTATTTTTGACTATTTCGACTATTTTTGACTATTTTTGACTATTTTTGACTATTTCTGACTATTTTTGACTATTTTTGACTATTTTTGACTATTTTTGACCATTTTTGACTATTTTTGACGCTTTTTGACTATTTGTGACAATTTGTGACTATTTTTGACTATATTTGTCTGTTTTTGACTACATTTGATTATTTTTGACTATTTCTGACTATTTTGATCTATTTTTGACTATTTTTTAATTTTTTTAGACTATTTTTGTCTATTTTTGACTATTTTTGACCATTTTTGACTGTTTTTGACTATATTTGACTATTTTTGATTATTTTTGACCATTGTTGACTATTTTTGACTATTTCTGACTATTTTTGACTATTTTTGACCATTGTTGACTATTTTTGACTATTTTTGACTCTTTTTAACTATTTGTGACTATTTTTGACTATATTTGAATATATTTGTCTGTTTTTTACTACTTTTGACTATTTCTGACTATTTGTGACTATTTATGACTATATTTGAATATATTTGTCTGTTTTTGACTACTTTTGACCATTGTTGACTATTTTTGACCATTTTTGACAATTTTTGACAATTTTTGACAATTTTTAACAATTTTTGACAATTTTTGACTCTTTTTGACTATTTGTGACTATTTTTGACTCTATTTGAATATATTTGTCTGTTTTTGACTACTTTTGACTATTTCTGACTATTTTTGACAATTTTTGACCATTGTTGACTATTTTTGACTATTTTTGTCAATTTTTGACAATTTTTGACAATTTTTGACAATTTTTGACTCTTTTTGACTATTTGTGACTATATTTGAATATATTTGTCTGTTTTTGACTACTTTGACTATTTTTGACTATTTCTGACTATTTTTGACTATTTTTGACTATTTATGACAATTTTTGACAATTTTTGACTATTTTTGACTGTTTTTGACTATTTTTGATTATTTTTGACCATTATTAACTATTTAGACTATTTTTAACTATATTTGAATATATTAGTCTATTTTTGATAATTTTTGACCATTATTGACAATTTTTGACTGTTTTGACTGTTTTGGACTATTTTGACTATATTTGACTATTTTTGATTCTTTTTGACATTTGTTGACTATGTCGACTATTTTTTACTATTTTTAGCTATTGTTGATTATTTTTGACCATTGTTGACTATTTTGGACCATTGTTGAATATTCTAGACGTATTATGACTGTTTTTGACTATTTTTTGGCAATTTTTGACTATTTTTGAACATTGTTGACTATTTCGACTATTCTTGACCATTGTTGACTATTGTTGACTGTTTTTGACTATTTTTGACTCTTTTTTGACTATTTTTGACCATTGTTGTGTATATTTTACCATTATTGACTATTTCGACTATTGTTGACTGTTTTCGAATATTTTTGCCGAATTTTGACGAACTTTGGTCAAAAATAGTCAAAATTCGTCAAAAATAGTCAAAATACGTAAAAAATAGTCAACATTGGCCAAAAACAGTCAACAATAGTAAAAATAGTCAACAATGGTCAAATATAGTCAAAATTCGTCAAAAAAAGTCAAAATACGTCAAAAATAGTCAACATTGGCCAAAAACAGTCAACAATAGTCAACAATGTTCAAAAATAGTCAAAAATTTTCAAAAATGTCAACAATGTTCAAAAATTGTCAAAATAGTCAAAAATAATGAAAAATAGGCAAATTAAGTCGAAAATTGTCAAACTTAGTCAAAAAATGTAAAAGATTGTAAAATACGTCAAGAATAGTCAACAATGGTCCAAAATAGTCAACACTGGTCAAAAAAAGTCAACAATAGCTAAAAATAGTCAACAATGGTAAAAAATAGTCAAAAATATTCAAATAGTCAAAAATCGTCATAAATAGTCAAAAATCGACAAAATTCGCCAAAAATATATAAAAACAGTCATCAATAGTCAAGAATAGTCGAAATAGTCAACCATGGTCAAAATACGTGAAAAATAGTCAACTATGGCCAAAAATAGTCAACAATGGTCGAAAATACTCAACAATAGCTAAACATAGTCAAAAATAGTCAATAATAGTCAAAAATAGTCAAAAATAGTCAAAAATAGTCACAAATAGTCAAAAATAGTCAACAATAGTCAAAAATGGTCAAAAATAGTCAAAAAAAGGTCAAAACTATTCAAAAACAATTAACAATAGTCAACGATGGACAAGAATAGTCGAAATAGTCAATAATGGTCAAAAATAGTCAAAATTCGTCAAAAATAGTCAAAATACGTCAAAAATAGTCAACATTGGCCAAAAACAGTCAACAATAGTAAAAATAGTCAAAAATAGTTAAAAGTTGTCAAAAATAGGCAAACTTAGTCAAAAATTGTCAAATCAACAATTTTCAAAACACGTCAAGAATAGTCAACAATGGTGAAAAATAGTCAACAATTGCTGAAAATTGTCAACGATGGTCAAAAATAGTCATAAATAGGCAAACTTAGTAAAAAATAGTCAAAAATAGTCAAAAATCTTCAAAAATCTACAAAATTCGCCAAAAATATTTAAAAACAGTCATCAATAGTCAAGAATAGTCGAAATAGTCAACCATTATCAAAAATAGTCATAAATGGTCAAAATACGTCAAAAATAGTCAAAATACGTCAACAATGGCCAGAGTATAGTCGAGAATAGTCGAGAATAGTCGAGAATAGTCGAGAATAGTCGAGAATAGTCGAGAGTAGTCGAGAGTACTGGAGAGTAGTCAAGAATAGTCAGGATAGTCAAAAAAGTCAAGAATAATCAGGAATAAAATAGACTAGCCAGTTAAAGTCAGCTATAAGGCGACTCCTTCTTATACTTGCGAAGACTTAGAAAGCTCACAACAACGGAGCTCTAAAAGAACTCCGAGCCCAAAAAGGGCTCGAGGTTTATTTAAAACTCGAGTCCTTTTTTAGCCTTGAAATATTCGGAGTCGTTTTTCTTCGACGAGCCCCATAGAAAAGCTCGAGCCTCTTTGAGAGGGCTAAAAGAACTCGAGTCTTTTGCAACACTAGCAACACCACAATTTTAGAAACTGCCCGACTATGCAGCTTTCCATCTGAGGTTTGCACCTCTACAACTCTAACCCTTTGATCATTGCCACAAAACACCTTTGTGATCCTGCCCAGGGGCCAATGAAGAGGCGGAGTGTTGGGATTTATTAATAAAATGATATCACCAATTTGGAGGTTGGGCTGAACTTTTCTCCACTTAGTTCTTTCATTTAATGTTGATAGGTAATCCTTTGACCAGACCTTCCAAAAGTGCTGCCTTATTTGTTCACAACACCTCCAAAACCGAAGCCTATTAGATGGTATATCAGTTAAATCTGGCTGAGGAATAGCAGTTAAAGGACGACCAATGATGAAATGTCCAGGTGTTAGGACAGAAAAATCGGATGAATCTTGAGAAGTAATTGAAAGTAATGGACGTGAATTCAAAATGCATTCAATTTCAGACATAATTGTACTGAATTGTTCATAAGTAAAAATTTTGTTAGATGAAATTCTTTTAAGATGAAATTTTAATGATTTAACAGCTGCCTCCCAGAGTCCACCATGATTGGGGCTGTAAGCTGGGATTAAATGAAATTTTATTTCTTTTTGCAGAGCTAAATTATGAACTCTATCTTGGAATTCCTTACTAGAATGTATCTTGTATAAATCTTTTAATTGGTTGTTAGCACCCTTGAATGTAGTGGCATTGTCGCAATATACGTCAGAGGGTATACCTCTGCGAGACCTTTTGGACCATTGTTGAATATTCTAGACGTATTATGACTGTTTTTGACTATTTTTTGGCAATTTTTGACTATTTTTGAACATTGTTGACTATTTCGACTATTCTTGACCATTGTTGACTATTGTTGACTGTTTTTGACTATTTTTGACTCTTTTTTGACTATTTTTGACCATTGTTGTGTATATTTTACCATTATTGACTATTTCGACTATTGTTGACTGTTTTCGAATATTTTTGCCGAATTTTGACGAACTTTGGTCAAAAATAGTCAAAATTCGTCAAAAATAGTCAAAATACGTAAAAAATAGTCAACATTGGCCAAAAACAGTCAACAATAGTAAAAATAGTCAACAATGGTCAAATATAGTCAAAATTCGTCAAAAAAAGTCAAAATACGTCAAAAATAGTCAACATTGGCCAAAAACAGTCAACAATAGTCAACAATGTTCAAAAATAGTCAAAAATTTTCAAAAATGTCAACAATGTTCAAAAATTGTCAAAATAGTCAAAAATAATGAAAAATAGGCAAATTAAGTCGAAAATTGTCAAACTTAGTCAAAAAATGTAAAAGATTGTAAAATACGTCAAGAATAGTCAACAATGGTCCAAAATAGTCAACACTGGTCAAAAAAAGTCAACAATAGCTAAAAATAGTCAACAATGGTAAAAAATAGTCAAAAATATTCAAATAGTCAAAAATCGTCATAAATAGTCAAAAATCGACAAAATTCGCCAAAAATATATAAAAACAGTCATCAATAGTCAAGAATAGTCGAAATAGTCAACCATGGTCAAAATACGTGAAAAATAGTCAACTATGGCCAAAAATAGTCAACAATGGTCGAAAATACTCAACAATAGCTAAACATAGTCAAAAATAGTCAATAATAGTCAAAAATAGTCAAAAATAGTCAAAAATAGTCACAAATAGTCAAAAATAGTCAACAATAGTCAAAAATGGTCAAAAATAGTCAAAAAAAGGTCAAAACTATTCAAAAACAATTAACAATAGTCAACGATGGACAAGAATAGTCGAAATAGTCAATAATGGTCAAAAATAGTCAAAATTCGTCAAAAATAGTCAAAATACGTCAAAAATAGTCAACATTGGCCAAAAACAGTCAACAATAGTAAAAATAGTCAAAAATAGTTAAAAGTTGTCAAAAATAGGCAAACTTAGTCAAAAATTGTCAAATCAACAATTTTCAAAACACGTCAAGAATAGTCAACAATGGTGAAAAATAGTCAACAATTGCTGAAAATTGTCAACGATGGTCAAAAATAGTCATAAATAGGCAAACTTAGTAAAAAATAGTCAAAAATAGTCAAAAATCTTCAAAAATCTACAAAATTCGCCAAAAATATTTAAAAACAGTCATCAATAGTCAAGAATAGTCGAAATAGTCAACCATTATCAAAAATAGTCATAAATGGTCAAAATACGTCAAAAATAGTCAAAATACGTCAACAATGGCCAGAGTATAGTCGAGAATAGTCGAGAATAGTCGAGAATAGTCGAGAATAGTCGAGAGTAGTCGAGAGTACTGGAGAGTAGTCAAGAATAGTCAGGATAGTCAAAAAAGTCAAGAATAATCAGGAATAAAATAGACTAGCCAGTTAAAGTCAGCTATAAGGCGACTCCTTCTTATACTTGCGAAGACTTAGAAAGCTCACAACAACGGAGCTCTAAAAGAACTCCGAGCCCAAAAAGGGCTCGAGGTTTATTTAAAACTCGAGTCCTTTTTTAGCCTTGAAATATTCGGAGTCGTTTTTCTTCGACGAGCCCCATAGAAAAGCTCGAGCCTCTTTGAGAGGGCTAAAAGAACTCGAGTCTTTTGCAACACTAGCAACACCACAATTTTAGAAACTGCCCGACTATGCAGCTTTCCATCTGAGGTTTGCACCTCTACAACTCTAACCCTTTGATCATTGCCACAAAACACCTTTGTGATCCTGCCCAGGGGCCAATGAAGAGGCGGAGTGTTGGGATTTATTAATAAAATGATATCACCAATTTGGAGGTTGGGCTGAACTTTTCTCCACTTAGTTCTTTCATTTAATGTTGATAGGTAATCCTTTGACCAGACCTTCCAAAAGTGCTGCCTTATTTGTTCACAACACCTCCAAAACCGAAGCCTATTAGATGGTATATCAGTTAAATCTGGCTGAGGAATAGCAGTTAAAGGACGACCAATGATGAAATGTCCAGGTGTTAGGACAGAAAAATCGGATGAATCTTGAGAAGTAATTGAAAGTAATGGACGTGAATTCAAAATGCATTCAATTTCAGACATAATTGTACTGAATTGTTCATAAGTAAAAATTTTGTTAGATGAAATTCTTTTAAGATGAAATTTTAATGATTTAACAGCTGCCTCCCAGAGTCCACCATGATTGGGGCTGTAAGCTGGGATTAAATGAAATTTTATTTCTTTTTGCAGAGCTAAATTATGAACTCTATCTTGGAATTCCTTACTAGAATGTATCTTGTATAAATCTTTTAATTGGTTGTTAGCACCCTTGAATGTAGTGGCATTGTCGCAATATACGTCAGAGGGTATACCTCTGCGAGACACAAACCTTTTAAATGCCGCTAAGAATGTGTCGGCTGACATGTCGGACACGACCTCTATGTGAACAGCTTTGGAGGCGAAGCAAACAAACACGGCAACATAACCCTTCGTGATGATGGTATTCCTTTTGGACGACTGTTTTATGTCAAAAGGACCACAATAGTCCAAGCCCACCTTCTCAAAGACCCGGGCAGGAGTCACACGGTCTTTTGGCAGCGACCCCATGAGCTGTTGTGAAGCCTCGGCCTTGTGTCTACAACAAACCACACATTTATGAATTACATTCTTACATTGTCGAACTGAATTTATAATATAATATCTTTGGGACAGGCTACTTAAAACAAGCTTTAACCCGCCATGTAGTAAGTTTAAATGCTCTTGTCTTATGATAAGCTGGGTAATATGACAATGTTTTGGCAAAATGATAGGAAATTTCTTTGAATAATGTACATCAGCGTTATGTAGTCTGCCTCCAACACGGAGAACACCCTTGCTATCAACAAAAGGATGCAATGATTTCAGAGAAGTTTTGATATCACTCTTTTGAGAAATACACTTGAGCTCTTCTGCAAAGTAGTGAAATTGAACATCCTTTATAACAGCAGTCAAAGCGTCTCTGAATTCTCCAACAGATATGTGACCTAAGTTGATGTTATCTTGTTTACATTTTTTTATAAATCTCAAGGCATAAGCCATGATACGCACAGTTTTGTATAAACTTGAACATCTCTCAAAAATTGGAAGTAAATTTTCTTTATCAAGAATTGCATGACACAAGTCAAAGTCAAAGTCAAAGCGTTTATTTTGTTTAGGCCTACGGGGGCACTTACAAATTGTCATTTTACATTTTTTCCTTAAATTCTACTGCCGGATCGGAAACGCGACCTCGACTGAGAAGATCCGGCAAGAAACTCAGCGGGCTTGTCTTTTTTACATTGTTTTTTTTTTAATCGCCATTTACTTATTTTAATACAATGTAATTTGGTAAACAATAGCTCCAGTGTGCTGCCTTCCGAAATAAGCAAGGCAAGACACGCTACACTTTAACATGACACTGTTATTAACAAAGTGTATTTGAGCGATCAGTCCCAAGCTGATTTATCTTCCAAGTAATCCGAGATTTTGTAATAGGCCTTTTGACAGAGTTTAGTTTTAACTATAGTTTTAAACTTATTAACAGGCAAATCTCGGATTTCTTTAGGAAGTTTGTTGTAGAAGCGTATGCATTGTCCTACAAAGGAATTACTTATTCTGTGGAGACGAGTTACATGTACGGATAGCTTGTGTTTATTCCGTGTATTTATCGAATGAGCATCGCTCCTTTTTTCAAAGTTGTTGACATTTTTCTTAACATAAATTAGGTTTTCATAGATAAATTGTGACACCACAGTTAGAATATTTATTTCTTTGAATTTTTCTCTGAGGGAGACTCTAGGAGCTAGGTTATAAATAGCTCTTATAGCTCTTTTCTGCAGTACAAATATAGAATTTAAATCTGCAGAGCACCCCCAAAGCAGTATGCCATACGACATTATGCTATGGAAGTAACTAAAATAAACAATTCTAGCTGTGTCTACATCAGTTAAATGCCTAATTTTTTTAACAGCATATGCCGCAGAACTCAGCTTGCTTGACAGTTTTTTAATGTGAGGACCCCATTGCAATTTGGAATCTATGGTAATTCCCAGAAAGACAGTTGACTCCTCAACGTCCAACTCTGCACCATTCAGTCGTAAATTGGTTCCTATTTGTCTTACATTAGGTGTCGAGAACTTTATGCATTTAGTTTTATTCTCATTGAGCAAAAGATTATTTACATTGAACCAACCTACAACTTTAGCGAGTGCATTGTTCACATCGTCATAATGTAGTAGCTGTCTTTTAATTTTAAATAATAAAGAAGTATCATCAGCAAACAACACAATCTCGTGATTTTTGCCCACATGATATGGCAAATCATTTATATAAATAAGAAACAAGAATGGTCCCAGTATTGAACCTTGAGGAACGCCCATAGAGACTACAGAACCTGGCGATTTTTCACCGTTAATAGCGACCTTTTGAATTCTATTGCTCAAATATGAAGTCAAAAGGTCAAGAGCCTTGTCCCTGATACCATAGTGGTGCAATTTCCTGGCGAGTATTTCATGATGGACGCAGTCGAAGGCCTTAGACAAGTCGCAGAATACACCTAAGGCATCCTGCGAGTTCTCCCAGGCACTGAAAATATTTTTTATTAGTTCAATACCCGCGTCTACAGTAGAGCGATTCCTTGTGAACCCAAACTGATTGTTATGAAAAATATTGTTGTCATTAAAATGACGTAATAATTGGTTCAAAATTAATTTTTCAAAAATTTTACTTAACGTAGGTAGTATCGATATAGGCCGAAAATTTGTTGGATCAGTTGAACTACCTGATTTAAAAATAGGAATTACTTTACTGTGCTTCATTAGATCAGGAAATACACCATTTGTCACACAGCCATTAAACACAGCTGCTAACTTGGGTGCAATAATGTCTATAAACGAGGAAACGGTCTTTACAGAAAGCCCCCATAGGTCTGCCGTTTTTTTCACATCAAGACTTTTAAAACTATTTACAACGTCCTTATTACTAACAACTGAAAATTTAAAAGCTGTGTCACATTCAGTTACACTTTGTTTAAGTAACGTCTCTGCGGAAGTGGGAGACGATCTTAGAGTTTTGGTTGTTAGAACAGGAATGTTGGTAAAGAAGTTCTCAAACTCTGTCGCTACTTCCAGATCCGCTTTTACATCTGTGTTGTTTATTATCAAATGAAAGTCTCTGTCACGCACTGTACTTCTGCCAGTTTCACTGTTGATAATATTCCAAGTCATTTTAATTTTATTTGCAGATGTTTTGATTTTATTTTTCAAATAAATTGATTTCGCAGAGGAACAGGCTCGTTTAAATAACTTAGAATAGATTTTTACATACTCCAAGAAAGTGGGGTTATGATTATATGATTTTTCATAATAAAGTACATATAACTTCTGCCTGCTTTTATAGATTCCTGGAGTTGCCCATTCACTAAAATTAGCACGATCACCAAAAGATATTGTTTTTGGTTCGAATATTTTATTGAATTCATCACTGATGAGTTGGAACAGTGAGTTATAGAGTATATTTGTGTCACTGTGAGTAGGCAACCCTGGGACTTTTTGTATTAAATTAGTTCTTAAGAGTTCTAGGCGGCTATTATTTATTGGAACAAAGCTAACAGTTTTTGTTTGGGGTTTATTAATTTTCTTTGGAAACACTGCTAGTTGTCCACAGTGATCAGATTCTAATTTATTTATAATTGAGTTATCTATTGGTTTTAAATTTGTGAATATATTATCTATACAAGTTGCACTAGTGGCGGTTATCCTAGTAGGTTCCAAGAAAATATTGTACATGTCATAACATTTAAAAAGTAATTTAAATTTATCAATTATTGGACTACATTCCAGTAAATTAATGTTAAAGTCTCCACAGATAATCATTGTCTTATTTGATTTGGAAATTTTAAATAGAAGGTCCTCCATACATTTTTCAAACTCATCATAAGGTGAGCATGGAGGCCTGTATACGCATACCACAAGGAACTGCTCAAGCTCAATACTAGAAATTTCAATAACTCGTTCAACAGAGAGGCTCACAATATCTTTACGTTCTTTAAATTTCATAGTTTTATTAGTAATAATTAACGAGCCACCACGTATTAAATTAACTCTGCTGAAGGAGCTAGCAATGTGATGATTATTAAAACTGAACATTAATTGATCATTTTTTAGCCAGTGTTCAGTAATACAAACAATGTCTATGTTGCTATCATTTAAAAACAATTCCAATTCAAGTTCTTTGCCCATCAGACCTTGTATATTCTGGTGGACAAGTTTTAATACATCATAGCAAGAGGTTGTCTCTATTGTCATATGTCCTAATTTAAATTATTAGGAGTTTCATTAATGGCCATATTTTTGGCTGAGTTTACAAGGTCAATTTGCTCAATAGAAGCAATGTAAATCTTAGGTTGCTCAATAGAAGCAACCTTAGTAGCCAAATTTTTGGCTGATATGTCAAATAAATATAATAGCGAACCAGCTATTTGTCTTTTATAAAACTTGGAAAGATAATAATTATCTTTTGTCAAATAAAATTGTTTTAAATAATTATTAATGTCAATCAATTGAATTTTATGACAATTATTGAGAAAATTATTACTTTGAAATACCAAAGTACTTAATGTCAGATTAATCTTATATCTAATATTATTTTCTACCTGTGGCAAACTTTGACTGTATGGAAATGTAAACATTATAATGTTATCCAGGTCAAGTTTACTGAGATAATTGTAGTAGTCAATAATATTATTTTTGTTTGCATTTCCCCTATCCCCTATTAAAATTAATAATGTTGTGCTTGGCCCAAATTTATAGGCAACAATTTTATTCATAATTTCCTGATATGAAAGACCAGGCAAGCAATAGTTGATCACAGAAAGTCCCCCGGATGTGTTTGACAATAGATGACCCATGTCTTTACCAATTTCATCACTGAATATAACAATACTTTGTTTGACACTAGAACAAGTTTGTTTCTGAAGCTTAGGGGTCAATGGTATACAGTTTGTGTCAAGGGAACTATTCATTGAGGTAGGGTTGTCGCACAGACCAACATGGTTCTGTAATTTAATGGGTGTGCAAGTTGGCAACAAATGATCCAGCGACAACCGGTTCTGAGTGTTATCACAAGGTGCAGCATTTCCAGTAGAATTACATGCTACCAGTTCATTCATGGCCAAAATGTACTCCTTTAATTGTTTTTCAGTGTGGTCATATTTTGTTGACATTAATTTTAATTTATCCTCCAGACAGTCAATCTCACACTGAAACTTGAGCGTGTCATTTTTGTATTTCAGAGTGTTATTTTCCAATCTAGAGGCATACATATCTAACTTATCGAGCAACATCAATCGTTCCCTATTAAGTTTTACATTTTTAATAAAAAATCTATGTTTCTTAACTAATTTTTTAGTTTTATTAATATATCTATTAATTTTAATATATTTTTTTAGTTTGTTTTTGCTGCAGTTAATCTTTGTTCTTGTGTTGGGTGTTATTACACTGTCATTGGTGAGATCAATTGTGATCAACGGCTTTGTGTTAACTGCAGCAGAAACCATGCCCGGGGCACTGCTCACCAACTCATCGAATAAACTTTGGTTCAGCGAAGCAGTAACATTATGTTTTGTTGATTCTAGGTCGTTAATTTTAGAGAACGCTTCCCTCAACTGGTGCTTCAGTGAATCTATACGAGTTAAGGCCTTTTCATACTCTAAGCTACAGTCACTGAAACCATCCACAACAAGTTGGAGCCTGTCCCGGGCATCCAAGGCATCTAACAATTGAGTATGCAACTCTGCCATTCCTCCCTTTAGGCTTTTATTGGTGTCTAACAATTGCAATAGTTCCCTTTCGTTGTCATCTCTTTCTCTATTTAGTTCCTCACACAACGTCTTAGCAGACTTCAATTCACTCAAAGCCAGTTGGAGTTTGGTCACTTCCTGGCGAGCAAGAGCGCTGCGGGTCATCATTTTAATTTATATATATGCCTTATTCAGACAGCTAATAAGGCAGATAAGTGGTGTGAGAACGCTAACGCAGAGTTATGTATTGTTGATGTGTACAGGTATAGGTTATGTACGATCAGTAAGCAAGTACCTGTTTATATTGTATTCAGACTATGGAAATATGTAAATAAATGGGCAAATCAACAGTACATACCTGTTTGCGACGAGACAACAAGTTAACAATAAGTAAATTATCACTAAACACAATACACCGGTTACACGATTTGAACAGCTGTCACTGACACTTAACAGTTTATCAGTTATCTTTGATAATTTGCACTGAAGTCATAAAATTAAACACTAATTACAATTAATGACCCCTAATAATTAATAAATTATTGTTATAGGGCCTAAATATTATGAATATAATATTAAAATTGAATAAAATACACGGGACAATTTATGATCAGCTGTTAATTCTAGTGTTGCCACAAGCGAAAAGCATACCTTCTATATAACTTTGCTGTAAAGGAATCTCAATATTAGCTAAATAGAAATTATAATTGCTGGAATCTAAAAGGTAGCCGGGCCCATGCATCCATAGCGTGTTGTCTACAATGTCCTTCGGATCGGATCCCCTGGATAAAATGTCAGCTGGATTTAATAGGCCTGGTGTAAAGTGCCAGCATGAATCACGCGTAAGCTTTCTTATTTCGCTTACACGGTTACCAATGTAAGCAGGGAGCTTAACTGGTAATTCGTCTAACCATCCAAGAACAATTTTGGAGTCACAAAAAAGATGAACATTTTTAATTCCTAAGAGCGCAGACACATGACTAGCGAGTTTGCCTAGCAATAGAGATCCATTAAGCTCTAGCTTTGGAATGGTTAACTTAGAATTAATACTGTTTAACCTTGACTTTGAGCAAAGCAAGTGAACAAAACACTCATTACCATGTTTTACTTTTATATAAATACAACAACCATAACCAGTCGCTGAAGCATCGCAATAACCGATCAGCTCGACTTCATCTGCACCGCCGGTTTGAATATAGCGAGGAATAATTAATTCAGGCATTTCTACGAGACTTGTATAAAAATTATCCCACAAAACTTTTAATTCAGTTGGTAAAGGGGAATCCCAATCCAAATCATTTTGCCAAAGCTCCTGTAGAAATAATTTGGCTTTCATAGTGACTGGACCGGCAAATCCCATAGGATCGAACAGCCTACTAATTGAACTTAATACATTCCTCTTTGTAGCAATTTTAGTGGGGGTTACTACTCGACCACTCAATCGGAATACATCCTGTTGTGCATGATAAGAGACACCTAGAACTTTTAATACAGACTTGTCCTGATCCAAATCTCTACAATCAAAACCAAGCTTGTCTTTAGGTATATCTTTAAGCAATTCTAAATCATTTGATACCCATTTATGAAGATTAAAATTTGCAAGCTGCATCAATGAAATTATTTCGTTTCTAAGCTGTAAGGCCTCCTCAAATGTATCACTACCAGTTTGAATATCATCGATATAGGACGAATTGATGATGGCCTTTGACGCTAGTGGATATAGATTTTCATATTTCTTAGCCAAATAAATGAGACACCTTGTGGCCAGGTATGCAGAGCTGGTCAAACCATACGTCACTGTTTGTAACTGCAGGACATTCAACACACCATTCTCTCGCCATAAAATGTTTTGAAGGCATAAATGTTCTGGATGTATAAAAATCATTCGATACATATGACGCACGTCACATTGTAGCGTGTACTTGTATTTGCGAAATTGTATTAGTATGTCAAACAATGAGCGCTGTACTACTGGACCATTGCACATTAAGTCATTTAAACTTAGACCGCCTTTGGTCTTCGCGCTTCCGTCAAATACAACCCGAAGCTTATTAGTTAGCCTTTCAGGTCGCAGTACCCCATGATGAGGTAGAAAAAATAATGGTTGATCTATTGGATCGCAGGTCTTTGTATTAATTATTTTTGCATGCCCTAAGTCTAGGTACTCATGTATAAAGTTTCTGTATAAATCATAATAACCTGGATCCTTTATAAATCTCTTTTCTAAATTGTATAATCTTTGCAAAGCGATTGCATATGAATTAGAAGGGTCAATGTCCTGCAGTTCAACCTTGAGCGGATATTTGACCTGTAATGTATTATTTTGTAAAGAAATAGATTCTTTAAATATCTTCTCACTATACTCGTTCTCTGGCAGTGACTCGTGATAAATATCCGGTACCTTTTCCGCCTCCCAAAATTGACTGATGCAATGATCAAGATCAGGACGAGTGACTGTATGCATAGTGATAGATTTGACGTTTGAATTACATGTAGATGATGAAATAATGTATCCTAAATGAGTGTTCAACAATGTTGGGTCTGCCGGCCCACCCTCTATCTTTCCATCTAAAACGATTCTAAAGAAGACATCAGCAGCAAGAAGTAGAGATATATGACCTGGAATGTAAAACTCCGAATCAGCCAAGACAACATGCTTTGGTATTATAAAACCGCTTAAATCAATTTGCCTTTGTGGAAGCTTTGATGTAATTTTATTAATTAAGGAGCAAGTTATATTAAGTTTAAAATCGTTGGCTAATGATTCTATACACAAATTAATGCCCTTGTTAGCTAGGTTTGTGCAAGCATCACCTAATATACCAATATTTGTCTGCAAGTCAAACAGTGGCAACCCTAGCTGCTTCGCTAAACCAGTGGTGCAAAATGAAGTTTGGCTACCACAATCAAGCAAAGCGCGCACGACAAACCTTTTGTTGTTGGCTCCGGTTACCAACACCCTAGCCGTTGGCAACAAGACGGTTTCAGCGGCAGGTTGTGATATATGCAAATTTACCAGTTGTGCTTGTTCACTCCCAGTTGCTTTCACAGGTTTATCGTCATCGACGTGTATTAATGTATTGTGAAGCCTGGAATTACAAACAGAACATTTAAATTTGTACCTACATGTTTGTGCATGAAATGCTAGACATATTTGGCACAACTTGTTCATGACAACAAATTCATGCCTTTTCTTAGGTGACAATGCTATAAAAGAGGGACATTTAAACAACTTGTGTTCTTCAGAACACATTTTACATTTGACAATATTCTCTTTTACCTTATTGGTAGTAGCCAAATGTACAGAAGACTTACTCTGAGACTTCTCACTCATAGTGGGGCTTGCCTCCAGGGAGGCTGCACGTTTTTCTAAAAAGCTTAATAACTCTTCGACTGTTACAACCTTTGTGGTGTCCCGCTCTGAGTGAAATAATCTCACAGTAAGTGAGTCTAGCTTACGTATCAAAATACACGAGAGCATCGCGTCCCACTGGGTAACTGGCTGTTCTAGGTTTTTTAATGCGCTCACATGCTGTCTTACTTGTGCCACGAAGTCTCTCAGGGGCTGTGCAGAGCTACGACTTATATTGCACAGATCAAGCAGGGAAGTCACGTGGTTATTGATCAGCAGGGCTGGATTATCAAACCTTTTGCGCAGGAGCTCTCGAGCAGATTGGTAGGACTTGCCTGTGATAGGCAAGCTGTCAATGAGTTGTAGTGGCTCACCTTTCAAATATTTCTTTAAGAAGCATAAGCGCTCGATGTCTGAAATCCTTGTATCATTATGTACAAGAGCGTTGAAGACCTCATCGAACGGTTTGAATGCTGCAATTTTTCCGTCAAAGACGGGTATGTCCAGGGCCGGAAGCTTTGCCCTGTTGGATTTGTCCTTTGGTTCTTCAACAGACCTATCTCCGCGAGGGGAAGGATTCATACGCACTTCAAGAGAGGCCATCAAATGAAGATATCGCTCCTCAATTTCATCTTCTTCGGTATTGGCGGCCTCGCCCAAAAGCACTAAGTTGAGAGCGATATCTTTAAAAAAGTTATAATTTTCAATCAAATTTTTCCGACGTACCTTCAGTTCATCTAGCGTGAATTTAATTTCAGCGTCGTTGAGCTTATTTTCAAGGCGTGTGAAAGCGGCTTTGCACTGCCCCTTCTGGGCCATTAGCTTTTTCTTAGCCTCTTCCATCTTTCACTAGAAAATTTCGGCTGAAAACAAATGAACGCGACGGCGGCGGCCGTTCGGTTTGAAAATAAATTATGTTTTGAAAATTTTACCAAAATAGCGTTTCTGGAAATATAAACTGAATATTCGGCACCATGTAAAAGTTAGCAGAAGGCTTGTATATTGTATAAATTGTATGAAAATGAATTAAATGTATTAGGTAAATAAAAATGCCTCTGCTTTGTATAAGTCAAAATCAATAAGTCATTTATTCAAAATATAAAAAGTATAAAACGTCACATTGCCACCGGCCAGTAACAAGGAGTTTTTATGTGTTTTATACAATATTTAAACTAAACAATAAAATATATTAAATTTGTAATCAATAAAAAGAGTATATTTTTTCAAATTTTTTGATGTCTATAACACGATCCTAACACCATTTACCGAAAAGTTAAACGCAATTGTTTCATGAAAGTGAAGCGTGTGACACAGCGAGAACGGCTAATTTGACCCCGATTTTGGTTTTCAAATGAAGTTTGGGTGTATAATTTATTTATTTCTGAAATAAAAATTATGTTTTCCAAATAGACAAATGTAGTAAGAAACTAAAAAAATATACTTTTAATCGGTATCTCTGATAAGAACAGAGATAAGACTGTGTGACCGCTAAAATCGAGCTTCGCAGGAACCACCCTTATATTAGATAAATTATTTATATTTGTAGTAATATTTGACCACTTTTTGACAATAGGGGATGGTACTGGATCATCCCAGTCTAACTTAATACTCCATAACTGCTGTAATAACATTTTAGCCTTGATTATGGAAGCACACAAAAGGCCCGGTGGGTCGAAAATTTTACAGGTCATTGAAATTATAGATCTTTTAGTGATCTTAGTATTAGTCTCAAATTCTACGACAAAGTATAACATGTCTGGTGTAGGTGTCCAGTTTAGCCCTAACACACAAGCTTGTTTAGATATGTCATGTGTGTCAGAGGTGGTACCACCTGTCAGCACCTTAGGACAGTTAGTGCGTATTTTATGCAGTGGAAAACCTGCTGAAGACAAAATCTTTTTAATTTCATAATAAATATCTCTGATACCTTCTTCAGTGCTGTGCCCAGTATTTATATCATCCATATAGATATCATGTTCCAGAATATTAGCAATATCAGAACTTGGGCAATCCCTAGCTAGGTGAAGTAGGCATCTAGTACTTAAATAAGGCGCAGATGCTGTCCCATAGGTGACAGTATTAAGCTGCAAGACCTTGAGAGGGTGAGATTCTTCTTCCCTCCATAAAATCTATTGAAGATGGCGCTGAGACTCATCTATCAAAACTTGTCTATACATTTTTTGTATATCACCAGTAATTATATATTTATGAGTGCGAAATCTAATTAAAATAGACAAAAGGTCATCCTGGAGAATAGGCCCCACATATTGGATGTCATTTAAAGACTTTCCACTTGAAGTTTTAGCCGAAGCATCAAATACTACTCTTAACTTGGTAGTTTCACTCTTTTCTCTAATCACTGCTTGATGCGGCATGAAGTAACCAAATGTGGGTCTTTCTATCTCAGTTAAATGCCCTAAATCTTTATATTCGTTTATAAATTCAGAATACCTTCGCTTGATATCTGGATTTTTTAATAAACCTTTTCTCTAAACTTAAAAACCGACGTTTGGCTACAAAATAAGAATTACCAAGAGATTGTTCAGGTTCCTCCTTTAGAGGCATTTTGACAACAAATCTACCATCAGCCAAGTCGTCAAAAATAAACAGGAATAAAAATAATAGTCAATAGGATAAACACGTAATCTACCTACTTATGACAGGACACTACCTACCTTCCCAGGTATCTTATATCTGTAGTACTTTGGGTAGGTATTACACTTAAGATACACCGAACCCTCCCATGCTTAACCTAGTGGTAAAATAATGGGTTTGTTTATATAAGTGAAAAGGTAAGTGTACCTTTTCAGTTTCCAACTACGTATCTCGGCGCTGGTGTATTTTAATTATTGTTTAAGTAGTCGAAAACCATGAACGTATCCACTTTTGGAAGGTTATCTGCTTTAGCTTGCTCAAAACCGTCTTATAATTTATTACCCATTTTGCGTTTAGAGGCTTAGAACACGCTGCGCGCTAACAAAATAACCGAACCGTAACGCTAGCCGAGCGCGTATCAGCCCGGTGACGTCACAGCAAGCGCGGCGGCCGGAGCGGCCCGGTTAGGAAACTTCGTTAGGTTCTGATAGTGCGTTCCAGACACCGTATTTTTTGTTAATTTCGTTATTTTCGTTCACGAATGTCGTTCCACTCGAACCAACTTGAACTGAAAGTGATCATTATTATCGTTTTTAACAGTTTTTGTGGGCGAAAATAACAAAATTAACAGTGAATGGAACGCACCATTAGTCGTATCTTCGTCAATGTTTGTCGTAGAACAAAAATTTTTGCACTTTATGTTATGGATTCCTTAGCTCTATAAATCTGCAGTCTCAACTAAATTCGTTACGGAAATTCATTGTAAATGGAAAAAGAAGTCGAGGCTAATACTAATTTTCAATAATTATATTTCATTTCACACATAAAATAAAGGTTGTCTAACTCTTTCTGGAATCGATCGTATTAAATACGCCAATAAAAAAGTAAAATATTTTTACTAAAATAATTAACAGCCGAAAACTCGTATAAGCAACTTAAATTTGAGAGCTGCTTAACTTTGACGCGCCATACAAAAAATGACAATTTAATAAATGTGAAGGTGCTATTTAACAACAGTAAATTAATATTTATATGATTAGTACAGAATACATTATACTTAGGTAGGTACTTGTAACAAAAATAATAAGTATTTAATTACATTTTATTACCACAGGTATTATCATAGACGAAATATATCTATCGAGTATAGTTATAGTGTATAGTTTACTGCGAGTATGCTAGTCCTTAGTGAGCAGGTTGTAATCGATGGTGGTGCCGCGGGAGTAGGACTCTATGAACTTCCTGAATACGTCCTTAGGCACTATGTACTGGCTCACCGCAGGGTCCGCGGCCATGTCCGACAAATACTTCGACTGGAATGATAAATAAACAATGATATTGACGACCGCTTGTAACAGTGGTTTGAGCGTTGGTCGCTCGGGTTTGCATGCATCGGGGTTGCATCGGGTGCAGCTTCAATTTACCCTGGTCTGGGTGTCACTGGGATCGCCCCCAGACCATTGTATGGTAGCCTTAGTAACTATAAGCATTGTTTAATTTGGGACCATAGAGTTAGTGTGCAAGTCTGGTGATATTTATACAGTGTGTTAAGAAAACCCTGTCTGACCCGAAAACGTATTGTTGGGTATCGAGATTAGATTCTATTTTTTTTTTTAATTTCAATTTTTTTTAATTTTTTTTTTTGTATAGTAAATGTCCCACTGCTGGGCAAGGCCTCCCCTTTTTAAAAAAAAAACAGTTACCCCGTTTATATATTTTTTTTTTCATTAAATGACGTCATTACGTACTTTGTGGTCAGAGGTGCCGCCACACGATCTAACATAATTACTGGCGGTAACGGTGTTGTCATATTTAAAAAAAAAAAAAATTTTTGGGGTAAAACGCAAGAAATGGCTTTTTAATTTTTATTGATATGTTTACTATCATGATTATTTAATTTGTTTTATTTTATTTGGTGATGTGATTGGGAAACCTACATTTCGGCTCGGACAGGGTTTTCTTAACATACTGTATATTTATCACTGGGATAGCCCCAATTGTACCTACGGTCCCATACTAATAACAAGCGTTTTTTAGTTACGGACCATACATCCTGGCTATATTTATTTGATTTCCCCTATGAGAGTGATTCTATGATTTCGTGCAAATTGGAAGAATTTAGAGAATTTTTTTCACCTATTTTTTTCTTATTTTTAATGAAAAGCTACATGAAAAATAGACATACTGATTTAAGTAATATTATTTTTTTCGCCAAACTGGCGGAGATATGGACCTGATAATTTTTCTGGAAATGGTAATGATAAATGTGATATGGTAATGATATTTGTTAAATGGTAATGAAAAATTAATACCGGTAATGATGATTTAAATATATTTTTTTTAAATTAAGGTTTTATATTGATGTTCAAATGAAATCAAGTTATTTTAGGTACCATTGCTAATAGTTATTTGAATCATATTCGTCGACTAAAGATAGGTACCTACTACAGTAGCGGCACGTTATGATGGCAGTTTTGACACATTGGAGGGGGAAAGGATGAAACTTATTATAACGGAATAAGATTCATTTTCGCATTCATTTATTGACATTCATATTTTTTAAACGGCCAGTCTTATTCCGCTATAATAAGGTTCATTTACTTCCCCCCCCCCACATGTCAAAACCGCCTTGGTAACGTGCCGCTAATATACGGATAAAAACATAACAAAAATCAATCTTCTACACTACAAGATCTGGGAGCTAACCACCACGTCTTATAGTAAGTAGTATTATTTTAACCTTACAGTGACTTTTTGTACTAAGACGTCCCTTATTGTCATGACAATTAGGAACGTCATAGTACAAAAAGGATATAGGATAAACAAAAAAAACACACACTACATTCGCACTTTTGCTTTTAGATTGGACAAACAGTTTCGTTCAATAAAAGAAGTAGACAATATTTAGCTCACTACCATAATTTTATCATCATTACCATAATTACAAGATCATCACCATAATTGTATGATCATTACCATTTTCATAAAAAATTGATGGTAAATACTGGTAATGAGAGGATCGGTAATGATATTTCTGCACTTTCTTTAGATTTACTCCATTAATAACTACAACACCAAAGTATTAAATATTTAAAAACGATTGGTACTCGATAATTATTATGTTAGCATTAATAATAATCTAACATAATAAATAATTTTCAGTAAAAAGCGCGAATGGTAATGTATCAAAATATTAACTCAGCTTAAAGTTTCCAGTTAGAAAATTCTCTTAAAAAAAAGTTGCACGCGTTCGCCTCCCTTAATGTTCGTTGATCGACTGCGGGAACATCATGCTCGGGGTGAGGAATGAGTACGGGCAAATATTTCGCCCGTTCGTGAATATAGAAGCTGTTTTAACAATAAAAATTTGAATGAATGGTAGTGAGATTATTTTTTTAACGAAAATATTTTGTCACCGTGAACAAGTAACAACCATAAAATACTACATTTATTTAAATAATTTTATAGCTTAATGTGTACTCTAAACATACTACTACAAAAATACATAGTAAAGCATCAGAATATTTAGTTTTATCCTGTCAAACAAAAAAAAACAAAATCTGGACACTGTTGGTAATGAGATTTAGGCATATCTTTATTTTTTTTTTAATACTTAAGAGCCTGTTAAATAATCAAAATGTGGTGGCAGCTACGCCTTTTTAACTTGACTAATTAAAAAAAAATATTAGGTAGCCTAGAAATGTGTAGTTTTGTGTATTTTTCGGTGAACATGTGATTTGCACGAAATGATAGAATCACCCATGAACGAAGCTTAAGATTCTTAGTAGGGCCCAGGTCCTAAGATTCTTCAGAATCGTTGGATAACTTTGAAAAACTGTCAAAACGTCCAATTTATTTGATGAATAAAAGTTATCCGACGATTGGAACCAGGCACTTAAGAATCTTAAACTTCGTGTCATTTCCTTATTTTTTATATAACTAAAGCGGCATACATCGTAGCAGCCACCGTATCCTATAGACGCTTGCAATACCGACATCGCTCGCACGTACGTCCCATACTCACCAGCAGCTTATACTTCGCACCATCGATCTTCACCCTCTCATCGTCTAGAAGCAGTAACCTCTCGAACCAGGGCCAGATCATGTAGTCGCCGTACCCCGGCAGGTCACCGTCCAGGTACTTAGTCCCTCGCTTCTGGAGCTCGCCCTGGATGTGGTCCAGCGCCCTGTAGTACGCCGCGAACATCTCATCAGTCAGCGTGTCTGGGAGCTTCACAAGCCTGAAGAATATAGTGTGCATCTGGAATTAAAAAAAAAAAATGACTTCAAAAACAATCCTCGAGCGGTACCCACATTTTCTATGATAAAATGTGTGAGAAATATTATTAAGTTGTTGAGGTTAGGTCCATTGTTTCTTGAATATTTCGCAAAATGCTACACATGCAAAATGTGTAATGTAACGTCACGACTTTTATCCCCATTCGTGGGTAGTCAGAGGCTTGAGTGGCCATACACCACCACATTGTGGAGGTATTAACCAACTCAAAGCCCACGTTTCACCAGATAGTCAGAACCCAACGTGACAGGTGTTGAACCTTGTCGCCTTGTTTTTGTCTACACATGCATTAAAATAAATAAATTTTAAATATACCAAGGTAGGTAAGTTAGTAAAGCCTTAGAGGACGCAATTACAGATTCAAACCCTATGGGCTATGGGCGAATAAGTAAAAAGACATAGTGCGGTAGAGAGTTAAAATATATTATTAAAATAGAAGACGAGACAACGTTCATGTAGTGAAAAAACAAAGTGAAGATCAGTGACAGGTTCCATAGAGTTTTAAAAAACAACAGCTCGCACCACTGAGAGTCTCGAATATCATGTTTGAATCATATTTTCAAAAAACTTGCGTCATTATGCGAGAGGCAACAGTAACGTCTCTCTCCGTTGTATACCAGACCAGTATTTCATCCAAACAATAATGCACGACCCGGGAATCGAAGTTCCTGACGTAAGCCGACCGCGCTACCAATGACAGTGTCACAAAACCATGGGGGATTCCCCTTAGAAAACACATTCAACTCACGGCTGCCGAGATTTCAATAAGGATTCTATCATAGGCCTTCTTGACGGGGTCCTTGGGGAGCAGGGGCCGCTGGGGGTACACGTCGTCCAGGTACTCCACTGTCACCAGACTCTCGAAGATGCACACCCCGTCTACTGTCTCTAATGCGGGCACTTTCGCTGTAAGAAGGAGTTAGGTATGTTTATTTATTTCGGAAAATGTACATGATGTTATACAGATACAGTGTTACACGTAGTTCTTCACGTTAATATACAGGTGAATTTTTCAAGTGTGCGTGGATGGCCAAATCCAAAACTATGAGGAATAGCGAAAAGTACTCAAAGGAGTCTCTGAACCGATTTTGATGAAAACTAAAACTGCATCATTGGATTTTTGAAAAAAACAAAATTCGTAGCCAGAAATCGAAAAAAAATATTTTGAATAAAAAAAAACACACACACACATAGGTACTGTATTATTACACCATTCGATAGTCTCGCTGATAAGGAACGAATTCTGGGAAGTAATGGCATACGGTAAACTTACATATTAAATATTATTTTCCTTTCGAATAGAAATGTTGTTATCTGTATGTCACGTCGAGAACTCTGGCTATTACCTATTATTTAGGTATAATCAAAATTAATGTCTTACTCAGCGGGCTCTTCGAAGCGAGCCACTCCGGTTTGTCCATGAGGTCGATGTTCACGACTTCGTAGTCGATCTCTTTCGCGTTCAGCGCGAGTATGGTGCGCTGCGCGAACGGGCAGTACCGCATGTTGTACACGCGCAGCTTGCCGCTGGGCGGCGGCAGGGGGTCGCCTGGGGATACCAGGACCATTATAAAAGTATAATTATAATTGAATGCGGCCAAAGATACGCTCATACGTTCCTAGATTTTGTAGGACAGTCTCGGCGATGTAAGTAACTACCGCATTGCAAATCATAAATAATGCTATTTTCTCTCGCTGTGACTGAGATACGTACTTACTTATTTATATAGAAAAATACATAGGTACACAAGATATGAGTTCGTTAAATAGTGGCACCGATCTATACCGGACTTCCGAATTCGGATCCTAATTATCGAATATTTTTGTAAGGAACGATTGCCCTACATTACACATGAAACTAATTTCATGCGTTAATATTATTTATCAGACAGGTAGGAGACAATCCACTATTAATAATTAAATTAATAATTAGAGATTAAAGAGGGGGACAGCGCGTACGCAGTCCCCACTACCAAAAATTACGCGTCCGAGTTATCCACATTAGGGATAATCGCAGGGGTCAACCCAACCGCAGTGCAATGGGAGGGCCTCGCCCTGGGGGAACCGCCTTCTTGATCACGGTGTCCCCTACGCCAGGTAAGTATGCTTTAAACTTTGTTCACGATGAGGGTCATTAAACGAAATAAAGTCTTAACACCGCGTTTCAAAAAATAGAGATCGTGATACAGCGACATCTATGTTCGCCTGAAGGAATTATCAAATTAATCACAAAAGTCAACTAAACGCCGTATCGTATACCTACTTATTTAGAAAACAATAAACATTCGTAACAAATTTTTGTCTACTTGTTTTTTGTTTAATTTTGTCTTACAAAATTGAAGCTTATTACGAACACTATCTCCATTTTCAACATTTACTGGCGAAAGTAAAATAACTGATAACGATTGAGAACGAACTCACCTTTTTTCAGATGTTTTGTGTCGAAATTAATCTTGCCCTTGACTGCAGCCATGTTGCTATATGGTAATGCGTAGCCCAACACTCGTGCCACTGCTCGGATTCCTTGAAACGACGAAAAATATAAATGCATTGCAAAACTAATAGTTGTTGTTATCATGCTAGAATGAAAACTATTTCCAGTTTAAAAAGAATACAGATAATAATTTAGATGTAGATAAATATCAACGTGTGTACGTATTCGTGTTAGCTAGGTATAGGTACCTACCTACCTAATCGCGTCGCGTCTTTTATGGCAGGCTTGGACTATCGTAACCTTGATAATGCGAGCTAACGATCGTACTGCTGAATATATACCTACTTAGATATAGGCACCTACTTATAAAACTTGTTATCAGAACAAAATAAGGAATGTTCGTAATCTTTTATTTACAAATCATTGTACCCGATCATGTTTGTCTGTTATCTGTTCGATCCAGTCAATTTCGGAAACTATCCGAACGAAGCGGGTTGTGTGGGTGGGACAGAAATTGGAATAGATTCTGCACTGTCACAATAATGTTGACAATGTCAATGTGGGGTAGGCAGAGAGTGTTCCTTATTGGTCTGACCAATAATTTGTAATATACGCTAATTTGTTGTTGTTTCACCTCCAAAGGGACAGGAACAGTAGGTACACAGAAATACGAATTAAAGTAAAGCTAACCATTTTTGAATAACTTTCGCATCAAAGCACCTTACATCGAAGTTTATACTCATAGGTACATATTTTAGGTATTATTGTGCATTCACCACATCCACTGAAATTAGTTTGTATGGCACCAAGAAATTTATGCCGGATAAATGAAATAACTATCGATATCAAGACCGATAGGTACCTACGCCGAGCCCATTAAATTCCTTGGCTGAGCAAGCACAAGTTACTCTATATAACTCGTTCACACTAAAGGCCTAGGCCGCATTGCAGTTAAAAACCGCGCTGTTAAAATCTGTGTCCCATGGAATCATATGAATGTATCCACACTTGCGGTTTTAAAACCGCGCTGAAGAAAAATCTGTGGTTCGATACAAATTCGACGCGGTGCGGTGCGGTTTTAAAACCGCGGAATATTTTGTGCAGTAGGTATGGCGTTTCGTTAAGTTGTATGGCGCTCATCGCATTGCGGAAAAAAACCGCGCGGGAGCGGGTGGCGGGGGGCGGAGGGTCAGTTAGTGTTGCCAACTTACGGGTTACCCTCCCAAATTTAGGGGGTAAATAAGTGGGCCGGTGGTAACGCTAAAAATTTATATTTTTCAGAGCGATTCATAAACAATGCAATATTACAGAATACTATAAACTAAGTAATTATTATTAATTCATTATTTATATATTTTTTAAATATTATTTTTAAGTAATTGTAGAGATTTTAGGGGTTTATGACTTGAGCTTTAGGGACAAATATTTTTGAGAGTTGGTATCATTGCGGAAATTTAATCGCAGTGCGCGTTATGCTTAGACCATTTAACTAGGGACCCGGTACGCGCATAATTCAACGAACAAAATGTTCTGTCAATTCTTGGGGGAGGGGAGGTAACCACTACATTAAAATTGACGCACACTTACTCAAAACATTTTGTGTCATTATAAACGCACACGTAAAGAAATGTGCAACACTAGTATATTTTACGCACACTAAAAGATCTAATACGTCAACATACAAAATTTTACTACCGTAGGACCATCGGTGTAATAGGGTGAATACCACTATCGATATTTCTAATTAGCTATATCGATAGTTTCATATACTCATTATTACATTTATAGCTGTCATTATAATCTACTGAATTATCTCTACTGAAACAGCTGAACAAGAAATAATGAGTAACTCACGAGGCGTAAATATTCAATGGAAACAAGATGATTCCGGGTACATCCCAATTCAGTTCCTTGAAAATGAGATTATCTAAAAAATAAGTACCTAATGTTCCCAAATAAGCTGTTTCATCCCCCCCCACTCCCACTCGACCAGCGCCATCTGCTGCCACTGGCCTGGCTGATATCTTTTGTTAGGTAGGTACGTATAAACGTAATAGGTATTATTATACTAATGTCATCATCATCATCATTTCAGCCAAAAGACGTCCACTGTTGGACATAGGCCTCTCCCAAGGTTTATTATACACTATATATATTATATTTTTATCGATACCGGTCTGCAATCATAAATAAACACTACTACAACACTGTTCAAATCAAAAAGTATTTAATTCAAAATCATTCTTGCAACATTGACTAATACGACTGAATAATTTTGATACTTGATTTATTATTTTCCATATTATTTATTATTCATAATGCAAGCGCAAGCACTTTTAAGTTTTCTTTGATGTTGGTCAATAAGATAATATTTGTTATACATATATTTATGCCATATGTGATTCATCGCCTCAGTAGCAGACGCTGCCTGCTTCTGGGTCATATGGACCCGGAGCAGTGTCAGGTTCGATTCCGTTTATCAAGATCAAGAATTTATCGAGATCGTATTTATCTGAATTGTTTCGATAGTGGGTGTTTTTGTTTCAACATGAGTTAGTTATTTTTTTTTTGTATTTTAGGAAAATAAAACAAACATATCATAGCTACTGCGTTTTTTAATTATTTTTTTATTTTAATCTTGGTCTAAATATTCCACTCCTGATAAATCCATATATTGGCGTGGGCCTGCCGCTGCCACATCAACTCATCATCATCAGTCTCCACAGCATTGCTGTCATCTTGAAGATTTATTATTAATCGATTAATGTCATCGTAAAGAGCAATTTTCGACTATTCTTACCTGAAAAATAAAATAATTCAATAAAAGATAATTTCTTTAATGCTTTAAGATTATTTGTTTATTTAGTAATTAAGTAACGATGTTAACTGACAAGCAAACATAGAAAAATAAAGCAACCTTAGTTTATGTATTGGTCGAGATGAAAGCAACACATAAAAATAATGCGCAAGTATCAAGTGTATTCAATCGAATGTACCTCTAAGCGATCAATGTATATTTACTGAAAAACCTGTAAACTGAAGCTTTGAGCCTGCCTTTGTATACAATAAACACATTATTTAACTTAAAAACTGTAAAATAAACTGCTTATATACCTATAATTGTAATATATATATACAATTATAGGTATATAAGCAGTTTATAGTTATATATATATATATATATATGTTATAATTGATCAACTATTGCTTGCCTGGTCTTTCATATCAGGAAATTATGAATAAAATTGTTGACTATAAATTTGGACCAAGCACAACATTATTAATTTTAATAGGAGATAGGGGAAATGTTAACAAAAAACAACTAATTGACTACTACAGTTATCTCACAAAACTTAAATTAGATAACATTATATTGTTTACATTTCCTTACAGTAATAGTTTGCCACAGGTAGAAAATAATACTAGATATAAGCTTAACTTGACTTTGAATACTTTGGTATTTCAAAGTAATAATCCTTTCGATAATTGTCATAAATTTAAACTTATTGACATTAATAATTATTTAAAAAACTTTTATTTGACAAAAGATAATTATTATCTTTCAAAGTATTACAAAGGACAGATAGCTAGTTCGCTATTGTATTTATTTGATATTACAGCCAAAAATTTGGCTACTAAGGTTGCTTCTATTGAGCAATCTAAGATTGACTTTGCTTCTATTGAGCAATTTAACCTATTAAACTTAGCCAAAAATGTGGCTATTAATGAAATTCCAAATAATTTAAATTAGGACATAAGACAATAGAGACAACCTCTTGCCATGATGTTTTAAAACTTGTCCACCAGAATATACAAGGTCTGATGGGCAAAGAACTTGAACTAGAATTGTTTTTAAATGATAGCAACATAGATATTGTTTGTATTACTGAACACTGGCTAAAAAATGATCAAATTATATTCAGTTTTAATAATCATCACGTTGCTAGCTCCTTCAGCAGAGTTAATTTAATACGTGGTGGCTCTTTAATTATTACAAATAAAACTATAAAATTTAAAGAACGTAAAGATATTGTGAGCCTCTCTGTTGAACGAGTAATTGAAATTTCCAGTATTGAGCTTGAGCAGTTCCTTGTTGTATGCGTATACAGGCCTCCATGCTCACCTTATGATGAGTTTGAAAAATGTATGGAGAACCTTTTATTTAAAATTTTCAAATCAAACAAGACAATGATTATCTGTGGAGACTTTAACATTAATTTACTGGAATGTAGTCCAATAATTGATAAGTTTAAATTACTTTTTAAATGTCATAACATGTACAATATTTTCTTGGAACCTACTAGGATAACCGCCACTAGTGCAACTTGTATAGATAATATATTCACAAATTTAAAACCAATAGATAACTCAATTATAAATAAATTAGAATCTGATCACTGTGGACAACTAGCAGTGTTTCCAAAGAAAATGAACAAACCCCAAACAAAAACTGTTAGCTTTGTTCCAATAAATAATAGCCGCCTAGAACTCTTAAGAACTAATTTAATACAAAAAGTTCCAGGGTTGCCTACTCACAGTGACACAAATATGTTATATAACTCACTGTTCCATCTCATCAGTGATGAATTCAATAAAATATTCTTACCAAAAACAATATCTTTTGGTGATCGTGCTAATTTTAGTGAATGGGCAACTCCGGGAATCTATAAAAGCAGACAGAAGTTATATGACCTTTATTTTGAAAAATCATATAATCATAACCCCACTTTCTTGGAGTATGTTAAAATCTATTCTAAGTTATTTAAACGAGCCTGTTCCTCTGCGAAATCAATTTACTTGAAAAATAAAATCAAAACATCTGTAAATAAAATTAAAATGACTTGGAATATTATCAACAGTGAAACTGGTAGAAATACAGTGCGTGACAGAGACTTTCATTTGATAATAAACAACACAGATGTAAAAGCGGATTTGGAAGTAGCGACAGAGTTTGAGAATTTCTTTACCAACATTCCTGTTCTAACAACCAAAACTCTAAGATCGTCTCCCACTTCCGCAGAGACTGTACTTAAACAAAGTGTAACTGAATGTGACACAGCCTTTAAATTTTCAGTTGTTAGTAATAAGGACATTGTAAATAGTTTCAAAAGTCTTGATGTTAAAAAAACGGCAGACCTATGGGGGCTTTCTGTAAAAACCGTTTCCTCATTTATAGACATTATTGCACCCAAGTTAGCAGCTGTGTTTAATGGCTGTGTGACAAATGGTGTATTTCCTGATCTAATGAAGCACAGTAAAGTAATTCCTATTTTTAAATCAGGTAGTTCAACTGATCCAACTAATTTTCGGCCTATTTCGATACTACCTACGTTAAGTAAAATTTTTGAAAAAATCGTTTTGAACCAATTATTACGTCATTTTAATGACAACAATATTTTTCATAACAATCAGTTTGGGTTCACAAGGAATCGCTCTACTGTAGACGCGGGTATTGAACTAATAAAAAATATTTTCAGTGCCTGGGAGAACTCGCAGGATGCCTTAGGTGTATTCTGCGACTTGTCTAAGGCCTTCGACTGCGTCCATCATGAAATACTTACCAGGAAACTGCACCACTACGGTATCAGGAACAAGGCTCTTGACCTTTTGACTTCATATTTGAGCAATAGAATTCAAAAGGTCGCTATTAATGGTGAAAAATCACCAGGTTCTGTGGTCTCTATGGGCGTTCCTCAAGGTTCAATACTGGGACCATTCTTGTTTCTTATCTATATAAATGATTTGCCATATCATGTAGGCAATAATCACGAGATTGTGTTGTTTGCTGATGATACTTCTTTATTATTTAAAATTAAAAGACAGCTTCTACATTATGACGATGTGAACAATGCACTCGCTAAAGTTGTAGATTGGTTCAATGTAAATAATCTTCTGCTCAATGAGAACAAAACTAAATGCATAAAGTTCTCGACACCTAATGTAAGACAAATAGGAACCAATATACGACTGAATGGGGCAGCGTTGGACGTTGAGGAGTCAACTGTCTTTCTGGGAATCACCATAGATTCAAAATTGCAATGGGGTCCTCACATTAAAAAATTATCAAGTAAATTGAGTTCTGCGGCATATGCTGTTAAAAAAATTAGGCACTTAACTGATGTAGACACGGCTAGAATTGTTTATTTTAGTTACTTCCATAGCATAATGTCGTATGGCATACTGCTTTGGGGGTGCTCTGCAGATTTAAATTCTATATTTGTACTGCAGAAAAGAGCTATAAGAGCTATTTACAACCTAGCTCCTAGAGTCTCCCTCAGAGAAAAATTTAAAGAAATAAATATTCTAACCGTGGTGTCACAATTTATCTATGAAAACCTAATTTATGTTAAGAAAAATGACAACAACTTTGAAAAAAGGAGCGATGCTCATTCGATAAACACACGGAATAAACACAAGCTATCCGTACATGTAACTCGTCTCCACAGAATAAGTAATTCCTTTGTAGGACAATGCATACGCTTCTACAACAAACTTCCTAAAGAAATCCGAGATTTGCCTGTTAATAAGTTTAAAACTATAGTTAAAACTAAACTCTGTCAAAAGGCCTATTACAAAATCTCGGATTACTTGGAAGATAAATCAGCTTGGGACTGATCGCTCAAATTCACTTTGTTAATAACAGTGTCATGTTAAAGTGTAGCGTGTCTTGCCTTGCTTATTTCGGAAGGCAGCACACTGGAGCTATTTACCAAATTACATTGTATTAAAATACTTAAATGGCGATAAAAAAAACAATGTAAAAAAGACAAGCCCGCTGAGTTTCTTGCCGGATCTTCTCAGTCGAGGTCGCGTTTCCGATCCGGCAGTAGAATTTAAGGAAAAAATGTAAAATGACAATTTGTAAGTGCCCCCGTAGGCCTAAACAAAATAAACGCTTTGACTTTGACTTTGACTTTGACTTTAATATCAGCGGTTCTTTGGTAAACATGGTCGAGTTCTGACAAAATATTTTGCACCTCAAATTCCGCGAGACACCGCCTGTAAACTTTGTGAATCACCTCTCTTGTTGAATTACTAATGATTTATTCATTGTAAATCGTTTTTAACGTTCTGCGACTGGTTTATCACCGCGTAATTCAGTATTTATCCGTTTGTTTACAAAGTTCAAATACTTGACAATTATTTGACAAATAAAAAATACAGTTGCCAGGGTACAAAAGATTCGTCTATGGTCACAGTAGACTATTCGATTAATTCGTACTCGATTAATTGTATCGATAATGTTTTCGATTCTTATGACATTTAATATTTTAATGAATTTAATAGAAAAATTGCATTAATTACATCAAAAATACTTACATATGAAATGTTACCCCATCTTTTTGTATATTACTATTTTTTGTAATTTCTTTGCACACGTTTAATGGGACAATTCGGCATTTTTCACGGAGCACCTTACACCGCGAAAGCAGTCGAAGTCTTCACACACACCCGCAAGGGTGTGGGGACTCGGCATCGGGGCTGGTAGCCCCCTGGCCGAGGTGTCCAGCGCCGGCCACAAATGTGGTCGGGTCGATGGGGTGGACTTGGTGTCCGGTGGGGCGGCGGGACCCGTAGATCCCGCGGGGGGGGCCATCTGAGGGTGTTCACGCCGCTTCCGCGATCGAGCCCTGCCGGGGGAGACCACTGGCGAACCAGTGGGGGCCCAGCAAAGCGATCAGCAGGAAGCGGCGGCTTCTCGGGGCCCCTCTTCGTTCTTCGCCCGGTGGGCGTTTAGATAATAGGTGGACTAACCGTGGCTTGCTAGGATCCTTGCCATACCCGTCAGTATGACGGGTATGGGGTTTTCACCGCTGCGGAGGGCTCCTAGGACGTCCTGCAGGACTCCGATGGTGGCGCTCAGGAGGTCGAGGTTGGCGCCGCCCGTTGTGGCGTCGCTCGTTGGAGGGCGGGCGGAGTTTGTGGCCGTCGGTCTGGGCCTGGGCACGGGCAGGGCGGCACTGGCGCTCCCTTTGGGCGGGGCCTTGGGTCCCTGTGTAGGGGCGGCTTCCGGGGGTGTTGTTGCGTCCCTGGTAGGGGAAGAGGCGCGTTTGGCCCTACGCCGCCTTCTCCTCTTCTTCGGGGCCTGTGCACCTCTCTCGGTGGGGCCGTTCGCTGTCGCCATTAGGGTGGCGCTCGGGGCTTCTTGTGCGAGTTCAGTGGGGGCGGGGCCTCTTGTGGCCTCACTCCTGTATCCCCCACTGATGGCCACTGTGCCGGCCTTCTTGTTCCGGGCCTCCCTCCGGAACACGGGGCACTTTGTATTGTTGGCCGTGTGCGGGCCTCCGCAGTTTGCGCAGGAGGCCGGCTCTGCCCGAGGCCTCGCACAGTCCTTGGCGAAGTGCTCTTCGCCGCAGCGCACGCATGCCAGTTTCCGGTGGCACATGTGGCTCGAGTGCCGGAATTGCTGGCAGCGATGGCATTGGGCGGGGCCTCTCTTGCCCCGCCAGGCCTCAATCTTGATGCCGGGCATACAGAGAAGCTCGTCGACTTCGTATATGCCCGGCAGGAGGTCTTGCGTGCGCTTTAGGATTGCGAGGAAGATGCACCCAGGTCTTCCTTGCCTCGCCCGGATCTGGCGCACGTATTCCGGCTCGAACCCCCGGTCCTGCAGCTCTAGGCTGATGTCCTCGGGTTCTGTGTTCGCCGGGAGGCCTCTTATCGCCACTTTTAGGCTCTTCTCGGCTGGCAGCGAGTAGGAGAACCAGGCGATGTTCTCCTCCTTCTCCAGCGTGTAAAGGTAGCGCTGGACGGTGCGGAACTCCTTCTCCGTCTTCGGGGTGAAGCGCACGCCCTGGCCAAAGGGGCGTGCGTTGGGAGCGTGGCCAAGCGCGTCCCGCAGAGTGCGGAAGTGGGTTGGCCAGTTTGGTAGGCGCTCCACGATCAGCGGTGGGTATCTGGGCAGCTTCGTGTTTGCCTCCGTTGCCGCTGCGGGCTCCTCCTGGGAGGCCGGGGGTGTAGCGGGGCAGGGCGTGATCAGCACCGTCGAGAAGCTTGACGGCGGGGTGATCTGGGCGGAGCAGTGGCGTTTGGCCTCGTCCGCGGCCTCTTGTTCTGAGTCAAGTGTCATGAAGGGGGGAAAGAGACCGCAGCACAAATATCACGTTAATCGGGGGTAGGCCGTACAAAATTATGTTTTTATTTATGACTATTATGTTATTTTATGGCTCTGTGGAGCGAGTCACCCTCTTACCTCTAAAATGGTTGTGCAGAGTGACGCTGCTGCTCAAGTAAAGTCATTTTCACATGGCAACTCTTCGGGGTTCGCAATTTAACGTTAGAGACCACCAGAATTTCAATGTCTCGGCCTTGTTGGCGCCTCAACTTTACCACGAAAATATGCACGTGTGGAGAGCCTCATGCATACACGGCCATCATCCTTACCTACCACTGCCCAGTGTAGCAAAAGCGTAAAATTAAAAATCGACAAATTTATCAGCTAAAAATCGTGCGAAATCGGGAGATTTTGAATAAACTCTATTTTAACTTCTTTAAGCCGTTTTAGCAAATCCCACATTTAATTTAAAATGTTCACTATCCATAAATCAACTTGTTATCTCTGTCGCGCATCTTTATGTTCGTGAGTAGTGATGACAAATATTATAAAACAAATTTAAGGCGGCGCGCAGTCACGCACCTTCCAAAACAAAAATAATTTCTTTGTGGTCACCCCGGGGTGACGGCGCTGCCCAACGTGTAGGTGAATAGAATTTGTATCGATAACTTTGAAACAAAACTTATAAGAACAGCACTACGGTTTTATGTAAACATAGCAAATATTTGTTAGTTCTATTTTATTTGAAAATATGAATTCGAGAGTACGATTATAGACGGGAACTCAATTAAAAATTAATATAATGTACACGAAAGGTATTTTCACACACTATAAATACACTTAAATATGAAAATATCACAACTAACCTGAAAAATGACAATCCTTCGAAATTCTTTAGAGAATCAGAACTGCATGCCCTAACGCAACACTAAACTATATTGTTATTTCCTTAATAATCCTAAATAATATAATAAAGAGTCACAAAATACACACAGTTCAGCGTAAAATTTAAAATAATTTGTATATGACGCTGACATGACAGATGAAGTACTAACCATAGTGACCCGACCATAGCCGACAACCCAATATGGCGGTCCAAAAAGGCCCTCAGGGAGGCGGCTTACTGACGGAACTAACCAAAAACTTCCAGAAAAAAGAAATATATGACATATACTGTACTGTTTTACATAGCTAAATTGTCACGAGTAAGAATGAGACGGATATGTTTTCGTTAATGTGGTCCATATTTGCATCAAATATGTATACCATAAACAATAGCTTCGTATCTGCTAATAATAAATCTATGGGAAGATCATGCGAAGCGCATCCTGAGCTAATACATCCATGGCGTTATGTCAAATTCCTTACACGGTAAATAAACCTCGCGAATAAAACAGTGCGGTTGTTTATTCGCAATGCGGCCAGGCTCTAAAGTAAATCATACGTATATCTCGCTCGCTCCACAAATCTGTAAAAATGTTGGTTCTCAGCGTTTCCATCTTGATCTATTATTTTCTTCCTCTATGCTCCAAAACTGCCAACCGCACGCATGGACTGCTATATCTAGGTACCTATAGAGAGAAATCATATTTTTTGGTCAAGCAAGACGACGCCAGCCAAGCAACCCGCCAAGGTGTCAGCCCTCTATCGGCGAAAAAAAATATCTCAATCAATTCATTCACAATCACTCTGCACTCATTCATTTCAGTTCAGTTTGAGTTTGGCAGGCTGTGTGATTCTTGCTTTTGCTTGACTATTTTATCTTTATTTATTTATCAAAAACACTGCTGGCTGGCTGGAGTTAGAGCAAAGCAGATTTTTTGTTGAAGTTGAAATTATCCGCTTTGATTATTCAACTTTCTGACTGAAATGTCTGAGAAACATTTGCAAACCGGTGAGTTTTATCTTTTATCAAACCATCATAACCTGTGCCGGCGGTGTCTTCGGATTTCTCAAAAACAGTTATTAGGTTTAGTAATTTCATATTTATCTGTACATAGGTGATGCGCTGCCGCAATACAATGGGAAACTTCGTCTGTTCGCTATGCGGTTCTGTCCCTATGCCGAAAGAACTGTTCTAGTGCTGAACGCCAAGAATTTGCAATATGACTTGGTGTTTATCAACTTGGACCAGAAACCGGAATGGATCTTCAACTTCAGCCCCAAAGGTGAGTAGAAAATACTAGAAAACCATCCATTAATATAAAGAAAAACACAGTCATACAGTGGCCTTGACCTTGTAACTTACCAATCACTTGTAGACTGGTTTTTTACCCTATTGCCCCAGAAAGAGGGTTACGTTTTTTAATGAATCAGAAAATGTAGAAATACTGTTTCGTCTGCTCATGCTGCTCTACATACCTATCTATTTGAATGGTTTAGGAATAGGTAGATATTTTCCTCTACCCACTGGAATGACTAAAATAAAAACTCCAACCTATCAGACAAGATCCCACTGATATCCGCCATTGTATGATTATGTGATAGTCAAAAGTTCATTTATCTGATGGTCAAGCCTTGAACAACAGTCAAAATGTTAGGTATTGTGTTGTAACACACATGCAGTGGTAATGCATAATATGTTGGGTGAAGGTCTGCTGGCCTACTTCTAAATACGAAACGAAACATTTTGGCTGACAGATCGTCATGATTTGACATTTATTCTTTCGTTTCTTGTTGCGTTTGACATGGTTTTGATCGTAAATCGAATCCGTACTTCGGACGATCTGTCAGCGTTCGTTTTTCAAAGTAACCACCCTGTAATCCAACCACAACTTTTTTTTTTTAAGAAAATCAATTTTTCATTGTAAGTAAATTGTGATCAATTATACATCCTTTGAATGTACGAATCAAAAGTTGTGCTCATTCAGTCAAGAGTGGAATAATACAAATATTATTTTATTCCAGGTACGGTACCAGCCTTGGAATACGAGCAGGGCAAGGGTATATTTGACAGCAACATAATAAATGTGTATCTGGATGAGAAATACCCAGAGGTACCACTCCAGTCCACGGACCCGCTGAGGAGGGCTCAGGATAAGATGCTTGTGGAGAACTTTGCTGCAGTGAGTAAATTAATTTGCTATGAAATTAATCTATCTGCCATAGGTTCGAAATAATTTGTCTTGAACTGATGGGAGGTATTCTACAATCAAACACCTTGGTCATAGCCAAGTTCCTCATACTTTGAATTCTAGGAAATGGTAGTCTTCCCAAAGGAGGAGAAACTAATGAAATGTAAGGAGAAAACTAGCAAATTGTATTTTTTTAAATAAACAAATAAGGTCGAAAACTAGTATATGGCCTGCTTGATGTGAAGCTTCAGTAGCTTCAAGATGCCATAGGCATTGCTTGCACATTGCCAACCTGAAGGGCTTTTACGTATCTCAGTTGACAACTGGCTTCGGTTGTTCACTGAACCTTGATGGATAATTAGAATAACATAACATTGGAATTACATATTTCTTGCAGCGCTAACCTAACCTAAACTCACTGTACCTTGATATCCATTCACCAAAATACGTAATACCAATGTTATGTCATTCTAATTTACCATCAAAGTTCGGTGAACAACCAAAGCCAACTAACTGGCTTTGGTTGTTCACCGAACTTTGATACGTAATAGCCCTGCTGAAGGGGAATGGGACAGTAGGAGAGTGGTAGTTTACCATAAATTCAAAAATAATTATTTAACATAAATTTTTAATATTGAAACAGACCCAGTCAGCGTACTACACAGCTGCCTTCAACGCCCCAGCTTTGCAACCGTCCATGGTGGAAGCCTACCACAAGGGCCTAGAACTCCTGCAAAAGGAGCTCGAAAGCCGCGGCACTAAGTACCTGCACGGGGACAGTGCTGGCCTGGTGGACTACACCATCTGGCCGTTCCTGGAACGTTTCGAAGCCTTGCCACTGCTTGGCAAGACTGAATTTGCTATTGACAAGTCTAAATATGAGATATTGGTGAGTAAAATGTGTATTTTTAACAGTTGTCTTTGATACCAAATTATTTACGGTTAGAAAGAAGTAGAATAAAAATTATTTGGGTACAGTACAGACCCTGGAACTTGAGCACTTGCTGAATAATCTCTAAACAATACCTACCTACCACTATTATAAACTATTTAGTTACCCATCCCGGCCCACCTGTTGTTAAGCATTTACTAGCCTGTAGATGTTTGCAATACCAAAGTCATCGCTCGCATGTCGACCTGAAGGGGAGTGGGACAGAGGGAGGGCTTGTCATGCAGCCATAGTAACTACTTACGCCGATCTTCTGTGAGAGGGTCAAGCCAGCCTGTATATGAGCTGCAGTCAATTGGCTACAGCTTTGGGAACGTACCGATACTACATGACCCGTTTAGGGGGAGGGGGGTCTTCAAAATACCACGCTTAGTCACAGGGGCGGGGGAGGGGGCTTTAGTTTTCGTCACATAGTCAATATCCTCTAGCTCGGGAAATCTCGCGCTTTTTCGAGAGATATCCAAATAAATCGCAGTGTTTAGCGCTTTTTAAACTCACAGGTGGCAACACGAACGCCAAATTTTATTTTTTTAACTTTTGGTTTGCAAAAAAATAATTTAAAACCATATTTTTTATATTAATTTCATTTACGTGAAAACTAGAGGGGAAGGGGGGGGGTTAGGCATATACTAAGGGAGGGGTAAAATCTTGTAAAAAATGGGTCACGTAGTATGGGTACGTTCCCTTTGCTCTACAACCATCAACTCATGTAACTTATATACGTACTTATATACAGGTGAAGTACATAGAAGACATGAAGTCTGTCCCGGCCGTGAAGTCCTACTACTTGGCCGCCGAGACCCACGCCAAGTTCACGGAGTCCCGCGCCAAGGGCGACCCCAACTACAACATGCTGGACACGAGCGCCGTGTGCTGCATGCGCCCGCGCAAGAAGAAGGAATGAAATACTCGATTCTATATTTAAATTGCAATACTTTCCATATAGTTACGTAATAAAAGTACAATTGTTGTATTAATATTTTCTTTCATTTAGCAGTCCACACACACGCATAGATAGCGATGGGTTGGTAAGTAAGTACAATACCAAATATTTTAAAAGTTAGCGCGATATCGCACAAGGCAACCATGGTGACGCCACCAGTGGGTGATTAGCCGACACCGAATTGGTCGCGCTACCATGCGGACACCAGGTGCGATATCCTCTGTACAGCTCTATACATTTTGTGAGTGGAGCGACTGGTGTCATCGTACGATAGGGCTCTATTGAAAAGCCAACGCTATAATTTTTGTTAAATTGGTAAACGACTATTTCACAATGCATAGTGCAGCACCCTCGTGTCACTGACCGGTTTATTATGTTGAATCGATATCATTTCACGATAAGTTAGCATTGATTTAATAACAAGCTCGGTATTAGTTACGATGCAATGCTTTAATAATAAAAATAAAATGAGAGGTAATTGATTCAATATCAGAATCACAACTCGAAATAATGATGTTGGACATCGAAATAAACAACTTGTATCACTCGATTTCAAAGCGAAATAAAGCTATAGTCAAAGCGAAATGAAGCTATAGTCATCTCGAAAATACCAGAAATCAGTTGGGGAGGTAAGATACCGCTAACATACGGAAAACTTGCCGCGGGTTCGATTCCTGCCAAAGGCAAATTTTGGAAACGGTCTGGGTGACCCTGGTATCGCCCTTAGTCACAGAATAGATAGGTAATGCCTTAGTCCATAGTATGTAGTCATAGTACAAGCTTAGCTTAGTTTTGAGACCTATTCGCAAAATAAGCCTAGCGGCACAACCACAGGGTAGACAGAGGTGCCCTTAATAGATATATGTATGAAAAAAAACGTGGTCATTGTTTTTTCATTTTAAATAGTTGAACTACTCGCTACGTCTTATGTCGATGTTAGTACTAGGCCGACCACTCGGCCGAGTTGCTTAGGGCCAGTCCCCTTAGTAATTGGTCCATGGGCACAACCCGCCAGTTCCAAGCCGCCGGGCCAGCGGGTTTGGTGTATAGATACCTATACAGTTGGTGTTAGTCTGACGATATTTATTTACTTATAAAGCCGCCACGCGGATGGTGTTCAAACGAAACGAGCATTTATAAAATAAAATTTATATATTTCACAAATGTTAACACAACCTCCAATTACATTCGTGTGCCAATCGCTGATGTGTTCAAAGCAGTCAGTCAACAATCACAATCATTGCGTATTTTATTTATGCATTTAACATCAACACTACGCCTATTTGCCTAGTAAGAAAATAACATGCTTGAGATTCTCATCTAGGTGTAATTAACAATTACGTAACGATAAGCGAGGGGCGACACTTAACATACACTTTATTTACATTTACAGAATTTATACGATTAAAAGTTAAAGAGTATTCTAGGTTGATAGCGTGACGATACAAAATAACAAAATTATCACATGGTTATAATTTCTAAAACAGGTCATTTAAATTATGGTAAGCACAAGTAAATGTTTAGTCGAGCTACTGATTATATAAACTTAACTATGGAATAACAGGTAGTTCTTATGCCAAGTGTCCACTGGAAAGTATCTTAAGTCAATTGCCTACTTGTTTCCACTGACTGCAATTTTAAACAACCGTGTACACGTGGGACTTGCAGCAAGTTCTGCAAGTCGGAGAAGTCCACTTGCGCGAGCGTTTACACATTGGAAGTCGCTTGCGCAAGTCAACTTGTGCAAGATTTCTTGCCAGTGGACACTCGGCATTACAGCCGCTCACAGAATCATTAACAGTTAAAGCGCCGTTAAACCACTTTGAGTGCGGCAGTTACCGCAGAATATTCGAACGCAACTCAAATTTTAGCTGCTCAACTCTGACGCGCTATACAAAAATGACAGATAACGCTAAGTGAGACAATATTTGAGAGCCTTTGCGTATTCGACCGTATAGATGTCTAATGGCGCCCTCTGACGTCTATAAATTAAAAAAAAGAGTAATACCCATACTCACATGAAAAATATTAATACCCTTAATAAAGTTTGACCCTCAAATTTATAGAAAGTTGTCATCGACTTGCACTGGAATTACAAACCACTTTTGTTCCTAGCAATACTTTTTTAAAAACATTGTAACTGGCGAAAATCTCAATAAATTTGGCGGTAAATTATCAGATTCTTTTATACTCTGAAATGGGCTAGGCACAAATGATCACTTTCAGTTTAGTTTTTAAGTACATTTAGATAATCGAGTAGAGTCATAATAAAATGAAGTCATTATAACAATTCACATATTGCACTAATTTGTACTATCCTACATCTAAAACATCTACAAACTAATTAAGTACATATCAGTGTTAATAAATTAAAATGATAAAGTGTAATATAAAAATAAAGTGTAAAATAATAATATCATTAGGAATGTATAATTTCGATCAACTTTTTGACTTAGCTATAAATAAATAAACATAGCATAACAGACTAACCAAATTATCAGTGTAGTTTTAGTTTGAGATTATAATTTCATACAATTTTTAATACCTCAGCCAGATATTATGTCGTTAGCGTTAGAGAGATCCTGAAATTGATCTAATTAAAAAAAAATACAAAGAAAAATTTAAGTTATGGCTGTTGTTTTAATTTATCTGTACTATGCTTAACTATTGCATGGAGGAAGATTTCCATTTGAAATAATAACAGGGTTTCTAGTACGAGTTTTCAAAGCTGGAAAACCATATTCGAACTAGAATCGGGTCCATCCATTCTTATTTTTTATGGACTAATCATAAGCGTTGCTTCTGCTCCCGACCAATCATAAGCTTTACCTTTTACCCCGTCCTGCAATAATTTTCGGAGCTATTTCGGTGCAAGTAATTGCCAGTGCGGACTCCAAAGAGTATTTGGTCCGTGGACTAAAATATCATCCTTATGTGATTCAAATCGAGCTGCCAATTCGAACTAACTTGAGCCCTAAGTTGTTTAGCCATTGTGGCGCCACTGTGGCGTTTTGCTATAGAGATAGACCCTCATATTGGTCTGTTGACCGACCATCAGAGGGTTAATCACTATAGCAGCTCAATGGCAGTGGCTAAGTGACTGGGCCCTGCTTGTTTGTTAATGATACTCGCTATGTTTTCTTCTTGAATATGTTCTGTAAGTGCATATTGGTTTTGGACTGTTGGAATATTTGCGTGACGCGGCGGCCGACCTCATGCGCGGCGTGCAGGTTGGAGGCGGGCCGCGGCGCTGCCTCGCGCGGCAACTCCACGCTCGCCGAGCCCGAGGTACCCGCCATGTTGTGGATCAACGCTTCTATCGCCGCTTTGTATTGAGACAGTGGTGGTGTTTGGACGCCTTCTTCCAGTTTCCTGTTTACAATACAAATATGTAAAAAAATAACGTTAGCCCATATAGGTATCTGATTCTTGATATTTTGGGGAAACTCTTTCAAGTTCGGGCCGGTATAACGTTTACTTACTGAGATGCGTATTGCGAACTACGCTGGGACCAAAGGGCGATATCCCACTGGCGGTTTGTAAGCATATTTCCAGTGAGGCGATCTATCAACGGACTCGCAGCGTATGCGTAGCGTGCGGGTAGTTTCGTTTCAGTCACACGCGCGTGCGTAATACGCGCATTAACAAACCGCTAGTTGGATGTCTTACTAAATAATTATTAGGTTTATAAAGTATAGTATCCGCACGTTTCGTATGAGACGGTCGCTATAACTTGTCACTTGAAATCCATTTAAAAGGAATGGAGTTGTCCCCCTCCCCTTCGGGTATGGATGCCTTTTGTATGGCAAGCATATAAAGGGTGAATTTGAAATCATGGGCATCCTTTTAAACAATCACTCTACACATGATTCAGAATATTTTGGGAAAATAATTTAAAAAATCTATTTAGAAAAAATATTGCTCGAGTAAGCAAATAAGCAAACCCGTTAAATGTAATTTCTTACCTAGGCAATACATTTTTATCAATTGATTTGTTGATTAATATTCCCTCAATATTCTGAATCATGTGTAGAATCACCCTTTAAAAGGATGCCCATGATTTCAATTTCACCCAGTAAAGGATACGGTAACTGTTTAACACCTAGCGGTCCGTACGCATGTTTGCCGCCTTCGTTGTACTCGACCAAGCCAACTAGGAACCTGTCAAATGTGACGTCACCCTCACAAAAAACCGGTGGCGGTGTGCGGGAGGTGTGGCGGGCGGGAAGCCGCAGGCGGTGGCGGGTTCCATCCGAGTTCCTAGTTGGCTTGGTGGAGTGGTAAGTACCGGAGCGCGGGCAGCAGAGCGGGGTGGTGGCGGCAGTGGTGTACTGCGAGCTGCAGGCCCGCCGTGAGCGCCGCCAGCCCCTCGCCCGCGCCCGCGCGCGCCGCCCGCGGACACACCGCGCACAGCAGCGACACCGCTGACAACACAACACAACATACACATCATAACGAAATGGCGCAAACAATACTAGGCGATTTTAGTCAGTTTACCACATCGATACAGAAAAGGCTTAGATTCAGCAAGTTAGTCGAAATCGTGTCACCACCAAATTTACGTTAAATACAAAAAAGTACGTTGAATTCTATTATCATACAAGCTGTCAAAAACCTCTCGCGTATGTGCGTAACCTGCAGCTGTAGTGTGGTTTGTACAAGCAAGCGAAACGGCGTAACTGCGCGCGGGAGTAGGATGGCAAAAGGTCGCTAGGGACCTCTTGATGGCGAACGGTCATGCACAATGCGATACACACACTACCATAGTCGCCGTGTCGCATTTAAATAATAGTTGAAGTATGAAGTTACTCATCTTTAGTCTTTTCTATATCGATAGTTTACCATGGTTTTACGGGGGATTGCTAGCAACTAAAATGATTTGTTATGCCAGTGTAAATCCATCATAACATTATATGTATACATTTGGGGGCTCTAGTGTGCGATGGACAAAGCAGTCTGATAACTTCATATAATAATTATAAAAATTAAAACACAAACATAAATAAATAAACATACACCAGATCGGACTGGGCGGACGCAATCTGTCGCTTCACTTCTATAAGTTTCACTCTATGGTTTCACTACTAATACAAATGTAAAAATATTTTAAATCTATGCAAATTATCACGAGGTCAGAGAGAGAGAGACTTCTAGACGTCACTGTCTAGGGTCAATGACAACCCATTCAAAGGTGGCGTAGCCGCTTTAGTGCCAAAAAGAACCTCGTGCCTTTTTAGGCCCGTCACATACTTACGGAATTCCCTTTCGATACATCCATATATTTGGATGGATTTACTGCGTTCGGAATTCCCGGTTCGATATTTCGAAACGGAATTCCGTATGTATGTGGCGGGCCTTACAGGTTAAAAAAGACATGTGGAAAGGGAGCTAGATCTATTTACATAGCGTAACGTTAAAGTACTGGTCTTCGCTCCCGCTAACGTCATCGTAAAACTAATTTAGTGATAGCATGCTGTTTCATTAAAACTATTCACCAACCTTTCTCCGACACGGCATGGTTGTCGACAGTGGGTAGCACCAACAGCGCCAACGCCTCAGCCATGCGCACGGCTTCCTTGGCCGCGATTGGCCGGCTCCCAGCCAACATGTCTTCCATTGGCGGCCAACATTGGCTCTCACACTCCAGCCCGCGGATGAGGCAGGTCCGAGTCACGCTGCCCCACGCTGTGATGGCTACTTCACGGACAGACCTAGACAATATAAAGACAGAATATAAAACATTTAAATTAAATGTAGGATCTGATTCCTCATCCCATAGGAAGGGAAAGAGCTTATAGAAAAGAAATCAAATATTGTTTTTTTTTGCGAATTGTACTATCTTTAACACAAAAAAGTACCTACTTTGTGTCATACTTAAATATTGGCCGCCACATTTATAGAGATTTTTAGCCAATTTACAATGGTTTAACAAAACATTTCTAGGACAAAACTGATTTGTAATGCCAGTGTAAGTCCGTCATAACGTTCTATAAATTTGGGTGTATGTTTTTAGCAGCAGTGCGTTAGACGTTTGTTTATGTGGAAATGTGGCCAGTGCAGCAGGGCTAGCACGCGCACCAAAACAAGATTTTTATTACGAATTATGTCCCAGTGAGAAGTTGTCTCTCCTACATAATGCACAGGAGAGAATGAGACAAACGCGATTTGTCTCAGCAAGCGTAAGCGTTGTAAGCGGGAGCGTCCCCAGTCGGCTGAACAAGGCCGGAGTGAGTTTTTACTCGCTCCAGCAGTGTTTATTCAGCTCAAAAAAATGTTTTTCTCGTTAAAATCTCTGATAATGTATATTAGTAATGTTATGTGACTGACGCGTGTTCGTCGTGCAGCAGCGCGACGAGTGCGGGCAGCGCGTGCCGCGCGAGGCAGGCGGCGGGCAGCGCGGCGGCCGCGGCCAGCTCGCCCAGCAGCTGTGCGATGAACGCGCGAACCGCGCTGCCACCCGCGCTCGAACAACTACTCGCCGCGACTGTACAACACAAAAACATATCAAGTCTCGTATCCACTAGGCAACAATGAGAATCAATACTTGGTCAACAAATCAACTCATAACGAACACTATAGTTAAAACTAAGCTTTCTTATCAATATACCTAATTTTGAAATCATCGAAATCGGTCCATCCGTTGCGATTTCATAACACATTTCATATAATGTGCGGCATGTGCGTGTGACGTCACACGGGACCTCGGATTGAAGGCGCGCTGTACCTGCGCCGCGCGCGCCGGCCCGCGCTGGCCCGCGCCGCCGTTCATTACAAAGCGCGCGTGGCCCAAATGACGTCACAACCGCGCGCGAACTTCGCTAGTAATTTGGTCACAGCTTCGTAATTTTTTGTCGTAGACCAAACATTTTTGCACTGTATATTATGGATTTCTTAGCTCTATAAATCTGCATTCTCAACTAAATTCGTTACGGGTCTCCATTGCCGCGCAACACGTGACGCTCAACAAGAACGGCGACATTGCACAACAACGCGGGACGTTGCGAGCTGGCGTGCAACATCGACGTCTGTTCATGCATGGACAGACAATGAAAGTTGCTCGTTGCCGATCAACATGTTGCGCAACGTGTTGCGGTTCAAATGTTGCTTAGTGCGAACGAAATAGATGGTTCGGATTCATAATAGTCGCATTTCCTACAAAATTTACTGGGAAAGTTTTTTTGCGATTTCTGACATTTCTAGTCGATGTCTTAACCTCAATTAGTACAATAGAGTATTTTAATACTTACATTCTCTGAGATGTTGTAAATAAAAGTCGAGACTCTCAGGCCTGTGCTCCGACACCCATTTCAACGGTACTGAGAATATTTTGACAGGAAGCGCGCGGAGGCTGCTGTACATCACCCACCTGAAACCAAAGAGCAATTAACCATAGAGCATTTTATTTCTACTATCTATCCCTGAAACCTACCAGAAATGTTAACATACATACACATGTACTAAGGTTATGTTGGTTTTGTTTTACATTGTATAACAAACAAACAAACATTAAAACAAACATTGAAACATTATAATTCCATAGCTAGTTTATATTTTTTTGTTCCTTTCGGCGATCAGTCCTGGAACTATGAGCGATAGGACTGTTAGCGTAGCGAGTGTGTCCTACGTTGAGGGCACTATTAGTACATTGTAGACACTACGTCCGTTCCCGTAACTTTAGTAGGTCATGCTGTTTAGGGTATTTTTGGGTTGAGACTTGAGCTGCCAATTCATTTGGGTGCTCGGCTAGTCGGTGGGAATCGGTTTGAATAGAACAATATACAATATGTTAAAAAAACCCTGTCCGAGTCGAAACCGGTATTTAGGTTTCCCAATCACATGACCAAATAAAATAAAAAATATTAAATATTCATGATAGTAATGACAATTAAAAATGCCATTTTTTTTTCCTTTCTCCCTCAAAATAGCAAATTTTAAAAATATGACAACACCGTTACCGGAAGTAATTATGTTAGATCGTGTGGCGGCACCTCTGACCACAAAGTATGTGATGACGTCATTTTATGATTTAAAAAAAATGTAAACGGGGTATTTGTTTTCCAAAAAAATATGGGAGGCCTTTGCCCAGCAGTGGGACACTTAATATGCTAAAAATTTTTTTTTTTTAAACTTACAAAAATAGAATCTAATCTCGATACCCAACAATACGTATTCGGTTCGGACAGGGTTTTCTTAACATATTGTATTTACACAATACTAAGACAGTTATACTCACTTTTGCAAAAATTCTCCATGTTGCGTGACATCATCCAACGCGGGTAATATAGTGACCAAATAAATGCCAACAATTACAGTACTATCTACATTCACAGAGTCCAACTTCTCCATCTTGTGTTCCAGTTCTATTATAGATTCAGTGAATATAGGCTTCAGTATGCACGCAATGAACTGCGCGCCGAAATTCTCAACGTAACTACTAAATACAGATATAAGGCGTTCGTATATCGCGGTGTGATTTAGTAATTTCATGTTAGTTGCCATTTCTAGAATTTGTTTCACTCTGAAAGAAAAAGGACACTTAAATTTACAGATTACTCACACCTATCGTATGACGAAACTAAGCCAGGATTTTATTAATCCCAGTAACACTCAGACCACGAAAGATTTTTTTTCAAAAATGGACCCGACCTTAATCTAAGACACTCGGTACAGAGACTCGATTTAGCCCCGACTCCACCCGTGTAGTAATTCGAGATAAATAAATATCGCCACACTTACACACCAACTGTATGGTCCCAAACTATAGTAGCGGCTAGTGATGGGATGTTCTCGAGAACATTCTCACCCTCGAAAACTCACTCGTGAGAATTTTTGAGAATCTTATATTTTACGTGACGTTATCCTAACTTTCAATCTTAAAAACAATTAAAACCACCATACTTGCATGTTTAATGAGGTTTATGCCAAGTTTAACATGCTTCAGAAGATAAATTCTCGAAAATTCTCACGATTAAGTTTCCGAGGGTGAGAATGTTCTCGAGAACATCCCATCACTAGTAGTAGTAGCGGCATTCTACGATGGCCGGTTTGACATGTGGGGGGGGGGGGGGGAGAAGAAAATGAAATTTGCCTCTGGCGGGAATCAAACCCGCGACTACCCGATGCAGTTAGCCAAGCAACCAACGCCCATATCTCGCCAAGCGGTTATAAAATGTATTTTCATTTATCACTTCATTAACTTTGTCTTGCTAGGCAATTTTAATACCAATCCTCCATCAATCGAACCTAACTACACTTCTCATCAAAAAAATCGTAACACCTGCATTCATTTATTGGATGAAAAGTATAAAATTTAAATTCAAATTTAGAATTGTGGTACACCATTGTGTAGACTAAACTGCCAGCTATTTATTGGCGTATTTTTTTTAATGATATCAATATATTTACAGTTCGCTGACGGTGAGGGAAAACATCGTGAGAAAACCTACCTATCCCTCGGGATTAGGTAATAGTCAGTTCCTGTATACACGGCGACAAGGTTCACCACCTGTCACGTTGGGTACTGACTATCTGGTGAAACGTGGGCTTTGAGTTGGTTAATACCTCCACAATGTGGTGGTGTATGGCCACTCAAGCCTCTGACTACCCCCGAATGGGGATAAAAGTCGTGACGTATATGTATGTATGTGTATGTATCAATATTTTTTTATTTAAATGCCTGAATAGTACTTGGAGTACTGTTTCGATTTTTTTGATGAGAAGTGTATAAATAAAATAAGATTTCAAAGTCAAAAAAGCAAAGGAACTTACAAATTAATAAACCAGTTCAGCTCCATCCATCTAACATCAGGTTTCTCTTTAAGTATATTATCCATAGCTACTAATAACATCTTCGCATCCGCGTTGTCCACCATATAACACTGCAAATCTACGAAATACTCGTGCTCTTCCAGAGGCACCTCTTGTAAATGGACAGCCCGCGTTTCACAGTTCAAAGTCGCGTCCCTAACCATTTGTGCGTTGATAACGTGAGCTAATTTAGCTAAAACTAACACTCGCAGTATGTCTACGTATAGTAACACAGTCTTCCACTCGTTATCGTGAGTAGATTTGCTCAAATTCGTCATTATTCGGGTGCATAAGTCTGTTGAGAATTTTCCTGCAACAAGAAATATGTAAAATGGTTGTGATTTTGATACGTCTATATGGTGAGTTTGATGTTGTGCCAAAATGATTGCGATATCATACTATCAACTTTCAATAAAGATCATTACTTGCTGAACGGTGTAGTACACCTGCAGGGCTAACAGCGACAATATGCAACATGCAGCAATTCTGCAAAAGCAATTCATTTTTCCAACCCTCCAGCACAATCCGTAAAATTTCCGTAAAACGGTCACCAACGTTCGTGACTATTTTACAAACATTTAGCGGAATTGCTAAGAATACCTCAGAAAATCGCTATTAGCCCATCTGATGATCGTAGATGATGATGCACCTCTTGTAAATGAACATTAATGATTATCATAGAGATACAACATCGTAAGGCAAACGCACTGCGCCAGTTTGGCGGAAAATGGTGAAAATACCCCTCGCATTGAAGGAGTAGCCTGGTATGATCGCAGCAGACATGTTTCCTATTACATTGGGACCAAATGTATAACTGCACCTGTATTTTAAACGCTTACCTGCAATCAAAGCACTCCTCGCCAGCAAAGGTAGGAACACATTCACCGTATCCTTCACGCATTTCTCCACCGGGTCCTTCAGGAAACTGAACATCAACCCCTCCAACTGAGCATACTTATGTTCAGCCACGGGACATATTAGACACGCGGACTTGAGTCCAAGGCTTCGGATTTCAATTTCATTGGACTCGCACATGAGTACTACGAGGCTTAGTAGTAGTGATGTGCATAGTTCGATGGGCACGTAGGGCGCGATGGCGACGCAGATCTGGCTCGCTAGCACCCGCCGCTCGATGGACCGGGAGGCTAGCAGCTCGGCTATCGATGACAGGACCTCGCCGCTACCGCCCCATTTCACTACCAGGCATGTTGCTGGAAGATTATTGTTAGAGTAAGGATCTGTTTTATAATCGCTTGATAATGTTTATTAAATAAATAAATTTGACGTTTTCAGTTTTCCCACGGATATCTGTCAAAACGACTATACTCAAACCACGAATGTATAAAGATGGATCTATTACTTGAGTTTTTGGTTAAGAAGAAATTCAACTTTATTCTGCTGCCTTAAGGTCTATTATACCTTGACAATTCTTAGACAGAAAAAACGAGCCGAGCGAGAGGCCCTAGTTGGGACCGTGTCCCTCTCATTTCGAGTTGCCATGCCAAAATAATATTATCGTTGGGTAGTGATTGTTAGTTTTTAAATCAAGCAAATAAATAAATTTATTATTTATCGTGACTATTGTTTTATCATATTAGCAATAGTCACGATAGATACTAAATTAATTTATTTGCTTGATTTAAAAACTAACAATCACTACACAACAATAATATTATTTTGGCATGGCAACTCGAAATGAGAGGGACACGGTCCCAACTAGGGCCTCTCGCTCGGCTTGTTTTTTGTGCAGTAGTGAACAGTCCAGTATGTATTTACGATCGTGACTCAAACAAGATATCCCCGTTGCTGTTTTCTTTCAATGCTGAAGAAGTTTTTATATGGTCTATAAAGGACATTCTCGTGCAGATTAAGAATAAAATCTCAATAATATTAATATATTTGTGTTCCTTACGTACAGAAATTGAATTGTAATTTAACTAAAAATAAAAAAACTGTAAGACGTTGATCAATATGGAGCAAGTTTACTCGCGGCGATTGCATTCGCAGCGAGTATTCGCTCCGTGCGACCGGAGGCTGGTCTAGGTCACACGAAGTGAGTTTGATTTCGCGGCAAGTAACGCGGCTTGCCCCGTGTGAGCGAGGCTTAATGGAACACAGCCCGCGCACACAGTTTTGACGTCGGAACGCATAGACAATGTCATAACATAAGTGCTCGAGCCAGGCATGCATTTGGACGAACTAATTTAATATTGCAATAAGTACGAAAGTTCCAAATTCGAATTGAATAAATTGGTATAAAGGTGAATACTCACGATTCAATTTCGTAATCAATCTGTCGATTCAATTTGTTGAAGTCAACACTGACTGTACTGAAATTAGGCGTCAACTCCCTCACCGAGCAAACTGTCAAATCAGCTCAAGTTGAATCAACGGATTTAATACAAAATTGAATCGTGAGTAGCCTCCTTAAGTATGCTATAGAGTATTCGACCTTAGGTGATCCATATTAAAGTATGGGCGTGTACCTTCGCAGATGGCCCTGGTGTCGGCGTGGTCGGGCTTCTTGAGCAGCGTGAGCAGCGCGTGCAGCGTGCGCGCGCGCCGCGCGTCCGCGGGCGGCAGCAGCGCCGCCGCCGCCGCCAGCAGCGCCGCCGCCTCGCCGCGCCGCCCCACCAGCGTGTGCGCCAGGATCTAACCATTACACATTCAAACAAATCTTCACAATATACTACTACACTATACACATCGCAAGGTTCCTCACTCAGGAGGGTTCAAGCAGATTGTGTTCAAAACACAATCACAAATAAAACATAACACATCGCACACACGGAGGGAAGTGGAAAATCAAATCTAATGCCAACTCCTCCTACCCTTTCTCTTGATTAAATTCGTGCGGGTTCCAAGACAACTTAGCTTTTCCCCGGAACTCGTCGAGGGTCAAACCTTGGCGTCGTTGGACACCATTGGGAGTGTGTGGCGGGCCTAGTCCCAAAAAAAAAACACACCCCACACCTTCATGCTATACTAGTCTACTAACACACATCGCACTGATGATGGTATGTTGTTCCCAAAACAAGCCGGTTGCAGGACACTTGCTCGGAAGATACTTGCGCGAATCCACATGTGCGCAGACACTTCCGCGAAAAGACAAAAAATCCGTTCCAGAGGGCCTACTCTTTTACAAACGAAAACAGTTTGACGTTTAGATTCGACGACGACGAAGACGTCAAACAATTTTCGTTCGTAAGAAATGTCGGAATGAATGAGAAATGTAGTAGGAAATAGGCGAAATTTCGTTTTCGTTTATGAGTAGGCCCTCAGTTTTAGGTAATACGGTTCAAACATTTAGGTTAGAATAGTGAACCACAACGTGCGAGCTAAGCGAAACTTGCCGTGGTAGCGGCCGGCGAAGGGATAGTAGATTTTTTATGGTGTTATCTTTCGCGCATACTGTTTTTCATGCAAATGCCTTCGCACATGTGGATTTGCGCAAGTATACCAATATGCAAACTCCCATACTAACCCTTGGTAAAGTGTCGGCCACCAGCGTTAGTAGACCCGGCAGAGTGACCGGCTTGTCGCTGCTAACCAGTTCAGCTAGCAGGTCATTCGCCAGTGGCTCGTTGAGGTTCAATGTTTCGCAACACCAGTTCAGTATAGACACCTTTAGACTGTTTGGTATTCCACTGTGAAAATACATTTTATGAATATGGTAAAGCAATCTCCAAATTTATAGAAAGTTATGATAGACTTAAAACTGGCATTAAAAATCAATTTTGTTCCTAAAAATGCTTTATAAGACCATTGTAAACTGGATAACAATCTCTATAAATTTGGCGGCTAGTCTTTCTGTTGTATTCTTGTGTCTCAGTCGTAAGGGCCACCGCAGACATGCTACTTTTTGCATCGGCGATCGGCGATTTTGCGACTGCATCGCGTTTTGGTGACTCTCTGCGGTCGGACACAGCAACTGCTCCGATGCTAAAAGCGACTAAATCGCCGATCGCCGATGCAAAAAGTAGCATGTCTGCGGTGGCCCTAAAAGGAGGCTATAGGAATAAATTAAAAACCATGAGCCATCTAATAGGAACTGCTGGTTAGTGCTACCCACTACTCCTAATGCTGGTGCATATGGATCCAAAATGTTTTTGGCCAACCCATTGGATATAGGGGATGTGATATTATGCACAATAAACTTTATTTCTAAAGAGACGTAAGTACTCAATCTTGCCTTTCAAGGCTAACCTGATTATCACTTGCAAACGTCGTGGTTAGAGCTAAGCGTCGAACGTGACATAGTAATTTCCAGCATTTACACTAGCTGGTGCCCGCAACTTTGACTGCGTAGAATTCGTGCTCCAAGAATTGATTGGTCTCCCATACAAACTTTCATCCCCTATTTCACCCCTTCAAGTTTTATTTTCGTAACAAAAAGTAGGCTATGTCCTTTTCCAAGGTCCTGTCTATGTCTGTACCAAAATTCATCAAAATTTATTCAGCGGTTTGGTTGTGAAATTATAACAAACAGCCAGACAAACAAGAGTCACTTTCGTATTTATAATTTAAGTATAGATTTGTGTATTCCCCAAAGCATTAGGCAAAGGTGGTAATGGAATAAATGATTTTTCTAGAATTTGGGAGTTGTTTTATTTTTTGTAAAAATATTTTTTTTACTGTATCGTCGACTAGGGTTGCCATGTGTCCGGAATTTTATTAATAGTTCGTCGTCCGACATCTATAAAGCCTACTATAGGTAAAAAGAAAAAATCTAATAAAATAATATAAATACAGGAGACATATCTATATCTTTCACAAGAAAGGACGATTTTTTTTATCTGACAATCTTACTGTTGAGTAATTTTGCTGCTTGAGGAGAAATCTCCTACCCAATGGTGAAATTATAGGTGATATTATCATTTTTAGGGTTCCGTAACTCAAAATGCAAAAACGGAACCCTTATAGGATCACTTTGATGTCCGTCCGTCTGTCAAGACGGGCACAGACCAAACCGCTGGTGTTACTAACATGAAATTTAAACAGTAGGTACCTTTTACAGCGTAGAAGAAGAGCATAGGAAGGATTTTGGAAAATTCCATCCTTAAGGGGGTAACTTAAGGGGTGGAAGTTTGTATGTAAGTCTCTCATTTCTGAAGTTAGAAACATGACAATTACAACAATTTAAGCTAGTAATTACAAATAAAAAATAGTAATTTCAGCGTTTTCGAAAATTCCGCCCCTAAGGGGGTAAAATATAGGGGTGGAAGTTTGTATGGGGGTCCCAATTTGTACGGAACTCTCAGGGCGTGAGTCCTACTCGCACTTGTCCGGTTTTTTTAAACATCCCTCACCTGTCAATCCACATCTCCTTGCTGCTTGTCTCGATGCTGTTGTATTCGTAGTGCACGCGGGTCCACTCGCCGGCGTCGTTGATGCTGAGCGTCTCGTCCAGCGTGGTGACACTGCCGCGCAGCGGGGAGCCGCGCGCACTCTGCTCCCCACCCACGCCCGCCTCGAACGAACTCATGTTTGATCCTTTCCGCGTTCTGTGGAAGCACACGCTTACTGTAGGAACAACAAGTGCTTGACACATGCTTTTTTTTATAACCATGGATGGCACACTGGCTGACGGTCCAGCTGATGGTAAGTGGAAGCCGCCGATCAGGACATCTGCGACTTAAGGGGACAGACGCGGCGCCGACCTTTTAGGGACCTGTAAACATGCCTTTTGAACAACCCTGTTGAAGTGCAGGTTGTTGTTGTAGTATGATAAGAAGAAAACTTCTTCTTATCGTAGTCACTCGAAGGCCTCTGACAAGGCTTAACGACTGCTGCCTAAATGACAACAACCGGGACCGACATTTTACGTCCCTCCAAAGCACGGAGACGCTACGTTCAAATGCCACTAAATGGTCACCCATCTCTGACTGACCTTGCCAAGTGTTGCTTAACCTTCGATCGTTTACTGATCAGTAATTACAGCTGGCTATGAACGCAGAAGACAAAACATGCTATACAAGACTTAAGTCACAGATTATGTCGCTCCGCAATGCGCCCTCTCTTTCTTCTATCTCATATTTTATCTTGCTACAGGGCCGTGGTATATCTGCAGGCTTAAACAATTTGGGAAATATCGATATTGTCTCGTTCTGCCCAATGAACTAAGAAGAACAGAGATTGACTTGAAGTAGCAAAATCTGTTATGTTAGTCCTGTTATATTTGGACTGCTGCTGTAATGCTATAATAACAGTTACAGGAAAATACTCACATTGCACTGTTCTTTTCACTGTCAATCATTTCGAACTGCTCCGGTGTGGCGCTGTGGGTGGAATGACCGCTTCCATAATGATTCTCGGTAGCAGTGCAGGTCAGTGGTTTCGCCTCCAACTCCGTCCTACTCTGTGCAGCTACCAGTTTATCCTCCGGTATATGAAGGTCTAACCCTTTACAGTCCGATGCCGGACTCGTTAGGGAATTTAAGCTGACAATCGCAGCATCGTATAGCTTTTGAAAATTCAATTTCTCAGTCTCTAGTGCTATCACTTTCTGTTTCAATAGTTCTATCTCTTCTGCTTGGATCAAGAGCTGTAAGTAAATTCATGAATATAAAACTGTGCAAGACTCATGGCGATATATTCTGTAATAACATTAACTACCTATTATATGCTTATACTACAGTTTATCCAGTGCGTCCATTTGAGTCTTGTTAATCAAGGTCCTTGGTTATTTTATTTTTAATTCAACCTTTAAGGCCATGTTCATAATTAAAGCGCGGGCGCGACGCAGTCTCGATCAAACTCGCTGTTCAATATAAATGGCGGGGATCTCAATAAATATTATCAATCCGGATCACAATACATGTATCCACTGGTATCGCGATCCAAAATGATAAGTGCGTATCGTCAATAATGATGTAATATGAATATGAGCGACCAGTAAATTTGTGATATTTCTGATGGTGTAATCGGCGTCAATGTGTTTCCGCTGCGCCCGCGCTGTTATTGTGGAGGAAGAGGTATGGGCTAACTAGCTAGTAACTTACAAATAGAAGATGTAGTGCATTCTTTTTATACATGATTGCACAAATAACATACCTCATGACTCCAATCAGTGTCGTGGTCGAATGAGGTTTGACAGCTCACACATACATTGTCTTCGATATCAGTCTGACACTCCATCTCCGCGCTCTGCCAGCCAGTTTCCGTGGACGCGTCGCACTTTGCCGCGCTTATGGTGGCCGTGTTACCGCGAAACAACGACACGAGACCGGACGGACGAGGCATATTGAGACCTACATCATCCCAGTCTTCGAACTCCTATAAAGGAAAATGTTCTGAACTTCTTTCGGAAGACGTGCGAAGTTCATCAAACCAGGACCATGAGGTCCACAAGGAACAGAACAGTACCAACCATCAAAAGGACATGTTCCTTTTAAGAGCGTCTTCAAATTAGGGGCATGTAGGAGCACCGCAGTAGCGTCACTACAATTTTCCATAAAATAGGTATCTGGCGTATTTGCAGCGCGCGCGTGGTACGAATCGTGTTTACTATCGTGATTCACGATAGTATGTTATGATAGTGATAGTGTGTTATGATAAAATAAATACGAAATTGATATAATTTTTGTCTACTTATTATGACTCCCCTTTCATTAGCAATTCATATCATGATATTGTATCACAATATCGTGAATATCGCTTGGATATGAATCTCAATACGCGCGATACTTAATTGATGATTTATGGTGCATTCCATTCACTGTTAATTTTGTTAATATCGTTATTTTCGATCACAAATCTCGTTCCACTCGCACCAACTTGTACTGAAAGTGATCATTATTATCGTTTTTAACAGTTTTTGTGGACGAAAATAGCAAAAATTACGGTGAATGGAACGCAGCATTAGTACATTGTCTGTAACTCATGCATATGCATTAACATTATTTCATATAATTGCAACATACTGTGCTAAATTAATGTGTTGCATGATGAGATGATATGAATCACTTCAAATAACATTGGCATGATGCATAATTTCATGTTATTATTTCTTTAAGTCAGCAGTCTTGCAATCAACATGACGTAGATTACAGAGGCATTACAATTACTACAATAATGAACATAAGTATGTACCTGATCAGGATTTTCATCTGAAAATGTAATGGAAGTGAGTTTGTAATCCTGTAGCAAGAGGTATTCATTGATGAGGAAGTTGAGAGCCCGTTTCTCATGTGGTTTCAATGAACGCTGGTCTGATAAATCCTTTGTGCTCTTGTCTAGTGTTGATTCACCGTCTACAAAGTAACACCACACAATAATAATTGTATTTGCATAAAAATATGAAGTTCTGAACCTTCAGTATTACTTTATTATTAAGGAATTACGACATACTTATCATAAAATTAAGAGATTTACAAGACTTGCAATAAAATAAAATAAAACAACCCGAAGCCGAGGTATACACCAAGGTGTATCTTGAGCAACAGATCATCTGTTGTCTGCTTACGCTCGCTCATTATTATGGTGATAGATCTGAGTCAAACCAAGCCAAGCAAAACAACAAATGCATAGAATTAAATATATCCATCAATTCTGAAATAGACCCTACAAGTAATTTCTTAAGTTCAGTTTTTTACAAAATATGAAATAATATTATTTACCAGCAAATTGTGTAAGATTTGCTCTCAGTGAATTGATGGTTTCTCTAGCTTTCCTCAATTCAAACTCCAGTACTGCGACATCTCCCCCACTTCCACCGCGGTCACCGCCACCATCCTCAGAATACCGAGCTGTGTCTAGAGAGTCTAGAGTGGCTTGGCTTGGTGTGCGATCTAAAAAAACAGAAAAAAATTATGATTACACATGCCGTGTCTGTTCGAATATAAGGTGAATTTTGTTTTTTATTCTGGTTTTTAAATAGATATAATACTAGTTCCTCGCACGTTCATAGGTTAAAAGTGTTAATTTAATTATGTTAATTGATATTATAACATATTTTTATAATTTTGGTTGATATTAGTTTTAAAAAACACATGTCAAGATCGCTCACTAAATATAAAAATAAAAAACACTTTATCTGGGCCATTATTATGATTACGGAATTTTACAGGCACAGGTCTATTGATCATACGCATAAGATACTTACGCATAGTAGAAAATTCAGATGCCCTAGCGACATGTTGTTCGAAATTTCCAGGATTCGAAAAGAACTCTCTCAGCTGCGGCAACTCTCTCCCACTCTCTACCAACTCGGTATGCAGCTCCAATGCCGTCAGGAAGTAATGGTCTTTCAATAACTTAGTGGCTATGTCTTCGTAAGCCAAGTGAGGAGATGAATTGAAAGAGTTTTCTTCTACATCTTTGTAAGGATTCATTTTGTACCAAAGTTATCATCACATGCCACTAAATATATTGATCAAACTGCTTTTTTCATGGATTATTCGGTATTTTTTTCATTTTTATTTCACCCAAAAAAAATAACAATACACACTCAGCAGCCTTTTGGTGACAATTAAGTGTCAATCAATGTCATTGTCATGTCATGATGACATTTTCATTATTTGTTTTGCTTTCCGCATTTAGCCAATATCAAGTTAAATATAAATCTCCGGATTTATTATGCGTCAAGCACTTGAAGGCCTTTGGCTAAGACTGATACCCCCCAAACCCTATCGATAAAGGTGGTAGAGCCGAGCCCTCTAATTGATACACGGGATGGCTTGACCGGTACCCTGAAGCACGAACCACCCTATCTTCTACTGTCTATGGCGTCAAGCATTTTTTTACGCGAATAGTCAAATAAATAAAACTATAGGCTTAGGCCTAGGCCCACAGCGGTTATATCCGCGTCCTATGGAATCATATGAACCGCAAGTGCGGATAGGTTCATTATGATTCCATAGGACACAGATTTAACGCGATTTTAACAGCGCGGATATAACCGCGGTGCGGCCTAGGCCTTAGTCGAAATTAATACCTATAGTGGTGCGTTCCATTCACTGTTAATTTTGTTAATTTCGTTATTGTCGATCACAAATCTCGTTCCACTCGCACCAACTTGTACTGAAAGTGATCATTATTATCGTTTTTAACACTTTTTGTGGACGAAAATAACAAAATTAACAGTGAATGGAACGCACCAGTAGTTGTCCAAACCCAAGTAAAAAAACCTATTATCTATGGTCTATCTATATAACTGTCAGTTTGACGTCAAAACAAAATCTATTCTCTTTGTATTTTCCCATTTTCTTTGCACTGGATTTTGTTGTACTTGAAATATGTTTATTTCTATCGCATTTATTCCTTCCTTCCTTTCTAATATGATCTTATTTCATCCGCTATTCGTAGTGGAAACGTAAAGTTGATTTTATGTATGATTGAACTTATTATTGAACTGAAATCGATTTCAAAATGGGTGAGGCATATTTCAATTTGAAATATAAACTAGAGGAGCTGGGTTATAATATCACATTACCAGTGGACGCTGTGCCTCTAGTAGAATGTATTTTAGCGGATCTTCTTCAGACCACTCGCAGTTTACAGCATTACATGGATTTATCCAAAGAAGCGCTGATGCAACGGGACTCGCTGATGATGGAAGCTGAACCCTACAAATGCGATAACGCCAAGCTAATTCAAGAAAATAATCAGCTTTACAAAGAAATTATGAAGATTAAAGAAGAAAACCATAGAATTTCCCGAGAATCCAGAAGGAAGATCAAGGCTCTATCAGAAGAACTGGTCAATAAAGATGCAACTATAAGTAAGTTACAGCACGATTTGAGAGACATGAGTCTTAGAGGTCTATGTGCTGAGACTTTGAGCAGCCGTAATAAAAGCCGAAGAAGGGACGGAGATGGTAACAGTGTTGCTAGAATATGCGTATGTAATGACAAAAAGCACCCAAACAATGAGAAAGATTTATCAGAACTGACAAAAAGAATAAATTCATTAGAAGAAAAGAATGATGCTTATTGTGATGAAATAGTGTTGCTCAAAAACCAAATAGAACATAGAGATAATGAGATTATCAGACTCAACATGTTATTGGAAGGTGGTAGACCATTAACAGCTATTAGTAAAGATTGTTGCAATATGAATTCAAATGACAAAGTCCAACAATTATTGAAAGATTTGCGAGAACTTGAAACAGCTAATGAAATTTTGAAAAAGGAGATTGAGAATGGCTTAGAAAAACAACATGAAGCTATGCTTCGGGCACTGAGTCTTGCTGATAAGAACAAAACTCTGCAAGATGAACTACAGAAAGTAGATGCATTAGCACTAAAAGTTGAAGAAGACTGCAACAAAAAACTAGCTGCAATGACAAATGAAATTAACTTTTTGCAAACTAGGATTGAAGGACTATCTATGAAAAATGCTGAATTAGAAAGAAAAGTTTCAGGTAAAGAAAATACACCAGAAAGCAATAAGATTAGGGATTCCTTGAATGCTGCTTTAAAAGAGAATGATGCACTGCATAAGGAAATTAAAGACTTAGTCGACCTTAATAAAAGTTTACAGGATAAGATTGTAGCTTTGCCCCAAGCATATAAAATATCCAATCTCTCTAAAGATCATGACTATGGTAAGCAGAAATGCCCCACAAAATATGAATTGCAAACCCTTCTAGATGATGAAAGGAAGAAATATGAAAAATATATAATGTCTATACAAGAAAGAATGAGCGAAACTATGGACGATTTCAACAGACATTTACTTAAATGTAAAGAGAAAGAAAGTCCCAGTTCAATACCTTCTCGTGAAAATGCATTTGTAAGAGATTTGCATATAAATTTGTGTGAGAGTGAGCAAAAAATGTTGATGCTCAAGAAAGAAAATGATGAACTTAAAATGAAAACAATTGGTCTAGAACATAGTAGTAAACAAAATTATAAAGATGTCATTAGTCAGTTAAACACTGAAAATTCAGAGTTATCGAAAGAAAATATTTCACTTAGTAAACAATTAAGTCAATACAAAAATTTAAATTTACTGAAACATAATGATAGAGGTGATTATTTTAAAAGTGATGTCCAAAAACTCAAAGATAAAGTAAATGAACTTGAAAGTGAAATACAAGTATTGAAGAAAGATAAACAGGAATATAACTTCAGATATAAAGAAGCTTTGGAATTATCAGAAAAACTGAAAAGAGATTTAGTCTTTAAACAGAAGGAATTTGAACATTTAGAAGAGGAAAATTGTTCATATAAGATGACACATAGAAATGGGAGAGCATCAGCTGAACATCTAAAAGAAGAATGTAACTTTTTAAGAGAACAGATAAAGAAGATGCAATCTGATGTTATCAAGGAAAAAACCCTGTCAAGTCAAATAAAGAATATACAATTAGAAACAGAAAGAAGCAGCAATGAATTACAAAATGAATTGATGAGTTATCAGAAAAAACTGAGCCTGACCAAGGACACTGTTGATTCTTGGGAAAGAAAATGTAAAGAATTACAATCAGAAATTGCCAGGTTACACAATGAAAAATCAAGTCTAATTGAAAATATTAGAAAAGTGGATCAAGAACGCGATAAGCTAGTTATAGAGCTTGATAATAAGACTGAAAATATAAGTGCTCTGGAGCAGAAGGTTAAGTCACAGTCATATGAGATCAGTAAGTTAGATAATGAAATTTCTGATTTGAAGAGGATGTTAAATGTAAATAAAGTCTCTGAACATCGGTTAGCAGATCATGAAACACAAATAACTTTCCTAAATAGTGAAATATTGAGACTGACACAGCAGCTTGACAATGCAGTGATGGAAAATAAACACTTGCAGAACAGTTTGGCTGATGCCAATGGAACACTAAAACTCAATAGAATTGAATATGAAAAATCTAGGAAAGAGGTAGATAGCCTTAAGGCTCAGTTACAGCATTATGTCGCAGAAATTCGGAGAATTGAAGAGCTGCTGTCTCAAAAAGAAGCTGAAAGGTCTGACATGTTAGAGAATTTCGCTAGCCTTTCTGTAGAAGCGAATATATTGGAAAATACTAATCACTCTTTAGAGAGCGAATCGGCTTCTAAATCACAGCAACTGCAATCATACATCTGCAAAATTCAAAGTTTGGAAGCCAAGGTTATGGATAAAGAAAATATTATTGAAAGTCAAACCACTCGAATTGCAAACATGACATGTAAAATAAGTCAACTAGAAACTGAAGTAAAACTAATATCAGAAGAAAAAGCTATACTTGAACAAAATGTGTCGTATCTGAAAAAGATGTGTAACAACTTACAGTCTGAGCACACAAGTACTCTGAGAGGAGTAGGTGATGCTGAATCAGAAATGAAACTTTATGAGAATCGAATTAAAAGCCTAACTAAAGTAAAATCTAAGTTGGAACAAGATAAAGATCAATTACAGGAGAATTTGTCAACTACAGAAAAGTTATTGTCTAATGCACGAAGAGAGATTGTCGAGCTTAAATTGGCTTTACAAGATGCTACTTCTGAGACAAAATCTCTTCAAGAAAGTGTCAGTAGACTAAGCAGAAGAGAAACTGAGATACATGAGGTAGATGAAATTCTTGATAATTCCTTGGGTTTTCTTTCATATAGAATAGAATGTTAACTTTAGTATTTTCTTTTATTACAGACCACATTGACAAAGGAGGAGTATGAACTACCTATAATGTTAGAAGAGATACATGAAGCAAGCCATGAGGAAGATGAAGATAGTTCACATTATCGTTCAATCCATAAAAGATTTTCCAAATACTCCCATAGTGGAACACTTTAATAGTGAAACCTAGGATAGATCAGTAATATACAGGGTCTGATTTTTGGTATTATATTTTTAAATACAGAACCCTAAAAAGAATAATTGATTGAAATATACCTACAATTGTTTCTGAAATCTTTACTCTTGGGTATGCACTAAGTGCCTTATTAAGTTTTATTCCTTTTGGATCTTTCCTCATTTACTCCTTTGGATCTGAATCCTACATGGACTAAATGATCTTTATAAGCAGTCCTATACAAAGAAGAATGCTGTGAATAATATCATGTTAATCCTTGAGAGTGTTTAAGTTGATTTAACCTGAAATGGGGCTATTGTACAATAATTTATTATATATTTTGATGGAGTTGAATATGAATTATTAAAATAACAATGAGGGATGTTTCATTTTTACTCATAATTACTGCTTGTAAAAGAATGGAAGGATTTTATGTGTGCATGCCCTCAATCACATATCTATGAGAAGTGTATTGCTAACTAGAAAATTTATTTACTGTATGGAAAAATAAATAGATTTTACAATACCATATCCAAATTATTTAATATCATTGGATAAATATTACAAGTATGGAAAATGATTCTTCTTTACACAAATTTCTAAAATACATTCTATTTACAACAATCATTCTATTAGCTTTTCCCTTGCCTTTTTAAATACTTATAGGTAAAATAGGTACAGATAGTTACATAAAGCTAGAAAGTATTTACATAAATCCAGGCCAGGAATATAAGAAAATGTATATGCAACATAGCTTGAATCCATTATAAAATTTATAGTCAATATAAATGAGAATCTGACCTGACTCATACAAATGATATTAGCCAGATTACAATTGAAAACACACCATGAAATAATGATACAAGTACAATCACCATTAATACAGTAATAATATTTTACTAAAGCTTCAAATAGGTACCTATTATTATGTATATGAATTACCTACACAATTCATATACAATTACCCTAACCACAGTACATAAAAATAAAACTGAATATAGGTACCCAGGTGCTTGCTCACTTACCTATATTTTTACACATTGTCTTCTCACAAATTGCCCACATAGGTCAACTATTAGATAATATATTTTTGTATCTTATAGCTCTAACCTTTAGAACTGGATTTTACTCCTTATTACATACAAAGATTTAAAAAAAAACTTATAAATTGTAGAAGTTATTAGACCATAGTGGAAGGTCGGTGGGTCCAATTAAGTCTCACAGGGGTCAATTGGACACTCATGCAAGTGTCAGTTAAATCACTGAAGTCCTAAATGAAAAATTTATTCAAGACAGACTGAGTGTTAACTGTATAGTTCTATGGTATCTATGGTAACATTTCAAATATAAGCTGAGCGCTTTTTATTATGGAAACCCATAGTTAAGAGAGCTCACCTTGTTACCATTGCCATGCAGTCAACTGTACATACATGGTCAGTTTCAAGGAAGCAAATAAAATACTTGGTAAAGCTGACAGCACACTGAGTGTGCAATGAACCCCATACAAATTATGAGCAAATAACATTAAACAAAAGATCAGTATTGGAAAATTACATTTTCATTAAACATTGTGCATGACTATATGGAATGCATTTAAGATATGATTTTTAGGGTTCTAAGATATTAACATATTATGGATATTTTTCTATGTATAGATAGACGGTTAATTTGAATGGCATATGATATTATGTAGAAAAACTAATAGGTACTAGCAGTATATGTTATGTGATCATCAGTCATAGCAGATAGGCACATAATATGTTTATCATATACAATTTAAACCTATTTTATTTGTAAAATTAGGTACAGTACAAATCTTAAGTTGCCAGAATACAGAAAACATTTGATTTGAGTTTTATAAGAATACTCGATGCTGCTACATTAACATTGAACAAATATTTACCGCAAATGGGTATACTAAACGAGTATTCATTGTTAGTATTACCAAGATAACATACATCACATGTTGCATATTGGGATATGATGAATCTCAAATCAGCCAGCATCCTTCCTCACAATACATTCCTTTATTATTATAATGATAATTGACTCATCATTTATTTACTTTTTAAATAATATATAGATATATTGCAACATAATTAGCTAATTACAATCTAGTGTTCATTACAAAGTGGCCAGAATTCTTGTGAATCCCATACCGGCTCCGAGCACTGTTTGTCCAATACCCCATATCATAGCATGTATGGGAGGCATAGTCAGGTTGGCAGCTCGGTATATGAATGCGACCGCGGCACTGGTCGCCACACCAGAAGTCACTGGACACACTACACCCATCACAATCAACAGGACCGGGAAAAACTTCCCATACTTGTGTTTCCTGAGAGTACCGAAGGCGACTAATGCCGCACAAGTATGCACGAACACTGACGAGAACAAAGACCACAGAAACACGGGATACCACATCTTACCGAATGTGTTCAGCGGATCACTAGGAGTTAATTTCAATATATCCACGAAAGAATCAAATTCCGACACTCGGAACTCAGACAACATGTCATGCATGTCGTCTTACCGTTTCTACGGCTCACAGGCATCCGGGCCGTTTTAATTATCGAAAATGTTCGTGCGGTTCTAAGATGATTTTGTTTACAAGAAATAATTTAGTCAATTAGAACCATTATTTCCACTATTTTGATTAGTCATATTTCACTGTAGTGAGAACTCGTTATCTATAATGAATGTTATCACTTTTACGAATCGATTATGTTTATTAATTTTATAAATAAAATTACTAAAAAACGAATCAGCAGCTGATTATAATCTGACTTTTTATTTTGTTTGACAGAAAATAGTACCATCGAGGTCAAATTTATCATTTTAGTTTTTTAATTCCTAGGTTTGAATAGAGGTGTAACGGTTTACAGATCAGCCAAGCTCACCAAAATCCTACTTGCCTTGGCCTATGTTGTCTCTGACTTAAGTAGATACCTAAATTGCCAGCAAGAAAAATACCGTTGTAACATTCATTTTAATTCAATCAATGAATGATGTGAAGTTAACAACAAACGAAATAAAAACCATCATTCATTCATTCATTGTTGTCATCAAATCAATAAAAGAAAACAATTTCGACGAATAATTCAAGAATAACTCATACGTTGTCTACAATATAGATAATTTGAAAGAAATAGCTAAATAATTTAACGAAGTGAATACCGTGTCGAGGTTAATCTTGCCATAAAACGTGAGTACATTTAAGATTTATTTGATTGCCTTGAAGTTGGTACGTTTGTCTGTTTGACATAACAAGCGCGATAGATAATTCCGCCAGCATTGTGCTTCCTAACCTCTAATTATTTTATCACAAGTTTTTATTGATTTATTATAGTTATAGTATTCAATATTGGAGTGCCTGCATACTACATTTTAAAATGGGAAAAGTACGTTCTGCTCCGGGTGCCCCCCGGAAACAGGGCTTCAACAAAGCTGGTCATTCCATGAATCCAGACCGCCCTACTGAAGGATTAAAAGGAGTAGCAAAGCCAAGAACCAAGGGAACCATCAAGAGGCTTCAGATGTACAGGAACTTCAAGGCCAAGCGAGATAAGACTGGTAAAATATTGACTCCTGCGCCATTTCAAGGGTGGCTACCATCAGGCACGCAAGCGCGAGTTGAACCTAGTCAAAAGTGGTTCGGTAACTCACGAGTGATTTCACAAAACGCACTACAAAAGTTTCAAGACGAATTCGGGGCTGCCGTCAGGAACCCCTATCAAGTTATTATGAAACCTACCAATTTACCCATAACACTACTCAATGAGACGGCCAAAAATGCCAGAGTACATCTACTAGAAACTGAGGGCTTCGATAAAACCTTTGGTCCTAAGAAACAAAGGAAGCGAGTGAATATGAAGTTCAGTGATTTGCATACTATGTCGAAAGCTGTAGAAGAGAGCTCAGAAAAGTATGATGAAACAAAAGATATTGACAGGGTCCGGGAAGACACAGGTGTTAAGGAAGGTCAGAGAGATTGGGTGTTTGGTGCTGGAATGAGTAGAAGGATTTGGAATGAATTGTACAAAGTCATTGATTCTTCTGATGTACTGTTACAAGTGCTTGACGCACGAGACCCTATGGGTACAAGGAGTCCCTATGTGGAGAAGTTCCTCAGAGATGAGAAACGCCACAAACACCTCATATTTATTCTGAACAAGGTTGATCTTGTACCAAACTGGGTGACCCAGCGTTGGGTGGCTATTCTTAGTGCTGAATATCCAACTGTAGCATTTCATGCATCGATGAATCATCCCTTTGGTAAAGGCTCTCTTATTAATCTTTTGCGCCAATTTGCAAAGTTACACATAGACAAGAAACAAATCAGTGTTGGTTTGATTGGTTATCCTAATGTAGGGAAATCATCTGTTATCAACACACTGCGCTCTAAGAAAGTGTGTAAAGTTGCACCAATTGCTGGTGAAACTAAAGTTTGGCAGTACATAACATTGATGAGAAGAATATTCCTCATTGACTGCCCTGGTATTGTATACCCGTCTGCTGAGACAGACACAGAGAAAGTCCTAAAAGGAGTTGTAAGAGTTGAATTGGTGCAAAGTCCTGAAGATTACGTAGAGGAGGTTATCAAAAGGGTCCGTAAAGAATATTTGGTTAAAACTTATAAAGTCGATGGATGGGACACCGCTACTGAATTCTTGGAAAAGATGGCTGCTCGCACTGGTAAATTGTTAAAAAAGGGTGAGCCTGATGTCAGCCAGGTCGCTAGAATGGTGCTCAATGATTGGCAAAGAGGTAAGTTGCCATTCTATGTGGCTCCTGAAGGATTTGAGATTCCTTTGTCCAAGCAACAAATAGAGGAAGATCCAAATGTGTCTGAAAAAGGTGGAGAGGACAAAAAAGAGGAAGAAAGTTGTACTGAGACAGCACAACCTGAAAATAAAAATGAGAAAGCAAAAGAAAAGGTTGTTAATATTAATAAACTGATCATAGCCCAAGATTTTGCTAAAATCAGAGTTGGATTGCAGTTTGACAATGATGATGATGTCAAACCACTGGATAAGATTGATATACCTGAAGCATTGAAAGGCATAGATGATGAAAACGCTGAAGGAGATGAATCCAAAAGTACTACTGAAGAAAAAGATAATGATCCCTCAACGAAAGACGATGACGATGATGATGATAATTCCTCGGCGATCAGTGACTTTTACAGTAATGACGAAAATGAATGCAGTGATGTTGAAGATTACTTGACAAATGACCCTGAAACTGTGAAAGAACTTAAAAGGAAGAAACTTGAAGCTGCTAGTGGCGCATTCATAGTTGAAGAAGTTTCACAAAAGGGCAAGCGAAAGGCTAACGATGACGGTGGAAGAAAATTGACTGCTAGAAAACGAAGAGCCTTGGACAGAGCCCAGAAGCGCAATAAAACAGGAAGCAACTTTTATGAAGTGTCTAATGTCAAAAATAGAAATAGGTCTAAGAAACCAGTGTAAAATTTATTGTGTTAATAAATTATGTTGTCCATTTTATTGTTTTTGTGTCCATGTACCTAAAATAAATGTACTCACTTTATAAAATACCATATTTATTATTGCTGTCAGATGCAATAGGTACTAAAATACGTTATTGAGTAGTTACTCATCATTATCATCTCAGCCGAAAGACGTCCCCTGCTGGACATAGGCCTCCCCAAGGTTCGCCACGATGACCGGTATTGCGCTGCCCGCATCCAGCGTATTCCCAGAGTAGCTACTAAGTTACGTAAAATCAGTTTGATATACACAATGGATAGGTAGGTAATTCTTCTAAAATGAATTTGCTCATAACTATTTTCTTATTCCTAACACAGATGTCCTCAGGAAGCGAGAGTGACGATGAATATGTACCTGGAGAACCAGAACAACTCTCAGAAGAGGAGTCCGCAGACGAAGAAACTGAACAACAATATGAAAATGAACAAGACATCAAATCAAAGAAACGGAAAATAGTTGAGGACAGTAACAGTAAAAAGAAACGTAGAACTAGAAACTCAGCCATAGAGATAGATACAAAAGAAGAGGAACCAGTTGAAAATGTAGAAATAGACCCAGAAGAAGAGAAGAAAAAAAATGACGACTTGTGGGCGAAGTTTTTAGACGGAACTGACACTAAACCTAAATCTGCTCCTAAAGAATCAAACATTCCCACCGCATCGAAACCAGTAGATGCTAATAAAAAAGTGGCGCCAAAAGTTGACGATAATGAAGCGAGAGAAAAAAGAATCTTTGAGTTTGCTGGAGAGACCATAGTTGTGGAAAATAATATGATCAAGGAGAAAATTAAAACTGGCAGTCCAGCATCAGGTAAGATTTCTATAGGCACTATTGATAGCATAGCCTTAAAAAAGAAATGCGATATTCCGCACCCCTCGTCTAAAGTAAACGACTAGGTTGGAAATTTTCTTCTATAAAAAGAAAAACTAGCGTCATTCTCATTTCTGAATTGAATACCGCCAAAATAAAGTTTGTTAGCTAGTTCACAATGGTTTTACAAAGCGTTTTTAGGAACCAAAGTGATTTGTAATGCCAATGTAAATCCATCATAACTTTCTAGGTATAAAGGGGATAATGTCTCTAATCCTTTGACATGCATTGTCTTCCTGCCTAACTTTTTCGCCATGATTTTTAATCTATGTAATCATTACATGTGGAGGCTTGTTATCAGCAACCTATACTATACCTGTGGAAGGTGGCTGGCGAAAACTGGATGCGAAGAGTTGAAGACTGAGCTCAATGGCGTGCATTGGGGGAGGTCTATGTCCAGCAGTGGACAGCAATAGGACGATGATGATGTACTTCCACATTAAAAAAAAATGTAACGTCACGAATTTTATCCCAATCGGGGGTAGACAGAGGCTTGAGTGGCCGTACACCACCACATTGTGGAGGTTTTAACCAACTCAAAGCCCACGTTTCACCTGATAGTCAGAACGCAATGTGACGGGTTCCACATTTTATTATTATCTATTTTTGTTATAAGTCTGTAAGTCTTTAAAAATATACAATAAATAAATTTTCCTCAATAACTCTTCCAGGTAGCACACCCGATGGACCGTCACCTTCATCTTCCCGAGGCAGGCCGGGCGCATCCCGCGGCGGTCTATCCAGTGTTCTCGGCCAACTGAACAAGACTAACAAACTGTCTACACTGGAGAAGTCTAAACTAGACTGGGTGACGTTTAAAAAGGACGAAGGGCTGGAAGAAGAGATACAAAGCCACAATAAGGGAAGAAATGGGTGAGTAGAAAACCGCTTTCATTTGATTACACATGTGTAATAATTATAAAAATATTGTTAGCCCTTTTAACGTCCCACTGCTGGGCACGGGCCTCCCCTCAATGCGAGGGGGATTCAGGCCATAATCCACCACGCTGGCCCAGTGTGGGTTGGTGGATTTCACATGTCTAAGACATGCAGGTTTCCTCACGACGTTTTCCTTCACCGTAAGCAAGTGATAATCATATTAAAGTTATGATTCATACATTCATTTCGAAAAATCCAGAGGTGCCAGGGTTTGAACCCAGGACCTTAAGCCCGCAAGCCGCGTGCTTAACCAATCGGCTAGTACTGCTTATACACATCACATATTATTATCACATATACACATGTGTATATGTGATATTTTAGTACATAGGTATCCTATGTATAAAATCAATGTATCTACTACCGTTCACTCGTTTAACGATCATTATAACGGAGGCCATTTCCATTAGTGTGTATTTAATGTTATGCTGCCTTTAAGTTTTAAAGCACATACAATTTACTTAGTATTGCATTTAGCGCTATTCACAGTGCTCACTTCAATATACACATTACGTATATAACAAGTATAATATAATAATAAGACGCAGCGTGGGTAGACCCCCCACAAGGTGGACCGACGTCCTAGTGAAGGTCGCGGGAAACCGCTGTGGCACAGGACCGGTCGTTGTGGAAAACCTTAGGGGAGGCCTATGTCCAACGGTGGACGTCTTTTGGCTGAAATGATGATGATTTAGCAACAAGATATTTACTGTAGATGACATTAGACAGGCATTAGTTGTGTAGTACGTACATACGTAAGAAGTTTACATACACGCGTATCTAGTTACTCCTTAAAGCCATTAGAAAAATACTAATGTAATCTGATTAATTTCAGTTATTTGGACAAGCGAGATTTCTTGGAAAGAGCGGACATGCGGCAATACGAGATCGAAAGAGATCTTCGGATGGGACGCCGCGGCAACCGATAAAATAATCATTACATAAGTGACACGATAGTATGTATTCCTTCTCATAATAAAGCTCTTAGACAATCAGTTGTAATTTTCGTTATTTATAAAAAAAAAACATTACTGTGAGCATACTAGGCCGCCAAATACATACGGAATTCCATTTCGAAATATCGAATCGGGGTTTCCGAACGCGATACGTCCATACATTTGGATGGATTTACTGCGTTCGGAGTCCCCGATTCGATGTTTCGAAACGGAATTCCGTACGGAATTTTCCGTATGTATGTGGCGGGCCTCAGTTAGCTTGGAACAGCAAGCCTGAAACTTCAGTGATAACATTGCCACGAGCACCGCCCTTATAAAGTTAGTGTGTGCTCCATTGACGTAATATTTCAGCGGATATGGTACCTACCTCCTAACCCACCACTACGTGCAGTGAAATTCACACATCAATAATGTCAATCATGTTATTGCACACGCAATTCGACAGTCATTTCATTCATTTTGATGCGTATTATTCAAATCAAATAAAATCAAAAGTTTTTTATTCATGTAAGCTCAATAAAGCATTTATAAAATTGACGCGAATACAAATATTGGAGGAACAGAAAGATTATTTATACCTAATTGTGTCCATTTTAACGTTCATTGTTCGTATAATTGGTAAACTTTACCAGTTGTGTTATGGCAACATGTCGCTGGTGAATAGTATGTCATTTTTCACGCGTAAACAATGCCTTAAATCTTTGTATTGGGGTGAATGGAAATATTTAAAATTATAGCAAAATATTTGAGCAAACAATTTTCGCACAATATCTAAAAAATTACCAGATATAATACGTATCTTCTCATAACGCAATCACTAAACTTATGCTCAGCGCGCAAAGGCCAAAGTGACATATTTCCAGTAGGTAATTTAAATAAGTACTGTAGCTTGGTACCGAATTGTAGATGGTTAATGTAGATCACAGTATGTACTTACCTTATACATGTTATGGGTTAGGACGAGCTGACTGCGTACAACTAACTACTTAGACTTGGTCCATTCACATTATTTCTTAGCTATGTAGGCGTATCCTCCTACACGTGAACAATTTCATTTTATTATTTACACTTTCAACTTTGCAATTCCATTTATTAGCATAACCATAACATGTACCTACCTAAAGTGTCCCAATTGTGTCGAGATAATTACAGGACCGGTCGTTGTAGAAAACCTTGGGGGAGGCCTATGTCCAACAGTGGAGGTCTGTTGGCTGAAATGATGATGATGATGAATTACAGATGGCAATAGGTTTATGCAACTGAAAAGTTTTATATTGTTACTACTTTTTAGTTAAATTTAAGAGACATTATTAATGATATCATCTTGTGATCTCATCATTAATCGCATGCCTCAATGTGGTAATAAATATAATTGAAACAAGCGACTAGTAAAACAATGAGCATCCACTGAAAAACTTCTGAAAATAATGATATTTATGTAAATTCTTAGTCCCGCTCGGCTCCAGTGTTCCTGCCATTAGTAGATTTAAGAAAGAAGGTTTGTTAATACTAGGTAGGTAGATATACTTACTTTGGGTGGGTTCGTAGTAGCGACGACGTGATAAAATGTGTTTCACTCGTAGGTACATACATTCCCACAGTAACTTGAGACAGTATCAAGGTGTATCGTACAATTGCGATGTCCAATAATAGCGAATAGCCTCGCAAGGACCAACGCATCCATTCCACTCAATCACGTCAATGAGAGACTCTTGGACTGACAATCAATTTCAATTTGAACGAGAGCGTCGCCGTCGGTTGTCCGAACGATTTGCACACGCAGTGCTAATAAAGCACTAAACAGTTTGTTTGTCGAGGCCAGTAGCCAACCAGTATTGAATTCGCGTTCGTCTGTTCATGACCGACAGTTGAAAGTTATTGTACATAAACTTGGTTTTTTATGTTCGTGTTTTCGTGCATTTGTTAAGTGCGTACCTACCTATGTGAGGTGCATTTATAATGACAGCGTACGGAAGATGGACACTATACGATGGTGGGATGGAAGGCGTTCAGGTAAGTACCTAAAGCTTATTATTAATTTGTTGTTGCCTAGATTTTTGTAACTGACCTAAGTAATAATGATGACTAATCATTAGTAGTCACGTTGTAAAAACATGATGTGGAGAATATTCGCCGATACCTATTGATCGAATCGGCACATTTGAAGCCGAATAAAAATCTTAACTAGCCATTCTATTGCCATGATATACAATGTAATACCCTAATTCCCATTGGGAAAACAAGATATGATTTGTCAATAGATTAATTGGAGGCACCTGTTGCACCTAAAATGCCACAATAACCCAGAGATTTTCCTTGAAAGTCCGCTAGACTTTTCAGTGTTTAATTAATGACTGCAGTAGAATTCTGGCTTCTCTAATATTGTCGTCGTGAATTCTTTATTGTAAATCGTGAATTCTTGGCGGTCGGCATGTTGTGGGCGAGAGGTCTGCCAACAAAGGACCGGCAACAAGTCCAGTGGTTAATCGCCACCACACAGAGATCCTTATTAAAAAACTTGAATGTTTCCGTCTATTTTTTTTTTATTTTTTTTATATGACTGCGGTGGCAAAAAAGCGTACGGCCCGCCTGATGTTAAGCAGTTACCGTAGCCTATAGATGCTTACAATACCAAAGGTATTGCTCGCACATTGCCGACCTGAAGGGGAGTGGGATGGAGGGAGAGGGAGGGGAGGTGGGCTTACGGCTCTCTCACTCATCGAACGAAACGCAGCTGTAATAGCTGTTTTACGCCGATGTTCTGTGAGAGGGTGGTACTACCCCGGTCGAGCCAGCCCGTTTAAAGACCTGCAGTCAATTGGCTACAGCTTGGCTCTACCACCTTAGATCTAGATTGGTACCTGCCGCTTTGATTAATTATTGGAACCGCGTGTGTTGCGCAGGCTAGGTACCTATCTCTTCTTCGTCCGAGCCTTATCCCATTGGGTGGGGTCGGCTTCCAGTCTACTCTGATATAGGTATAGACCGGATTATTTATAATGATTTTCTCTGTCGATCCTTAGCTTAGACCCTATGTATTACAAATTCTTTGCTGATGCCTCAAATTGCCTGCTGCGACTGACTCAAATGGTTTTCACTGACAAGTAAATTACTAATAGGTGTCGTATCGTTACTGTTACAATACCTATATACAAATATGTTTCTATTTAGGTACTTAAATTTTTTACTGTTCCATCCATTCCATACTTGGTTCCATCCTCGAACGAATGATGATCTACTCTCTGTGGAATGTGTAATCTAGGTATCTACTTACATGCATTTTACATAGAGGTCTAAGTACTTAACTATAAGATTGCAGTGGTCTCGAACCTACCGATTTTTCGGTATTTCTACCGATTTGGGGGCTGTTCTACCGATATACCGAAACCGAGTGATTTGCTCACGATTTCTGAGGATAGAGCTATATTCTACCGATTTTACTTTTTCAAGTGCTGGCAGCCCTTTTTAGACTTTGTTTGTGTATATCTTGTGTGAGAATATCTCAATAATGCTTGTTTTGCGGACTTTATAATTCACTTTATCTTTTGGAAAATACTTTGTCGTACTTCAATAGTTAAATTTCAATTGTATTTTTATTTTGAATGTAAAATTTTAGTTTAAGTTAAGTTAGGTAACTGAAGAATTAAGTCGGTACAAGCGCGGGTGCAAAAAGAAGAAAGTAACCCACCTTATCGGTACAAATTTGAATGGAATTAATGAGAAGAAGTTGTAAATAAAGGCGGGAACTATGCCTATTGTAAAAGTTTTCCTAAATATAGGTTTTTAATTGTTTCAGAAACGGACATACACCCACAAAAAAATATTTTTACATACAGTATATTCAAAAAATCTAAAAATATTGTTTTTTTATTTGTCTACCGCTTTTGAGTCCAAATCTACCGATTTTTTTAGGGCACTTCTACCGATTTCTGGTTTTGACTTTCGAGACCACTGTAAGATTGTTTTAGGACAATCTTCTTGGTTGTTGAAACTATGATTCTAGCGTTGAAAATAGCAGGAAACTACCTAAGTATTTATACTTCTTACAGCGTCCTCCAAAATTAGCAAAGGATAACCAAATCGGCGATACCTTGTACAGGCGATGACGTAATCTGGAACAGTGAACGTAGTAGAAAGGAAAAGTGGGCGAGCAGCCTACTGAGCGCAGCCTCGAAGTGCGCCCACGCCGTCCACTCCTGCACCCTTCCCAAACGACACATCGGAAAACAGAGAAAGGCTATTCACGAGCTTGTAATGGTATCAAACAAATCAGGGTTATGCAGCGGTATGCATAGTCCCAATTTCACTTCAAAATGAATCGTGTCGTCTTCAGCTTTAGGTACTCTCGTAAATAAGTGTCTACTCTTAGGTAGGTACTTGTAAACTAATAAAAAAAGTAAAATATTAAAAAAATAAATCTCCCGGATTCTACCCAAACTCTACTGTTCAGGTTTGAATGTCATTCCTATTGAGTTTTCCGATTCGTTGCTACATCTTCGGACGAATATGGATGACTCTATATACGAAACCCCTCGGTATACCCATTCAAGAGATACATACGCGGTAGTATTAGAAATATTGGTATAGGTCTCATAAGAATTAATACTGACGCCCGCATATCCGATAGCTTAGTTTGTACTATCCTTGTAAGAAATAAGTGGGCGCAAGTAGGACTAAGCTTCATTCAGAAGTTTGTTAGGATCCTGTATAGGCGTGCCGTGGTATATACTTAGTGTTACATACCTACATAAATTATAACGGACTAGTTGTACACGTAGCTATTTAATATAGAAGGGAATCTCGAGCAACTATTCAATATTGGCAGATGTAGGGATATATCTAACAGAATTGAGTTACTCTACATTATGACTTGTAGTGTAATGAGTTGATGGCGCGACGACGAGGATAAAGAGTAGTAGGGATGCACTGTACGGAACTAACAAGCCCACGTAGTTTCGTACCGTATCTTCTCTAGGTCTAGGTTGCATGGCAATCCGGTTGTAGAGTTAAGAAGAAAATGTAAAAAATACAATTTGTTAGTGCCTAACAAGATAATAGATTTTTGTGATGACTGAGTTTCTTGGATTCCACTACTGCAGACATTCGGGAGGCGAGGTTTTAAGGAGATAAGATAATCCTAGCGCATAAGCGTATTAATTATAAAATATCCTAGGTAGCATATTCCGAAGCAATGGAAGAAAGTATCATAATTATCAAACCTGTAGCTAGAGTAAACGTGTTAGTTACAAGTTGCCTCAAACTATAGGTAGTCAATGCAACATGTCTATCAGGTGCCGGTAAATATAATTACGCTAACAAATGAGGTGTTAGAATTGCTCGCGTCGCTTCGATAATTGCTCCGTTTCGAAACAACGGCCCTATTGTCGTCAGCTTCCATAATATTTGCTCAGGTGTGCGCCGTCCGACGAGACCTGTACAAATGAATGAGCCACGGCCGTGCCGTCAGCCGTGATAGTGCACCGCGGTGCGCATGTGTACGCGCGCTCGATACCCGCACTACGCCCGTGTCCGCGGCACGTGTCCATGTGACCCGCGGCGAGGGCTCCAAGCGGAGCGAGATGAAGGAGGCTGTGCCGCGACCCCATACGGCCGCGATCGAGAACCTATCTGGCCGGGCGGCGCACGAGGGCCGCGCGAACGCGAAGGCAAGGCGCGGGGTGAGCGCCGGCGATGCGCCGCGCGGCGCGCCAGTCGCACACTCGCGCCTGCCGGGGTGGCTGTCAGTTCGCCGCGTCGACCCGATATCGCGCTTACACACTGCCGTATTCTGATAATACACACGAGGATTTATATCGTATATTTTTTATGTGCGTATACACTCGGAGCGAGGATTCACGTGTGATGTGCGTCGGCCGAGAGCGCAGCTGTGTCGGAAGCGAATAAGCTCGTGGAAAATCGCGTTATCGGAAAAGTGTTTTTCTTGTTTGTGCGAAGCGTCGGCGGGAGCAGCGGGCGGGCCGGGCCGGGCCCGTAGCGGCGGGTCGGTGGATGGTGCGGCGCGGGCGGGCGCCGGGGCGCGGCCGGCGGCGCCGCTAGCAAAATGTCGATACCCCTGAGCCGGGAGACTGTGCTCCCCACGCAGGTGAGTGCTGCGAGCGGCCGCCGCCGTCTTCCCGCGGCCACGGATTAAAGAATATAGCCGCGACAGCCACCGGGTACATGTGATTCCCGCGCCGTGTGAGGGTGCGCTGACGTAGTAAACCTGGTGAACCAATGAGGCTGTAGGTGACACGTTTACGGTTGGCGTACATGTGTTACCTAACAAAATAGGTACTATAGTAACATAAAGGAATGATACAGATAGTAGAGCTCTACGAGGTAGGTGGAGAAAAAAGATTAAGGTACTTGGTACTTACAAATATTCAGCGATAATTCTTTAATATCTATTTGCGTAAGCACTAGTTATCTTTTTGATATTGATTGATGATCTGAATATTTTCAGGGTCGCGCACGTACACATTTTAAAATAAGATTTAATCATATTTTTTTCCGTGGGGCGTGCCATTATTTTGATACTACATTAATTAATTACGTTCGATAAATATTGTCAATATTACTAGTGGTTGTAGCGTGATGGACTCGTGATAAAAGAGTCCATATGCCGGCTAGAGATAGCAAATGTTAGAATATTTACTGGAAATATCAGATATTATTTTATTTTATCAAGCAAATGTTAAGAGGACTGTAACCTAACTTATTTATTATTGATAAAAATTGAGAACATTAATAAACAAATAATTATTTTCCTCTCAACCCATTCCATTGACTTTGCCTACATAGATATCTAATTTAACTATTATTTGTAAGTTATTGTGTTGTTTAAATACTCTGTATTTTCTCATGTGAACATTTCAATCATAATCATACTCACTTTCTTTTTGCGAAAACAGAAGGCTTATTATGTAAATTATATAACTGTTACCACCACTGAACTTAAAAGCTGTTGTTTTTCCTAGCTATAAATAAATACTTAATTAGGAAGTACGTAAAGTGGAGACACAGAAAACATTATACTATTACATTATTATTATTAGGTACATTATTTATTCCGTGGGTAAAGTAATCGGAACTCTGCTTTTTTCCTCTGTACTGTACAACTGTACAAAAAATATTACACAGAAAGTGTATCTAACATATTTTCTTTTATTAAATAATGTATCTCTACTTGCGTGTATCAACACTAACTCTTGAATAGGTAGGTGGTTTTTCAGCGCCTTATCTGTAGTGTTACGCTGAAATAATACTTGCGAACGCACAAACATTGATTTCAGTACTTGTGTGACGTGTTTATCCAGAAACGTACGCAAGTGATAAAGATTATCTACTTACCTCAATATTTTGGGGCAATTACGCATAAGTAGAGTAAGTATTTTTTTAGAGCGTTGTACTTTTATGGGAAATAAATGTTAGGGTACACAAATCGCTGTAGTAGGTAAAACATACTCTTTTTTTCTATAGTCCAAACCCTGGGTACCTATGTTGCTGTCGGTTTTAATAGCAGGTAGAGTCTACTTCTTTTACTTGCTCTCGTACGTAGGCTCTACTTACTTATGCGCTGGTCAGTGCGTCAGTTCATGAGACAATCTGTTATTAAAGATGTACTTCAAGCTAAGTTTAGATTAGCATCAAAATTTGCTGAAATTTACTTCCACTATCGATATCAATGACTTCCGCAAGCAATTCCTTTACTAAATGGAGCTTTCCGCGATTGTTTATATGGTAGAAATTGCTTGCGGAAGTCACCTTCTGAATGTTTTGTGTCTAGTCTAAACCTAGCTTTAGGCTGGTGCTCTATTTTTTTCGAGCCAATGATTTGAAATTAAATATCTAATGTACCTAATGGCACTGTAAACGCTTTTTGCCAAAAGGAAAAAAAAACACTGATCTGTGCGCTCTACATATTATCACACGGGACAGTTATATTACTTGTCGTTTTTTAGCGACGACAATCTCTATCAAAAAAAAAGTGTGTCGAGTCAATTAAAAATGGTATGTTCACGTGATTGAATTCACGAACTCTACTTAAAAGATTCGTCATGAAAATCAGTAGCGTCATATAGAGTCTATGTTGCAGTATCAACATAATTAAAGTAAAAACAAAATTATGCGGCTAAAACTTATGTAATAATAGCGAAACTGAGAAAATCCTAGTAGAGTACATAGTGGGTATAAATCGTATGTACATGAATCCTAAAACGAGATTGTAGCCAGTGTGTGCGAGTCCTAACGGTTGCGTCTCAACTATGGCTCGGTCGTAAACTTGACGTTGACAGTTAGCAGAATTGGGCCCAAGGTGGATCGATGCGCGACCGCCACATCAACCAAAGGGCACGCTACTTTTAGGGCACGAAATACAATTGCTCATTGGCTCCGTAAATTAAGAACCTGGGTAATATATTGTGCATATCTTTCCAGGATTAGGGTTGTCTTCTTATGATGTTAACTTCTACAAATTTTACCAAATTACTATGCTACATAAATTGCATATATGAATAGATAGTTGAATATTTCCTATAAGTACCAATCTACTAAAAAAGTAGAGTCTTAAGGTCCTTGAGTCGTTCGTTAGTCATTTTAGTTGGTACACATGGTGTTCAAGCTAAAAGTTAATCTCTACATATTTTTTCTGTGGGAACAAAATCCATCGCAGTGGTCTTGACATTCAGAGAGCCTCTATTTCGAGTTTTCAGAGCCACCGGTTCGAGCCGCCGGCGCCGTTGTCAGTCACCCAGTCAATTAGTCCTGGCTAACTGTAGCTTTTATAGTCTAACCGAGCCAGTTATATTTTCACTATTGTCACTCTCGTAAGCCAGGTTCAGGTTTCATGTACGAACATAGCATAACACATTTCAAAACTCATTTGCCGATCGTACAAATCAAATTGAAATAGAGCAATTAACCATAGTACATAATCAAATGTAGAGCACACTCGTGTTTGGTGTCGGCTGCAGGCCCGATGAATCTTAATAATAGCACTCCTTGATGTTGGCCAATCAGAACCGATCATAATGCATTCGAATGTGGGGCACATTTTCATTGAACAAACCGAAACGGTAGGGTAATTAAGCATACCGTTTTAACTGCAGTCTGTGTGAAGAGGTAGAGTCATAAGTTGAGGTAAAAGTCGAATACTGTCTCAAGGTGCTATGGAACAGAAGCATTTGTTGATTGATTACCTTTTTTAAAACTGTTTGTATACACGCTTAGTTATAGAGCTTGATTTTTAACTTTATAATATGGCGAAAGTATGGTAAAAATTTTCTCAATCAGGTTGTGGCCTTTTCCAAAATCTTGTTCTTACGTACCATATTTGTATGGAGTTCGTACGAACAATTACGTTCAATTAGAATGAGGCTGTAGGCCACTAATTATCGTCAAAATCCAGGCAAGCGGAGCTACGGATATTTTCTAGTACCAATTTTATAAACTTTTTGTGACTATCTAAGGCGGTTTAATGAAGTTAGCTAAATGTTCTCTGGTTTTTCTCGAGGATTAACGCTACTTATCGTGGACCTAATCCCAGTTCCACACAAGTTCGTTGCTTCGTAAAGTTCAAGGCTTTATTGATCCATCAGCCCGAGTGCAAGGTTGCTCGGCTATTTTCGGGCGACTATTTTCACATTTCTGTTCCCACGATAGTTCTATCATGTATTCTAGTCTGCATAATTCCTGTTGTGTAGAATACTAATGTCAGTTTAGTGTTACAAAAAACTTGCAATTTCAGACTAAATAACACGTTTTTAGTGCTAATATTAATGTCACGTCTGAATCGGAATGGAAATATGTGAGATGTTTAGTGTGTGATTTACAATCATACTTCGGTTAGTAATAATTAGGGTGCTGGTGTCTTGGTGACTCAACTCCTTGAGAAAACTTGATTAGTTATCGTTAGTTTCTCATTCTTTTCATATTTTCATTACCTCTTGTTCAGAAACTGTAATATTACTTAAAAATTTCTTGTGCTTCTATAAATCTAGAAGGATCTGGATAAATAAGTCACGTCTTCTATTGTATTGACGTCGAATCAAAATGTAACTTGCACAAACCTCCGCTTTACGTGTTGCATTGTCAGTAGCGGCGGTAATTTCTTCAAATCTATACATCATCATCAACACAATACATTAATCTGATTACTGTTTGGTTATGGGCAAAATTAATCCCAATGTTGTCTGATCAATTTTAGCTAAGTACCCTACATTACATTATATAAACTAACTACCACTAGACCAGTAACACGAGTAACACGTATTAACTCTAATAGACATCATTTTCGCTATAAGTAACAGAAAATGTTGCACACCAACATGCAATCAAGTCGGCGGTACTTAACATTATCTTAATGAGGTGTTTAGGCAACCGGCAGGTGAATAGGGTCACACCTCTACATAGTAGAGTTACAGGTAGAGTCAGTGTCCGTGCAGTTCTTGGGTATGCCATACGCATTACATGCACGTGACTCATGGGTTCTGCGAAGCGATGGTTATCTGTAGGCGGAGCTTTTTGTAGAGTCGCTGATGCTACAATGACCACACTGTAGAGCGTCGTAGACGTTTGTGATGGTCCAGAAGATTCTAAAATACAGTACAGATTTATGGCAGATTAGCTTCTGCCCGCGACTTCGTCCACGCATAATTTATCCCACGGGAACCATACATTTTACCGGGATAAAAAGTAGCCTATATGCTATTCCAGACTATAATCTATCTCTGTGCCAAATTTCATCCAGATCCGTTCAGCCGTTCTGGCGTGATTGAGTAACAAACATCCATCCAAATTTTCAGATTTATAATACTAGCTTTTGCCCGCGGATTCGTCCACGCATATTTAAAAAAAAAGTAGCTTATGTGCTATTCCAGACTATAATCTATCTCTGCGCCAAATTTCATCCAGATCCGTTCAGCGGTTCTGGCGTGATTGAGTAACAAACATCCATCCATCCATCTATCCATCTAAACTTTCACATTTATAATTTTAGTGGGATTAGTGGGATATTGGGATCCATTTAAATGCTTTTTTTGTTCCATAGAGTTCTCAACTGAAGAATCTTGTCGACTTTATGTTAGTATTATGTGATAGACTTATGAGTCTAGTCTCGTAGTAGTAGTCTAGTCTAGTCCGTCTCTAGTGATGAGAGGATGTAGCTTTACCTTTAAATTTCGTTGGTTTATGATGTCATCAACCAAATTCTCAACCTCACTGAGTCATTACCCGTAACACCTTGAAGAGACCGCCGGATATAACTATATCCGTTATAACGTTCACCTCTTTTCCTCATTTTGCAATATTTGTATAGCTTTGGGAAAATTTGTGTGATGATTACATCAGTATATTTTCAAGCAAATACTAATTGTAAGTAACGAGTATTTCTTTCGCATCAAAAGAGTATATAAACAACTAAACAAGGTTTTAAATATAAAAGTTTTTAATGATAAACTTTTTAATAAATCTCGTTTCGTTATCTACAACAAAAGAAATATTATAGTTACATTTACTTAAAGGTATATCTAAAGTTATCCGTTTTACGATCATAATAAAAACTTTATGTAGATAATTTACAGTTCACTGTGTGGAGTGTTGGCAGTTATCTTTTTTCTCTCCTGTTCTCTGTAAAACGAACAAATAATGGCCGAACTTAAAATTTCAAAAAAAATGAAAATACTATTTGGTCGTTAACTATAAGACCTAAGCATGTAACACTTACGGACCATTAGATCAGTAACCGATTGTTTGATGTTCTGGTAACAGACGCTTACTAATCTAACGGTTCGTTAGTGTTGTTGGTGAACTCCACCCTACAGTGTGGATAAGTCGACCGCGTTTCGATGGCCCCTATTACTATAAATGGATACCGAGTGTTTATTTTGTTAAAATTTTACTCACTAAATAAATAAGTGAAAGTATCCACGATGATACGATCCAGTTGTTAAAAAAAAGTAGTCTAGAGTAGGTACAATAGCAGAATCATAAAAAAATCCAATCCTTTTCTCTCCTCTGCGTTCGCTGTCCGGTTTTTGTCCAAACACTTTAGAATCTAGATGTAGAGTCGATTGTTATTATAGCATTTTCTATGTCTTGCTCAGTTTTATTCTGAGAATATTTTTCAGAGATAAGTGCTTTATAAATGTATTTCGCAGAACAGAATGCTACACTTACCTTAACATGATTCTTCTGATGCGCCAAGCTACTTTTGATGTTGACTGTACAATAAAGTAGAAGCTACTAAGTTAGTACCTTACCCCACTCGAATTTTATTACGTCTAGACAAAGTGAAGTGGTTCATACCTACCTAATGCATGCGAGCCCTTTTGCTAACTAGGTTATCCTCGGGCTAGGTCCTTATCGCAGTACATTGTCTGCATCTGAGCTGCCCTTATTACGATATTCGATAGCAGTTTATGTTCGTACCGTATTGGAAATGTTACGCAGAGTGTGATTTAATACGCGTTCATATTCAGTTACTTGGATGGTTAATGTTTATGACTGCATTTAATTATATGATAAGATACATGTAAGATTGATGTAAGATTGTTGTTGATTGTTGATTTATGTAAGTACACCCCCGTATTATTTTTTCTTTAGATCCTCTCCATCGAAAGGTTGCCTGGTAGAGATCACTATTAGTGATAAGGCCGCCCATTTTCCACTTTCTGTGTAAATTGTGTAATTATTTATAAATGTTTATTTTTCTAGTGGTGGATTAATAAAGAGTTATCTATCTATCTATCTATAGTAAAATGTCGATCTAGTTAAATATTTATTAGCTGTGTGTGTTTGTACTACTGCTACTACTAGTACTAACTGCAGAGATTTGGTTATGCTGCCTCGAAGTTCTGCACTTGCTCTATTTGAGTAAATTCAGTCCATAGTCCCATAACCCGTTAGAGAAGGTATACACATAAGTCACAAGTCTAGTAGACTTCACAAATTCACCAAAAACCTAGAATAAAAGATATCTGACGATTCTGAAACAGTCCCTTACTGGAACAAACAGATTTCTTTTCCTATTTTTCACGATTAACGGCCATTCCCTATATTTAATTAATCTCTGGTTTTGGCTTACTTGATGTGTGATATTCTGTATGTCTTACTCTTTTAGTTTTAGCATCCCTATGGACATACTCACTATTAGGAAACCAAGCGTGGAAAATTATAAAAAGGTACAAAAACACCTATCTAAAGGAAATCGCATATTATAATGAAGTATCTTTTTATCGATAAAAATAAAAATGCATCGAATCGAAGGTTATATGTGATTAATACCCTGGGTGCGGCCTTGTTTTCCTGCGAGCATGCATCGCGTTCTTTCAACACATTCAACACAACATTGGATGCTTATCTCGCGATTGTAGATATCCGCACTTTGTACGATCCCTTTATCGATGTTGATAACGATACGATAAAGAGTGCGGCACTGTTTTGGTTATCGAATATTTATGCTGTTTTATATTCAAAGTTTATTTGCTTTTCCTTATTCTGCACGGTTTAGACTTGTGGACTAGGAATCATTATTATTCGTTGCCTACCACTCACCTCCTTAGTAACTATCTACCTACATTTCACGATTGGGTGAGAAAGTCTTTGAGGCATTGGGAACTAAACCAGAAACACCTGCGGAGCACCCAAGTTGCCCGAATCTAGCTTGTAACGTTTAGACAGAGGCACATCCTTAATCTCGTAAATTTAAAAATGCCATCGCAACCTCTCGCGGTCTGACGGTACGTATATAGTCGCCTGCACATATGTACCTATGATAACATTTCCAACATAAGCTGAGCTCTTTATTATTGAACACCGGTAATTAAGAGTGGTCAGCTTATGTTGAAAATCTTACCATACGTGTGCAGGCGACTGTACATGGATAGTTTCGTGGGTTCATTAAGAATTCGTGCGAAACAAAAGTCGAATTCCTGGCAATGTTTTCCTCCCGAGCCAGTTTCGACGGCAAAAAGTCAAAAGCTTTCAAATTACGATTACTATACATAGCGTGCGTGATTTCGCGGAAAAGCCTGTTCCTTAAATAACCGCGAATGTTGGCCGACGGCTTCTTGCGGCTCGGCCTCGGCGGCGGCCTTTGGACCGCTTCGGGAATGCACCCCACCCTTATTAGGCTACATAATAATATCCTATCTCCTGACGCTTCGATTGTCCGACCCAGTTTGGAAATCGATGGCATTTTTAACAATCGTATAAAAGTGAGTTTTTGTATAATAATCGCCGACTACTTTGGAATCTCCCCGAATATTTTTTTCGGATTGCAGACTCGTGGAAAGGAATTCGTGAAAATACCAAAAGTATTTGAAACGACCGGGAATTTATAGCAATCAACATCAATTTTAAAGTTCTCAGCCTATCGTAGCGATATCGCAAGTGTAACACTTGTTAAACTGTTCCATTGACATTTTAAATTAAATTAAGCGCATGCGAGTTGCGCGTAAACAATTTAGGGCCTAAAATACCGGGGTCTGTCGCAAGCCTGCCGAGCTCGACGACCGCCAGCGCCATATAAGGCGGTGGCACATCGAGGCCGGCTCGCGCGCAGCCCTCTCCCAGCACCGCGGCTAGCCATCCGCCATTGGCAGGACCAGCCCCCCTAGCCAAGTGGCTTCGTCTTCATGCGTTTCTACAAAACGCTACGCTTAAATGTATGGAAATGACATTAGTAGATTACGTGACTTATGTCATTCCCATACATGAATCGTAGCGATTTGTAGAAACGCTTTTAGACGAAGCCTCTTGGCTAGGGGGCTGAGACACTCATCACGACCCACGAGTCGCCGCACTATAACCCTGCTAACCTTTTAACTTTGTTCGCAGTTCTTCTCGAAATAATACCTACCAACAGCGAAGATATTATCTCAATTTTAATTGTAGGCCACTGGAAAGCGGTTATTTGCATTATATCATTTTGTAATAACATATCGGCCGGCCGCATGAACTTTAATCCGCTTACACTGAATATGTTCGAGAGTGTATTCGAGAATCAACATCAATACCTACGTCAGCTCAGATTCGTATCACGAAAGTCTCTCAGGAGATGACATGGGGACATGGGGCGCGAAACTCCCCGAGATAAGACACGTCGCGAAAACCAGGGCAAATAGTTACTCGCTATAACAGCCTAATCAAAAGCTAGCCTCCGGCTTGCTCGTCTCAGGCGAGCTAATCTAATGTCGACTTAATAGCTTTCGGCACTTAAGCTGCAATTTCATTGAAAGCTAATAAGGACAAGTGGCAATCGCACACGGCAGCCTCAATCAGGGTGTATGACTTTTCTGATACGATGAACTTACCATCTCATGATCGTAAAGATAAATGGTACCTACTACGGCTTGTAATTCTATGAATATCGTGCTAATATACAGAATGTTTCAAAAGTGCGAAATAATTCTTGGGGGTTTGGATGAGTATGGGGAATAGAATTAAATGCTATACAATTTGCTATTTGCTACACAATTGGCTATAAAACCCGGCCAAGTGCGTGTCAGACTCGCACATAAAGGGTTCCGTACCACCGTAGAATAAAAACGTCAATAGATGTGTCCATATGGCACGCATGCCTCACCCGAGCACTCATATTATGACATTACGTCTATGCGTTCCGACGTCAAAAGTGAGTGTTCGCGCGAGGCATGCGCCTGATGAAGACGCCGCCAATAATATCAAGTTTCTTGTATTCCCCTTTATTTTTAAATTTTATTTTATTTTTAGTATTTTTTGTTGTAGTGGCAACAGAAATACACATTCTGTGAAAATTTCAACTCTCTTCCTATTAAGGTTCGTGAGATACAGCCCGCTGACAGACGGACATACAGACAGAACGACAGCTTAGGCTTAGTAATAGGGTCCCGTTGGCACCCTTTGGGTGCGGAACCCTAAAAAAGGGTCTTGATACCAACTATTACTGTAAAATTCAAATGTAATTATTCGTTCTAATTGAGCGATCTTATCAATCGTATATTTATTTATTTATCTAAAATATAACCATGTTTGTACAGGTATTAATTGATGTCGTCTACAGGCACAGCTATAGATATGTGTGTCAGTCAGGCAGGAGTAAATCTGATTATATCCTCGTTAAATATGTAAAACTATTCATGAAGTACCGAGGCCTAAACGTCGGGGCCCAGTTTAATTAAATCGCACCTCCCTTCCGTCCTCGAAATGGTCGCGGTTGTTAATGGAGTTCGGGTTTATGATCCAATTCCCGTTTGTAATGAAAACAAAACAATACCTTTCACTGGTCGTGAAGGATTCGTGTAAAATGCAATGTAGAGTCATAACAAGCTCATGGTATAGCCTTTTGTCGAGAGTAACAAATAGTGAGATTACTTAGTATTAAATTGATAAGAACATTTGTCAATGGATTCTAAGTGCAACAAATAATATATGTACCTATAGAGATCCAAAAATGTTGACTGACCCCTAAAATCCTGTTCATTTTGGGGAAGAATAATTATGGGGAAGATCAATGAACGGTAGAGCTAAGTCTCCCGCCTACTTAGTAACTCTCTCTTCTCTTGTTTTCCTTTTCTTTTTCTTCTTTTTGGTTTTTATCTACAATATAAAACCTCGAACACAGGGCTGGCATGGCAATATGGGTATCTGCAGAATAGGATACATTCATCACATAAATGTACAGTTGACACACTTGTCGCCTGACCACCTTAAGGTTGCATTTTGCTTGCAGTGATCGGCGGCTACCTATAAATCTCTGACAATGTCAGATAGTTGAACTTCTTTAGATGATATCTCATCTGTATCCAGACATGCACACTCATCTAACATTTAAAGATTTATTTATTTCTTGGCATGCTAATAAACGTTGGTGCGGGTTGATATGACGGGTCAATTGATCAGCTAGGCTTGATTTTGCCGTGTATAGTCCTACGTCATAGCGTGATACCGCAAAGTTTGCTACACACGAGAAATATAGACACTTGCTCTACCTTGAGTAAAACGCGTATTTATGTTCGCTTGTCGCTAGTGTCTGCGTAAAATATTTGTATGGTAAATTGTACAGCGCCTCTATTGGCCACCCGAGGAACTAACAATTTATTATTTTACGAAAAGATCTTTATTTATTTTCTCAACGATTACAATATAATCATCACTTACATCGAAAATACAAAGCGACATTTCTAAAACATAGTGGATAAGTGTAAATAAGTGAGAATAAAAGAAGAAGGTAAAATTGGTAATTTGTGTGAAAGCGAAAAATACAATAGCATAGTAATTGTTGATATTGAAAAGCGAGACTCTAACAATTTGTCGTGTAGAAAAGTATTTTTCGTACAGACTAGCCATTCATAGTAGAGCTATTGTACCGTTTAAATAATAAAAATGTTATGTGTTTAGTAGATACCTACTCTGTACATTAATCTATCGATACGTTGACGAAGCACAGTCTACGGAGTATACAACCGTTACTCACAGGTATGCTAGGATGATTCACACAAGCAGCATCCAGTCACATAGAGCCACCTACGGAGTGAACATCCTATCCGACCTAGAAACTGCTCAATAAATCAATAAACGTAATCATCAATCTGGCTGAGAAGACATTTATTACTTAGTGGGTTACCGTGACAAATAGCCAGTTAACCACGTGCATGTAAAGGCAAATATAGCATAGATCTCTAGCCTAATGAGCAGTCTAGATCACTATCGAATGTAGGTAATTCGGCCTAACATGATCTGATATCGAGTTTAGTATGTTATGTAGAGATACGAATGAAAGCAAAAACGGTATCATTGAACTCAAATTGTCGGATATGCGCATCATCTTGTATGTTACAAAATCTAGACACAAATTATACATACCTACGTAGATCGTGTTGACATTGGAATAAATAGGTAGGTACAATCATGTTTATTTTTCTCTGCTCTCAAGATGAAAATTGTCTACAACTACATCATAATTGTATGTATAGTCTGATTTTTAATTAGACGAAGCCAACTGACAGCTGAAAATGTCACTGCTCTATGAATTTGAACCTTATTTGTTCTATTTATATTGAAAAGTGACATAAGCACCTGTCAGCCCACTTCGTCTAATTAAAAATCTGACTATAGGTAGAGTTTGTAGAGTCATTTGTGCCTTGCTTATCTTTTGATGTAAAAACTATAATCTTTAGAACAAGTAATAATTAGCTAAGTTCTCATAAAATTCATGCTAGTTTAAAGAATAAATAAGTCACTCCACTGAATAAGGGTAGATACAGCGTTGCGATTCGACACGGCGACAACTTATCGCAATTAGAGTGGCCATACAAGAGGATGATAAATCGTGGCGACAGGCCGGCGACGGGCCGGCGACACTCGGACGACACTTGCGACTTTCCGATGACTTTTTGAACCGGTCCATTTTGCGATGTCGTTTATCATGACGAGAGCTTTTACATGTGTCTTTGGCATGTGTTTCTTAGAAACGTTAGGCGGCTAAGAATAAAAAAGTGAGGGATAACAAATCGTTGTCCGTATTTTTTGGCGGGAGTTGAGAAATGATTCTTCGTCACAAGTATTTTAAGATGAAATTTGTTAAAATATAAAATTAAGGATTAATAGTCAACCCATTTATAGGTACGTATAATATGTACCTATATAGGTACTTTATGAACTTCTACATACGAAATGTAGTCATTAATGCAGACAATCATTTGCGTTAGGTACATACAATTGTTTTGCACAGGAGATTTCAAGCTGTTTTGTTTGAATATGAAAGCCGATTATAAACGAATAAAAGATAAAAACCTCTAACATGCAACTGTTCCAAATTGGTTAGACTAGTTCTCAGACCGAGTTATCAGATAAAATCTGTGCCATCGGAACAAGATGAAAGAGATAACGAAGCGTTGAAATAACCACTGATAACAGTTATCTAAAAATCGCGTTCATAACCATCTCAGAAGTACTCAGAACTGAAGTCACGAGATTCGTAAATAACCCGGAAACATGGAATACTTAAATCCAACAAATATGTTCATTTTATCAAGGCAGTCTTGATTATAAATATGTAAAAGTAACTGAGGAAGATTGTACGCTACCTAATCTTAAAAGTCAACAAACACATTTAAATGTGAAGGTTAGTCTCGTAGGGCATTGGTCCTGCTTCACATGTATAACTGAAAATTAAATAATTTGATTATAACGACGCCAAATATAGTTCAAAAGGCCTAGTTTAATTTGTGGTCAATGTAGGCCTCTCCCAAGACTTGCTTTCAGTCAACTAATGTGACTGCTTCATAATCGAAAGGTGAACGTTTAATTTCTACATTTTAAATTATATAAATCTTGATTATTCATATTAATTATTTTATATTATTGACATTATCAGCTATCTTTTGACATTTACGTTTCAATGTGACATTTCTAGTTTATTATCACATTTACTATCATTATTATTATTTGATTAGGCAGGCAAAAATTGTACGCCGTATAGGCAGTTCATAGAGAGCTAAATATTTTCAGTAACCATGTTCACCTCTGTACTTACCTATGATACACAATAAATTAAATTGAATTGAATTGAACTAATGAGAAAACGTTAATTATGCTTCTCACTTGTTTCATTAAGAAAATCCAGCGAATTGGTGAGAAAAAAGTCTCACTAGTTCCATAGAAAAAATTGTCAGTGGAACTATAGGTATACCACAAGTGCTGTGCCGCGCCTTGGGTATGCGCGGGGAGGTGGGAGGGTGGGACGGCGAGAGCGATGACGGGTGGGGGAGTGGGACGGCGAGAGCGATGAGCCCCCCGTGTCGCCGCTCGCGTACCTAAGGCGCGGTACTGCTACTGCGGTATACCTATAGTGAAAATGAACAAGAATCTTTGGTTCAAATGCTTGGCTCACGTCAGAGGTGCAAAATTTGGGACGTTTGGATCACAAGTGCGCAACGCTTAACTGGACACAATTAGGCACATCGTTTATAACACCTAATTATGAGGAAGGTCAGCAATAATGTTCCGGTACATTGACACTGCAATAACAATGTGATTAGTCTCGTGTCAACGAACCCGTACCTTGTAAAAAGTAACTTGAACCTGTCCGCCGCATTACCTACTGCAATTGACTCTATATCTGTCGATAGCGACTTGTGCTACCCTGGTTTAAGTGTATTAGGTCTGGATACGTCGATTGAACCTATATGACTCTATATTGTATTATAGTGACGAAATAAACAATATTTTTGAGTTTATTGGAACATGGTTACTTTGCACAGGGCAGGACTTGGCTCATGAGTTTTGAGAGAGTAAAAACTATTAAGTTTTGTGATTTTACAATTGTAGAGAGAAAATAGGTGGGAATTACTTTCGTCGTGAAAAGAGTCATAAACATAAGCTAGTGTTTATACAAATAAATAAAAAAGAATGTGAAATGTCCCAGTAATCTTATCGCTATCTCAAATTAAAGTTCAGCGAAGATCCTGCTCGTTCAGATAAGTGAATATAAATTGCTGTTGTTACGTCCATAGTCGGTTCGGTGAAAAATTGCGCGGCCCGTTGAAGCGTCGACAGACCAAACATAATTTAACTTTTGTTAATTAAATGTGCTTCGCTGACGGCATTCGAAAAGAAAGGCATACCGTCACGCGGCCGCCGACCGTATTGCCGCCGAACGGTACTGCAAAAGCCATCGGTATCTACGGGAATCCATTAATACATTGGCTAAGTGGCACTTTGAATCGACATAAAAAGTCTTAAGAGCTTTTGCGAGCGTTACTTTCGACCATTTATCTAGTAGAAGAGAGACGATTATATTAATCAAACGTACCCCTGTTCCCGCTCCGGTCTACTCGTAGGTATAACTCTTGACTTTCACTGATCAAATTTTTGCTAAAAGCCGGTCCCCATTCGCGAAAGTGGTTGGTCGGGTGGGCAGTCTTTATGTAGGTATCGGTGGTTAGAGGTGGCTAGACACGGCAGTGCGTGGTCTCGCGCCCCGCTTAAGTATCCTGTTACAATTACTTTTAAATGCTTACCTGTATTGCTACCAGTATTATGCTGATGTCATATGCTTGAACGTAAACGTGAAGTTCAGGTATTACTGTATAATCAATAAACATCGAATGTAGTAAGTATTCAACATGTTATTAACAAAAAATGCGTTGGTAGTATTATGGGTGCAAACACAATTTGATGAGTCTATAAAAAAAGGTGTCGAGTAACATATACACCGTGTTTATGTTCATTTGCTTTAACTTCGACATAGTGCTTGGAACATTAACATAAACGTATCCCTTAAACCGTTTTGCGATATTCGAAAAAATAATTAAAATAAGTAACAACAATAACACATTAGTATTGTCAATTTGACGTGACACATGCGAGAAAATTAAAAACAACATCAAAATGAACTCATTTATTTAAACCTTGTCGTACATAAGGAACATTGAAAACTCTTTACTTACGAACGAGAAGAAAATAGTATTTGGTTATGAATTAAGAAGATTTTACACTGGTTTAATTGAGATTAGTGATTAAATTTAGATTTTAAATAATTTGAAACCGGTACGAGTTAGGCACTTAGTTTCTTTGAGAAATTAACTCAATAAGACGTACGGAATTTACCCTTAAAGTTAAAGCAAATGAACATAAACACGGTGTATATGTAGAGGCTATGCACACGGAGCAACTTTAGTTGCCGAAACTATCCACTTTTTAATAGTTTTTTGGCAGTTGCAGCAAACAATCGCCAGTTGCAGCAACAGTTGCTGCGATTGCCGCAACTGTTTCGCAATTGTTTTATATGAAAACAGCTAGTTGCGAGTTGCCAGTTGCCTGTGTGCATAAGCCCGTATAGTAATGATTGAGATCCAAAGTAGAACAAAAAACAATAATAATGAGTATCAATATCATGTCATGTCATCAATATCATTCTTTTGTTTCATGTCGTCGTCATAATATCGACCTCTGAGGGGGTTCAACAATTAAGTTTCGTGACTGCACATAATTAAAGGCTTTAATGAAGTAACTATTAGAGATAGAGCTACACGATACCTTGTTGTTTAAACGGAAACATTTACTGCAAATTGCAATTAAGATCCTTGTAAACTTAATTTATATTGAATCATATTTACTGTTAAGTGTTTTTAGAAATTTGATACTAGTCGGTGTTCGTTCGAATGTGGTGTTTCTGATCGCTGGATATCGAGTATTATCGAGCCTCGGGCATCGAAAATTAACAGTTATAATACTAAAGCTCTATGATCAAGATACGTCGTTGCCAATTTAAATTCCTATAATATAATATAGAGTTACAGATCGCGGTTGCTTTGTTAGAAATTCTAACCGGAATCAACAGGGCATAAATGTTTTAGTGCGTGCAAAAACCACAAATGGAAACTTTCTACATGAACGAGGTTGAGATATTGCGCACATATGTGCGGGCGAGGTTTATGTACGTTTTAAAGGTATATAAGGCACAAGTGAGCATGTACAATGACGTTTGGGGCGGCGCAAAAAGGGGCTTTTGGGTTGTATGCAAACAACTGCTAACTCGAGCCACCCCCGGGCTCGGTCCGCCCGCTTAGGGCCACAGCAGACATGCTACTTTTAGCATCGGCGATCGGCGATTTTGCGACTATAGAGAGAGAGAGGGACTGCAGGGAGTCGTCAAGACGCGACGCAGCATCGATACAGTCGCAAAATCGCCGATCGCCGATGCTAAAAGTAGCATGTCTGTTGTGGCCCTTAAACCGGACATTACTCCGCCGTTTCAACCAGTAACTATGTTACAGATAATTGAATTTCCTTTCTGATAAAAAGGAGGTTCATTTCTGAATATCCGCCTTAAAACAGGAAGCCTTTATGGATCGACATGATCCTTTCTTTACGAGGGTAGGTACCTATTACAGATATTTTTATGTCTATAATGTTTTATTCGGTATTTAATTTTGCTATTACTTTCAGGGTATTTGTTACTTAGTGGTTATATTTTTTAAATATGTATTAAAGCGATGAGGATACTTAGGATTTATTATACACGACCTTGTAATCGCCTCTACGCTCAGGAAGTCTTCTTTTTTTAGTGTAAAATTTACTTCATGCTTAAGCATCAGCTTCAAGCCTTTTTTATATAACTATAAAGTGACAAACAAGTAGGACGGAGGAAGGAGAAGAGAGAGTGAAGGTTGGGCTTCCAGCTCTATCACTCATCGTACAAAACGCAACTAAAATAACTAATTTACACCGATATCCTGTGAGATATACTACCCCGATCGAGCCAGCCATATGAGCTCAACCACCGTTAACTTCATCACCTATTATAATATTTCATGTGCCTCCCAGTCTCCCCGCTATGAATGTTGATAGTACCTATTAATTCAACCTTTTAGGGTGTCGCCCGAGTCGTAGGCACGCGCACCCACGCTTCACGCATTAAATTCAACTCACGTCCCAACAAATTGATATAAGCGCACGATTTTAAGAAATGACGTGTATAAAAACACATTACGAACTCTATTTAACATTCGTAGAGCACCTAAAATGATACAATGTGCGCGCACACTGAATGCATAATAGAATGAGGCGTTGTATTGTAGCGAAACCCGAAGAATAGCTATTAGGATTCTGCGATCGGCTTCAATGCCATTCGTCTCACTTTAATTTGATTTTAAGTACCTAGTACATTATCCTATTGATATTTTACTTTTAAGTTGCAATTTGTCTGAATATTGTCCTTGTCTGAACTTTGCATGTCTGCAGCTTGAGTCTGAAATTTTGAGTCTAGACGTGTGTGGTTACATTATTTTCACGAAACGTAACGTAACCGGTGACGTCAAAGGCGTCACCGGTTATTTAATAGGTGATTTTTGTAACTGGTTATTTTTGTAACCCTATGCTTTTCGTCACTACTAGCTTCTTGTATAGAAAAATACAAACATTGTTATTTGTTACTTTTAGATGTTTATGGGTGACCGGTGACATAATACCTATGATGTCGTTCGGGCTACAGCTAAATAACCTGCTACAAAAATTACCAGTTACTCGTTCGTCGCGTAAACAGTGATTCGGTGAATTAGCTCGTAACCAGTTAATGTAACCGGTGACGTGAAATAACGCTCACGCCTAGTTACTAATCGCCGAGTCTACTAATGAATGGTATTTACACAACAGGTAATCGCGATTTCATGTTTCTTCGAATTTTAGTGTATGTTTAAGTTGTGTTTATTTGTTATCGGCGTGTAGCTTAATGTAGCCAGCAAGGGTACAAGTGCAATGTCCAAATTGGATGTAATGAGGAACTCGTGTGTAAATATTATCTGATGGTTGACGAAATGTGATTGTCGTGACTCTGCGTGATGCACACAGCTCCCGAATTCTGCTAAACAGCCACTTACTTTACTGGTACTGGTATATGAATTTATAATTATAGGCTGTTCTAACAATATTTTAAATTTTAAATTAATAATAGTAAAGCATTGACCATCTTAAAAGATATTAGTAGTGTTTAAATTAATGATTTAATGACTTTTAGCCAGGACCAAAAATATACCTAAGTATTTTTTTAAAGTTAGATAGTACAGAAAACACTGGATTGCAAGAAAGGAAAAGTACCGTTTAAAAATTTTGCCATGTATCATAATGTAACATCGTAGTACGCTACGCATCCCAAAGATGTGTAGTTAGCTATCGATACCGACACGAATCATAACATCGACATCCCGCTCACATCGGAACATGTCTGGGCCCCTAGCCAAGTTGCAAACGATTCATTTCTCTTCTCTATCTACACTTGCGAACGCCTAAGCTTATGCGAAGATAGGAAGCGAAAAGTGGCTAGCCAAGTTGACACGACTGTGCTGAACGCTTATTCTACGATGCCGATCGCTAAACAATGGATTTTAGTCTGTGGCAAGCGTTCATCGATTGGTGCGTTCCATTCACTGTTCATTTTGTTATTTTCGTTCACAAATCTCGTTCCACTCGTACCAACTTGTAGTACTGAAAGTGATCATTATTATCGTTTTTAACACTTTTTCTGGACGAAAATAACAAAAATTACGTTTAATGGAACGCAGCAAACGTCACACTCACTGTTGTTTACATGTTTTATAATGTTGATTCTAAACATTGTATCGTAAATTCCATTACTTGACATTGGCAGAATCATATTGGGCTTGACCCAATGGAGAGGCCATTAATAAAAAAGGTGCTTCAAATTTAAGTACCTACCTAAGCTTAAAAAACCCCACGGATTAGAAATGTTTATCAAGGACTCCCAAAAGAAATGTTAGGTGTGTACCTATGTTAAGTGTTTGTTTTTGTTTGCCATGGATAAATGGGTGGAACTTTAGCCAGCCGGAACAGCGCTGTAATTAATGGAAGGTACGTAAATGAGTACTTGTTTCAATAATTTCCCTGTTAATTAAATCTGTATCATACCTACTCAGACACACAACCACTATTATCTCAATGCTTTGAACATAAACAATGACGTTATAGGTACGGGCGTAAACTACTTATTAGTTGTTTATATTTGGCCCTTTGCTTTATCATGTTTCAGTCATTAAGATATAGTATGTAGGTAAGGGCCCAGCAAGGAGCTCAAAGCCCGATAAAGTGTGAATGTCTGTGGGGGAAGCTGTGAGAGGTTATGTTATGTATCTTATAAGTTACATTCTAATTACAAACAATATTTTCTTGTTTTCAGGAACAACGTCATCATCTCCGACTCGTCTTCACTGCCACCCCTTTGGAGACTTTCCACACCCTCCATGCTACCTATAGCTATTGTTTAATTTATCAGAAGAATAATTTCATCACATAATTGTTGGCGATGCTACCTAGAAACAATGACATCAGCGCGGTGCGGTGGTCTGCGTGAATCAACCCTTGTTCTCGACCGAGCTGACATAGCCGAATTGCACCATGGAACGAATAAACAAGCGCTGCGATACGAACTGTTTTAAATATAGGCTTGGCAGTCTTGATTTAGACCTTGTGAAATAAGTACTAGTTGGGCTTTGTAATTAATTATTATCACATTATAACTATTTGAAGCCGCATATGCGTGTTTTAGTACAGTATTCCTTAAAGTCATTGCTTACATAATTTAAGATTTCAGCCAAAGACGTCCACTGCTGGACAACATACCTACGTATCTTTTATTTCACTTTCTTGCAATGTAAATCTGGTTTTTATTTTTCTAAATTACCCAGTAAGTACATAACTTTTTATGTGTACTAACCTAACTATGTAATAATATCAATATTTAAGTTAGTACCTAGTTCCTTTACTGAGATTTAATATGTTATTTAATTTACACTGTATTGTTATGTTCAAAATGAATTTCTTATCTAGCCTAGAACTTTTCAAAGAAAGATCAATGTTGAGTTTCCTTGTTCAGTGATATTAGGTAGAATATGAAATAAATTGAATATTAAACAACCCATAAATCGTTTAATTATACCATGGAACATTACACAATATGAAAATAATATACACAGCAGCACAGATTTTAAAGTTTCATACTAATTACACCATTGATAACTTCACCATTACAATTAATTGATAATTGCACGTAAGTATTTTTCCCGGCGTCTGACCCACGTTTCTTTATTACAGGCACACCACAACATATTTTAATTATACATTTTGAATTCTATAAGATATAAATAGTCCAAAATAATCGCTTGTTTTGACAAGTGGTCTCGAAAGTCAAAACCAGAAATCGGTAGAATTGCCCTAAAAAAATCGGTAGATTTGGTCTCAAAATCGGTAGACAAAAAAATCCTATATTATAGACATATTCTCACGCAAAATATACACAAACAACCTCTAAAAAGGGCTGCCAGCTCTTAAAAAAGTAAAATCGGTAGCAAAATTGGTAGAATTTAGCTCAATCCTCAGAAATCTTAAGAAAATCACTCGGTTTCGGTATATCGGTAGAACAGCCCCCAAATCGGTAGAAATACCGAAAAGTCGGTAGGTTCGAGATCACTTCACTTTTCCATCTAAAACACACAGCTGATCGTATAGCCGCCATTTTTTTCTGCGTTCGCTCAGCAAACGTTCACAAACTACGATATCGTTGCGTTCGTGCTTGTCAAACCAGCAACTTGGCTACCATTTGCAACCATTTGTATGGGACTTAGCGTTCGGAAATTGTAGAAACGTTTACGTTCTATTCTATCATAGATAACTTGTCAACTTGGCTACGATTTTTCTATTCGTTTGTTCTGATCGGTGATTTATCGATGAGATATGTCATTCCCATACATTTTTTTAGTTTTCTATTAGCGTTAACGATTGTAGAATGTCAACTTGGCTAGAGGCCCTGATATGCAAATAGACCGCTGATACCATGTCGAGACTGATATACAACCTTTAATTCGATCGACGCTACAACTAATGAATTATTCAACGCTGACTGCAGACAATTTTTTAATGTCATGCGTAGTCATCGTAAGCATGGGCTTCAGGGCTCAACAATACAATATTTCTTAAAATAAAGCAATAAAACCCGCGAATTTCATGATCTTACGAGAGCAGAGGGCGTTAAATGCAATCCAGGTTAATTACCAATATGCAGTACATAATAAAACTTGCAAGTAATTGTAATTGTAGGTACACGGGCCGCATGTAGGTAATGAGGCGTAGAGTTTCCAAATAAAAGTGGTTGAGCTTTTTTAAATTGTCGATATTTTTGTGCGGAAACGTCCAACTCTATACATATACCTAAATGTCAACTCTATCTTGTGTGCCTTTGGTATTGCAAGCATCTATAGGCTACGGTAGCTGCTTAACATCAGGCGGGCCGTACGGTTTGCCACCTTAGCCCCATAAAAAAACTCATATTTTGTTTACCCCTAAACACCAGTAATGTGTAATGATTGTATCTGACTATCCCGCCCTAGGCAATATCCCAGCGCATATATTTTCCTCTCCCGCACAACATCTAATATTGTCAACGCATTTATCTCGTTGAAAAGGGCACCCGCTTACATTTCGGCGCCGGGATGTGGGTCTGTGAGAAATATTCTCACAATAAAAGGAACTTCTTACCGTCCATATATTTTGCCAGAACCAGTCTCTTCAACTTTAAATTACAGACATTTTAGCGAGGATTGTACCAATTGTATTCTTGTATCTTATGACCGATCGTTATTGTGCGCGAAGAGCCAACGACTTCATGGTTTAATGATCTTATAAACTTATCTTTTTTGTAATGCTTTGCTTATCTATGTTTTTTTTTGTTTTTATAACCAAACCGATCAACTTTGTTAGCAGGTTATCATTGTTTACGACTTTAAAAAGTGGCACTAAACGCCCAAACAAGCGTACGGCCCGCCTGATGTTATACCAAAGGCATTAGTTAGTTTCCGGCTCTCTCATAGTATGAAACTACGAAACGCAGCTGTATGAGCTGCTTTACGCCCATATTCTGTGAGAGGGTACTACCCCGGTCGGGCCAGCTCATAAATATGCACTCGCAGCGCAGTCATCTTCACAACATTATGTTCTAATTACAAATTTTCAATCATTTTGCCTAATTAATCAGTTTAGGTTTAATAGGTAGGTAACTTAAGAGAAATAAAATAGAATTTTGTTTAAAATGAGATCTTTCCTTAAGTTTGCCGTATGTCATTACTTCCCAGAATTCGTTCCTTATCAGCGACACTATCGAACGATGTAAGAATACCGTGTGTGTGTTTTCTTTTCAAAATCAACTAGGTATTTCGATTCCTGGGTACGAATATTGTTTTTGCAAAAATCCAATGATGCAGTTTTAGTTTTCATCAAAATCGGCCTCGAGACTCCTTTGAGTACTTTTCGATATTCCTCATAGTTTCGGATTTGACCATCCACGCACACTTGAAAAATTCCTGTATATGAGCTGCAGTCAATTGGCTACAGCTTGGCTCTACCACCAATAAATTGAACGAAAACAGTCATTAGTAAGAGACGGTGGTAACAAATCCATGCTACAAAATAGCTTGTTATACAATATCTCTGAATAAACAGCCGCACATGGCGCCGGCCGGCTGACTTATCATCTTAATAGTGGGACACATGTCATATCAACACAATAATGTAGGTAATTAGGTAGTGTACACACGCGGGGGACGGCTGTGTGCGTGCCATTCACACGACTGTCTAATTAACTCTGATTAATGCTGTTCGGAAATGTAAATATTCTTGTCGCGGAGCATACACTTGTAGGTACTGATAAAGTAGCATCTTTACGGTGATTGCAGATGATTGGCTATGGCTAGTATTGAACTATTCCCGCCCTGCTTGGGTAGGTACGTTGGTACATTCAGTAGGCTGCACATGTCATATAGATGACTCCAATGTTAGGAGCGTTTTCAAACTCCGGTCTGCATCCAAAAATAATAAAGCATAGGTCGAATATCTTCAGGATTACTGACCTGTACCTATCGCCCACGATTTCGAAATTACTGTAGAACAAGTTTAAAAAACATTTTTTATGTATCCAATTCGAATTTCGAATCGCGAATCACTGGATCTTTTCACTGCAATATGCGTTGGTTTTTTTGGTTTGCAAATAGCTGTGTAGTGGTACTCAATTGCCAACGATTGGCTGGCCGCAATATGTGCCGGCTCTATTTACACTTTGCTTTACCATTCGACTTCGGCCTGTGGTAAAATGAAAAGGGTACATAGGTACTATAAATAAAATTAATTTTGGATCGATATCGCCGATAGGTAGGTACGCAGAATTGGACTTCGAAACTGGCTGCTTCAATTACGTGAGTTTATTTTCGAACATGGACATTAATCATATTTTCTGGTGCCTTATTTAAGGACTAATGCCGAAGTTCCAATCTGCTCTGTATCCAAACTGGTTCGGATCGATTTTACATGCGACTATCACCCTCTTGGAGTTATGCGGCTGCATATACGATGTCCGACTATCTTTAGGAAGCGAATCATTCTTCTAAGGTCACACTGAGGTCTTCGATCTACCAACCCACTGTCAAATATTCATAAATATTGGCTGAAAAAATCACGCATATTTTCTTTGATTATGTTACCAGCTTATGTCGGATACTTTTGTGTGGTTACAGTAAAAACAGTGTTTATTGCAGAACCGTGTCCATAGTGGTTTAACAACAAACGTTGCGGAGGCTGCAATTATATTTAAAATAGCCGCAAGCCCGCCCAAGATGGCTTCTGGTGCTATTTAAGACGATACAAGAAAAAAATGAATTTTAGTTTCGGGGTGTGGCTAGCGTCGCGTGAGCTGCCGAAGGATATATCCCTCTCGCTTAGCTAGGACAGAACAGCTATGGAGTAGACTATAGTATAGTTATTTTTTGAAGGAACAATATTGTTTAATTCGTACAATTAAAATAATATGTCCCAGTGCACCTTTTAAAATAGATGAAATGGATGAAAATATTCAAATATATATTTTTGTTTTATATGGGATTTTTATGTCGAGTGTATTTGAAAAAAATAATTTAATTTCTATGTTGTTTTTATTGCTGAAGACAAAGTAAGTCAAAAGAAGACAAACGATACCTACAATATGCTGATAGATACGTATAACAATATTTCGATCGTATCCTATAACCAGCGGACGATCCAGACGCGTCCAACGATACCTCATTAGTCAAATTATTATGATAAAAATAGTTTGGACGTTATACGGGAGCAGATGAACATACATACATATCGGTCAAAATCATAACCCTCCGCCCACCGTAGTCGGGTAAAAATGTACATACTCTGTGTCAGTGACTGACTGCCGGATATGAGTATCTTTTTCATGTTTCGTAGGCAAAGGAATACTTTGGTACTTAACTTCGATGCCGATCATGAAGTCATCAGCGGTGTCATAATATTTTTTTTTACCATATTTAATTAATTTTTAATTTAATTTTCAGTTTTTATTAATTTTATTGATTTAACCATGCATTTATTTTTTGTTTATCTTTTTATCTTTATTTTTTTATCTATCAAAATCACCCTTAGACTGGTTACCGCCACAGGTGACAAGAGGGCTGGCTCTTTCCTTGCTCAAAAAATTCGCTTGACAACAGGAACAGCTTGAATACAGGGAGGACATGCAGCCAGTATCCCACGCGGACGGTATTTGTTTAATTAGGGGTAGGTTGTTATTTTATTGTATTTTATTTTAATTTATGTTATATTATATTGTATTTTAATGATAAAACATGAAAAATAAAAAATTTTTTTTTTTTTTTTAAATGTAATTTTATTTTTATTTATTGTTTTATATTTATTGTGAATTATAATAATTTTAATAATCAATATTGGACTATGTCTGAAACAAATACATTGAATTGAATAATTTAAATACAAAAATTATCACATTAACTCGTTAAATCACGGTTTACACCCGCTAGAACGAAAAAGATCCTAACATGGTAGGACCTGAGGGTTGGCCAGTTAATTACTTAAAATACACTATATTTATTTCAAGAAAACATTCATAAGATCTGAAGGCGTCGGACTCGCACATAAAGGGTTCCGTACCACCGTAGAATAAACACATCAAAAATATCAAGTTTGAGACTTGATATTTATTTTTAAATGTTATTATATTTTTAGTATTTGTTCTGCACCGGCAACAGAAATACACATTCAGTGAAAATTTCAACTCACTACCTGTTACGGTTCGTGAGATACAGCCCGCGCTGACAGACGGACAGACAGACAGACGGACAGCGTAGGCCTAGTACCTAATAGGGTCCCGTTAGCACCCTTTGGAACCCTAAAAAAATATTTTTATAAAAAAAAAAACCGACTTCAAAAAAACCTGATGCACTAAAAAGCCTGAAATAATATTTCTATTACCACCTCTGCCTACCCCTTCGGGAAAACCAGACGTGATGGTGTGTTATCGAGTATTTGGGGTCGGTGCCAATCTATCTTCTTACTTTTATAGTAGGTAGACTTGGCATACCAAGATTGGCACCGACTGCTGTAAATCGTTGAAGAATTCCCTCGTCTGTGTATGGTCTCCATCATCAGACCTGTAATGGCACTTATAAACGATATGGATGCAAAGTTCCCATCAATAGAAATGAATTAAGCCCAAACACCAGGTAATTGCTGTAAATCGTTGAGGAGTTCCCTTGACTGTCCTACGTCTTCATCATCAGACCCCTAATGACAGTCACAACCCATCTAGGTGTAAAGTTCTCACCAATACAAATTAATCAAGCCCAAACACAAGGTAGCTACTGTAAAACGTCGAGGAGTTCCCTTGACTGTCCTACGTCTTCATCATCAGACCCCTAATGACAGTCACAACCCATCCAGGTGTAAAGTTCTCATCAATACAAATTAATCAAGCCCAAACACCAGGTAATTGCTGTAAATCGTTGAGGAGTTCCCTCGACTGTCTTTCGGCTCCATCATCAGATCGACTCCAGACCTTCATAAAATAGTAGTGCTTTAAAATAATTTAAAATTACAAACGCACTAGTCGCCCCTACGATTTTCGAAGGTTCCCCTCGATTTCTCTGGGATGCCATCATCAGATCCTGGTTTCCTTATCATGGTACCACCGCTGGAATATCTCCTTTCCAACAAAAAAAGATTCATCAAAATCGGTTCATAAACGACGAAGTTATCCGCGAACAAACATAAAAAAAAATATATATATATATATATATACGGTCGAATTGAGAAACCTCCTCCTTTCTTGAAGTCGGTTTAAAAAGTAGCCTATGTTCTCCGCCAAGACCCAGTCTATCTCCATACCAAAATTCATCAACATTGGTTCAGCGGTTTAGCCGTGAAAAGGTAACAGACAGAGTTACTTTCGTTTATAATATAATAGATTGAATAGGACGGACAAACATTTTCCTATCCATATCTGTAATGTTATTTTTTACGATAATTTATTGATGTATGATATATTTATTACTTGCCCATCCATACCTACAACAAACGCAATAAAGCGACTCCATCGTTTTGACAAGCAATGTATTCCCACTGTCGGCCCAAGACCATGCTGCAAGTATATAACAGTAAGCGAAATAGGGAGTTTTTACAGAAATGACACGAATAACTATGAAATGACAAGAGATGACACAAAATGACAAGAGATGACACAAAATGACAAGAGATGAAAAGAAATTACACAAGACAAGGAAAAGCAAACGAAAATCACGCTGCAGTGCAGGTCGTAGGTTCGATTCCTGCCCAGGACATGCATTTGTGTGCATGAACATGTCCGCATGTCCCGAGTCTAGGTGTAATTAAGTGTATATTTAGTTTGTATTTACAAACAAAAAGTAGTATATGTAGTAATATCAGTTATCTGGTTTCCATAGTACAAGCTCTGCTTAGTTTGGGATCAGGTAGTCATGTGTAAAAGAATTTCCAAGGATATTTATTTATTTATCATAGGCGTCGGCGGACTGTAAATACTGTACTGTACCTGTAATGTGGCACGACCGTAATATTTTTTCGTAATATTTTTAGAAAAATCCTTCACAGGTCCGACGTCGAACAAGTCCCAGCGGACACTGACAATACAAAGTTAGAGAGAGACATGGTTAGTTCAAGTACTTAAAATGTGAGATGGCGATATTGTGCGCGCGCTCGGAAATAAACAACGTAAGCGCCAAACCACATTTTCTTGAATTAAAAAAAAACTACTTCATGAATTAAAATATGGTTGAAGGGTAGTTTAGATATCATTATTTGCTATGTTTTAGAAATAATTTCGTGATCTAAATCGTAAAAACATCGTGGTAGCAAGGAAAATTGTAAATAATTAGAGCTCATTTCATAAATTTTTTTTATCGAGAAAATTTCATCAAATCGTGATTTGGATTTAAGGATATTCAAGATAATATAGTCAAAAATCATAATCTAAATATAAGATTCCTAGTCCACATACTTACTTAAAGAAAAAGTAGAATAGAAAATCAACCAAATTTCGAACCCTCGTCTTAACTTAACAGAAAAAGTGCGTGACTCGAAGCAGTTTAAAATGTTTCGTGAATGCAACAGATATACTACCAATTACTATAATTATTTTTCTGGTGGATGATGGTTCTACGTACCTACCTATTTCTATTTACATAACAATTATATTTTGGCTTCAATAAAATAAAGAAGCAATCAACCTCAGACAAATTAACCTACGTGGAAAAACCTATCAAGTCTACCAACCTAAAAGCGCCTAAAAGTCCCTAAAATCAGAGGCAATATCGGGAGCAAGGATGTTCTACAAAGGTATGAGCACTTAGCAAAAAAAACGCGCCGACAAGGATACCCACCCCGTGAATTGCATCTTATGTTGACGTTGTTATTTTTCTTTTCTATTATTTTTTCAAATGCGTAGGCTTCACCATAAAAATAAATCCCGCCAGTATCAAATTCTAATTCAAAATATTGGCCTGTCAACCCGTAACATCACTATAAAGAAAGCTTCTCACTGTTTGTTATCAATGATAAACTGGCGGACGTTAGCGCTGGATAACGCACAGACACGGTCTAAAGTGGATTTATTATTAGTGGAGATAATAACTCCATCAGCGGGCTCGTAATGAGGTCCGTCAGCGATACATGCTCGTGTTTGAGCATGTTTATGTGGAGGGTATCTAGTAGTCCGATAATCTGGACTATTTTCGGGTTGAATATAATAATAATAATAATATCCTGGGACATTTTTGTACACACGGTTACCTGATCCCAAACTAAGCTGAGCTTGTACTATGGAAACCAGATAACTGATATTACTACATATACTACTTTTTTATTTGTAAATACATACTTAATATACATATACACCCAGACTCCGGACATACAGACATGTTCATGCACACAAATGCATGTCCCGGGTAGGAATCGAACCTACGACCTGCAGCGTGAAAGGCGCCTCCGCGCCAACCACGCTAACGGGCCCGCCAAATATGGAATAGAAATTGAAAGGGTTATGTTTAAGGAATCTCTATTGCTTTGGAAACTGGCTGAAGTAGGGTTCGAAATTAGTTTAAAATTATGAGGCGATTTTAGACTATAAGTAGGTACTTCTGCTGCCTTTTGGAGAACAATGATATAACAAGCATGCAAAAGATACGAATTTAAAATTGGAATTAGTTTGCACCGAGATCAATGAAACTTGAATGTTGCTCAATGTCAAGTTAACAACAGTCGGACAACATTTCGTGCAACATATCCACCTCGTACCTGGAAATGTTTTAATTTAACGTATGGGGAGAGCGCCGCCATTATGCTTCAAGAGAATTTGCGGAAAACGTGGTCTCGTTTTATGAGTCGCCTCGGATTCGTCCGTATCCTCTCAGACTTACGACTGTATGCAAATTTAATGACACCATGTTTATTTACCGAGGCTACAACTGTGTGTTACCGGAACATATGTTTATGTTTGTTATTAAATTGATTTATTATTTTTAATTTGTCGATGTGTCAAAATATAGTCATGCCAGCGTGAAAAATTACAATGCCGATTGGTCGAATAAAAACAAAACAAAGAAGGTCTTTATCTCGAACTGTAGTTATTTAAAAAAGGAACAATAAGGTTTAACTGCATTTTAAAAAGTTATGTAGCTAACAATACAGCATAAACAACACCATTTTAGTGCATTCGTTTTAATGCTCGCATTAGTCCTTATCCACGATCGCTGATTAACAGAAACCCCCAAAAATGGTAGCGATAAGCATCAAGAGTAAACAATCTCACGGCGGCGAGTTATCTCACATCCTACGGGAATCAGTAGCGCGGTCAACGACCCTCGGAAGTCACGTTTCTCAACAAAAACTCCGACGCAATAAACCATCGGAATACCTCTCATCTGTCATCTGATCTAGTCGCCACCCCGTGACGCTTATGCCATATAACTTAAGGCTTAACGTCGCTGGATAAAACCTTTATAGAGGCTGTATAATGCCCGCTAGTCAGCGCACCCTTTTGTTAAAGATACAATATGAATGTTGTTATGTTCTGTGTCATTTCTAAAGATATTCTTTTCTTTGTTGCAGGTATGACGTACGAAGATTATTGTGATTCGATATTTAAAATAACACGTGAGTCATTACATTAATCGTTGTTATCAACTGACGAATTTGTTTTCTTTTTATAACATTTGGGTTAAGGTTATTAATGTAACGATAACGTTGTAATAAGCGTGTAAGTAGATACGCTAAAAGCGATTATCTAAGTATCTGGGCAACTGAATATGCTCTCACTGGTATCAGTTACGGCTCTCGAAGGTTATAAAGACGTGTTCTTCGTTTTGTGTAGCTTGCGTTAACTCTGTGTAGAGTTGATATCTACAATGATGGTAAAGCAGGACATCAAACGAATAAGTAGTGACCATGAACGTAATACCATTGAACGAGGACTGTGGACTACAAACTTTATTTTCCTTTCATTCATTCAAAAATAAACCTTATCTAACGGACTTAACGCCCACGATGCAGGCTTTATAAAAACCGGTCCCAGCCAGATACCTATAACTGCGCCTTCTTTCCCTTTCTAACAGTACAACCTTTCAACCCTTGTGTTGCCAGTTAATATTTATTCGATCACCTTAAACTTGGTACATTTTCATGTTAAGAATAATAAACAATAAAGTCGATTAATGAAATACCAATGGTAAAGTATAAGAATATCCTAAGATTAAAATTTCAAATATAAATAAATATCTGGAAATAAGTACTTACCTTCTTTAATAATTCGCTTGTAATTGTCAGTTACGTAATGTCTATAGGAATCGTAGCAGAAATAAAATTAAAAACTTGAAACACAGAACGTCAATTTGCGTGACACACGACATTTTCAGCTAATTTTAAATCTAGAGGATTGTGCTGAATTTTCTCATAAAAATGGGTAGAATATGCGTAATGCAAGGGTGTAAAAGCGAATATTATCCGAATTAAGGATTATCTTAACATAGGTAAGTGGGTAACTATGTTTTCCACGTTAAGTACATTTTAGATGTTCGGGTGACATAAATTTCGCTAGTAAAAAGGACTATAATATAAATCTTATTATGTGTCTGTGTTAACTGAGGAATATCGTCCACGGGAACTGTTTGCAGCGATAAAGTCGCGCTTTTCGTTGCCGCACGACTACATCGCTACTTTTTGAAGTCGGTCGCATTTGCAACGCGCGACAGACCACACGCTGGTAAAACGCGACGCTCATGCCGCGTTGTCACGGCTCGCCGGGCTCGCACACGGCGTTCGCGTCGTTCACACGCTCGAGGAACGCGCACGTCTAGGGCCAGATTAACCCTTGTAGGGACACATGTAATTATGTGAGGCGAAGTATAAGGTAAACAAACAAAGTATAGAGAGTGTGAGAGTATGAAAGGCGAGAGAGTTACTACGCGCTGTCCCGACTGAACGGTTGTCGCCCGGGGGTTTACATAGTGGAAATAAATTTACGTTTTTAAATTGGATTTTGGGACTATTTATTTAACTACCATATAATTATTTGAGAACGGACAATAGCCATTGGTGTGAGTGAGTTTTGTGATAAATAAAATAACGACATACGAAGGACGTTAAACCCTTTCAGGCAATGTAATTCTCGGGGCCCCTTTCCTTTACCCTTTTGTTACTTTTTAATAGTACATTACTGCCACGGTCTGTAATGAGTGTGTTGCTGGGCGCGTTGTTGATGGCCGAAAGCGCGGCGCAGCGCAGCTCCAGGCCTCCAAAGCGCGGTCAGCATTGCAACCCTTGATGGACAATATAAAATAAAGGCCGAGACCGATGGTTTGTCGATTGAAATTGTTTGCAATTGGGACGACTTTTGACTTTACACTTCCCGATTACTCCTAAGCAATAAAAAACAAAAAAACAATTTTGTCTTTTACAGATCCCAGGCGTGTAAATTGGTTACAACAAATACCTATTGGCTACAGAAAAATTACCCAAAATTCCGTCATATACAGCAAGCTTTTTAAGCCGACATATTATGTCCCTAATTTAACACGAGTTTTAAAGGAAAATGCCCTGCCCTCACTGTTCCTTTTCGTTAGCACAAAGGACAATGGGCAAAAATGGTCCAAATGTACACCACTTCCGAGACCTACGTCACTCGATAGACCACTATATACTGAGTAACTTTTGCAAAGGCAGTTCAACAAAATAGGCTGTCAGTAAAAAAAATATGAGTAGTTTAAAAAAATATTTTAATTTTTTTATTTCACACTTAGTGTTATGTCTTATACATTTTTTTCGAAAGGCAACAATATAAATACACTTTCTAACATTAAATACAAATAAAATAAGCTGTCAGAAAGCAAAAAATGCCGTAAAATATATTTTATTATTATTTTTGTTACCTGATGATAAGTGAAAAAGTAAGGTAACGCATAGAAGGTACCTGCTTATTTATTTTATAGAAGCGCTTGTTGTTCACTTTTCATCAGGTAACAAAAATAATAATAAAAACTTTTCACGGCATTTTTTGCTTTCTGACAGCTTATTTTATTTTTATTTAATGTTAGTAAGAGTATTTATATTGTTGCCTTTCGAAAAAAATGTATAAACATAATACTAATGGTGAAATCATATTATTTTTTTAAACTACCCGTATTTTTTTACTTACAGCTTATTTTGTTGAACTGTCTTTGTAAAAGTTACTCAGTATTTAGTGGTCTATCCGGTTACGTAGGTCTCGTCAGTGGTGGATATTTGGACCAAGTCCCATACAGTTTTGCCTATTGTCCTTTAATTTTGTCTTATGGTCTAATTAGTTAGATATTCTTAGGGTACCGTACCTAATAAGGAAAAAAACTAAACCCTAATATGATAACTTTGTTGTTCGTCTGTCTGTCTCTATGTCCGTCTGTCACAACTTGCACAGCCTAAATCAAACATAACATGTTAACAGTAGTAGGTACCTTTTATAGCATAGAAAAAGAGTAAGTATAGGAAAGATAAGTATAGGAAAAACCATAGATATGGAGAGCCTAGAAAACGTCCAAGCGTGTGAAGTGTCATGTTACTTTATATTACAAAGTGGCAAAATCTACGATCTTAAATACTATTTTGTATCTCCATTTGGGTTGCCAAGATACAGACAGGCACTCGCGTAGTTTGGCCACCGCAGACTAATTTATTGTACCTACTCATGTTTTTATGAAAATAAACATCCTTTTGCCTTATTTTCTTATTATTTTCCTATCATAACAATCTTGGAACAATATAACGTTTTCACCAGATAGCCATGGGGACGTTCTCCAAATGTCAAAATATTATGGTCACTCTTGTTGGCAAAGGAAACAACGTTCAGTGTGGTATATCGCTGTCGGCTTCACTTTTGCTGGCAAGTCATCATTCCAGGTGTTAGAGACTTAAAACTTCCTTGGTAGTGACAGACTGTGGGAACAGGGGTGATATTACGAACCCGGTAGGTACGATAGCAATTATCCGTTTCGTTCGGGCTTCTAATTTTGAATTTGATACATTTCCGTATTAAACTAGTGTCAAAATCACGGACGAACTAAACAGATTATATGGTCCGAGTTCGTAATAGGCCCCCAGGAAAAACATGACATACTTAGTTTTTTTGTGAATATCTACAGAGAACGTGTTTTGGATTGATTTATAATGTCGTTAAGATGGCATGATGATAATGATATAATACTTATATCTTTGCTCATAAATGAAATGTAATTTATTCTTATTAGCACGGGTTTTCACTGGTTATGCAATAAGCCTTGCTTGACCAATCCAATGTTAAATAAAAACAGCTCAAATACCATAGGTCATGTCCTGGGAAAACACATTTGCTGGCGAGCCCATGCATTACACAGGCGGGCGGCGCTGTCTCGGCGCCGACAAAGTGCGCGTCGGCGCGGACAATCAAATCAGTCGCGACAATTTCTCCGCCGACTGTACCTTTGTCCTTTGTACTTCGCGACACGCATTTGTTACGTTATCCACAACATCTCTGTAACGATACGGACTTGCTGACACCGTAACGGCTTTTGGAATTCTTCGGTTTTCTTTTTTTGAATAATGGTTTTGTCATAACTCGTTACAATGCGACAAACTTATCTCGACCGGTGGCTGAAAGAGGAACTACAATTTTAAACGGAGAACTGTCATGCTTTGAGTCTCTTGTATCGACACTAGCGACGCTCTCAGCAGGCCAGAAAAGATTCTGGGACTGTACAGATTATGATTGAAATGAAAGGGTTGATGTATCACTAATCTTGCTTTAAGTAGCGGTTACGTAATCATATTTGAGGCTATTATTTTGCTCATTAAATACACGACTGCATGCCATATGGCTGTGCATCTGCATGTATATTTGTACGTCATTCGGAATTCTGGGTCACTTCCATACAGTGTGTGAGTGTTATCCCATAGATTTGAAAAGTTTGTCCAATCGTACTGTGGCGGGCAGCCGATCGATAATCGAATAGGGTCGGGTTGCAACATACGTATTTGTGTAGCCCTTATCTCAGCTATAAAAAGCAGGTAGTTGCATTCCCAGAAGTGTAAAGGCCACTTGAGGCGCATCGCCCGGCGGTGGGAGGCTTTAATGGATTCAAACTTAAACACAGCAGTATTTAAGTTTCGCACAAATGTTTACTAGGAATTAACGCAAAAAATATTGACACCATACGCAGTGATTTTTTAAAATTCGAATGTTTTTGTTCTTTTTTGTCAAGTTGACCGGTATCCATTCATTAAGATTCCAATAGGTTGGCACTTGTCCCATTCAAACCTTTTTTCTCGCATTTTTTTGTTGTGACCTTCGATTTGGAAGATTAAACAAACGGGGCGGGAGCACATATTGGGAGTGCGGTTTCGGTTGAAACTTGACGCATTTATGGGTTTGTCGAATTCCTTGGTGGTCACATGGCGAGCCTTTGATGTTGAAGCGGCGTGTGTCGCGGCGAGTGATTGTGCTTTCTTGCTTCTAATTTTGTGCACGACTTTCTCTTTCGCAATATGTGCCTAAATGTCCGTCTGAAGCACGATAATCCATCACCTTGATAATAGCTGGTTTTTATGTAAGCTCTTCCTGTGTTACGAGATCGTTGAGCACTAATGCATTTGATAAAAATTTAATTGTGTTGAACCAAAGTTTGTGTTCGCATTTATGTTTTGTATTTTTGTACGTAAAAATAGATACTTGTTATAATCCTCACAGGTTATTAAAGAAACTATCTAAGATATATACTAAGCTACGCGTTTGATAAGATCTCTTTAATATTTTATAAGCAATCAGACATACTCCATGGTGGGTGGCATACTTACCTAGACTTTTATATTTTATTAAAATAATAAATAAACTTGTCTCATAGGATCGTGCATCGTGCGGCAGTGATCAATAATTTAACATTACGTCAGATTACGAGGCGACCGCGCGTGAGTCAGCAGCGACCCTTGCCCGCGGCAAGGCTGCCGAAAGCGCCCAGCGCCCATCGGCCCTCGATCCAAAGGTCAGGCCCTTAAACGAAAACTCTCGTTTTCATTTTGATAGCGTTATTATGTTAACGATACAAGCAATTAGCGGGAAACGGTTGCTCTACTGCGCGCCCGCCTATCAAGAACCGCGATGTTAAAAATGATAAGTGTCTTTTTTATTAGGGTTCCGTACCCAAAGGGGTGCCAACGGAACCCTAATTCTAAGACTTAGCTGTCCGTCTGTCTGTCTTTCTGTCCGCCCGTTTGTCAGCGGGCTGTATCTCACGAGCCGTAATAGGTCACAGAATGTTGTATTTCTGTTGCCGCTACAACAACAAATACTAATAAAAAATAAAATAAGATTTCAAATTAAAGAGTTTCCCCAATACTTCTTTAATTGTGAAACTGACAGATATTTTTTTGCTTACCAAATAGTTCTCGGAATATTTTTATTTTACTTGCAGTTTTATGACGCAAATCTTCATTTCGCAAATGCGCGAATCCGGTATCATCCATTAGTTTCGGTAACAATCACACGTACATGATACCTCTCTAGAATCTCTACATATTGCGTAATTACTGTATTAAGGCTAACCAAGACAATATCGTGTTAGCCTAGGATTATCAATATTCTGCACGTAGGTAGAGTAACGTCCCACATACAAACGGAGGCTTGATTCGTTACAGCACATGCGAATTCGCCGCGGCCACGGCCCGCTGTTCAAACGATGATATAATCCAATGCCAACTGCCAATCTCCGGGGGTTGATAACTAGGAAAGTTGGCGAGTTGGAGCGGAAACTGTTCATTGGGGCTAGGTCAGGTACCGAGTTGCGATCGCCAGTTTAATTAATCTAGACCCAGTTGTGGATATCAAAAAGACTATTAGAGCAAGAACAAACAACCCTCAAACCCTGAAACCCTGAAACCCTGAAACCCAACAATCTGACCACCATTATTGCGTAGAGCATGTTTAGACATGGCTTTCTTTTAAAAAGGTATCTTTAGGTAAAAATTATTTTTTCATTAATTCTATTGGGTGGGGTTTTCGGGTTTGTAGTGAATCTACCTAACTAGAATAGTTATGGCAAAAATAGATTTTGTGGTTTTGCAAAAATAATAGAATATCCAATGATTCATGTTAAAATGACTGCAGCGTGGGAGTTTATCGTCGGATTTCCAAACCGCAAAATCGCAATATTTACTAAGCTGTGTGGAAATAATTAATTTGGATTTCAATCCGTCGCCGTTAGCTTAATAATAGGCACATGAGAATATTAAGTATTGCCTGAGAAGCATCACCGCTTATAAATAAAATTGTAGACATTTTATAGACATTTTTCAGGATCGGAACAAATCACATCCCGCTGCCGCCGGCCGCTGCATATGTTGGGATTTTAAATCAGACACAATAAGAGCACAACACTCGGACCAGTGACGTGTTTGTGCCGTACATGTGTTTATTGCGGATATGGCGCCCCACATGGGACATATCTCGTGCATGTTATTCACGAGAACATATTGACACTGTATGTACATTCACCTAACAAAACTAAGACAATGGTCTGATTTTCAATGGGACCATGGGACGATGGATTCTAGAGAAAGAACAATATTATTTGAATAAAGAACTTTACTTAGCTTCGTTCCAACCCACGCTTTATCGAAAAAGTTGTTTAATAAAGCCACAATAAATTTGCTTTGCGGAGTTTACGTTCCATTTCATAATTTTGTAACCTATACTACTGAACCATAAAGAGATCCACAATCGTTTGTTTGAAGTTATCGACTGTTCAGCATCACTCAGAATGAAACTAAGTTGGGAATTACCTTCGGTCAAGAACCGGTCTCGGCTATTTGAGTTTTAAATAAACAAACAAAGGGAAATATACCAGGAAGATGTAGAACTGGACTTTCTCAATCCAAAGCGACTAACGAATGGACTCTTTGTTTGTCTTAATAAAGTTAATGGCTACAAAAACCCCGGTGTTCATTTTGTAATTCCATTTTAATTATTCCTTCTGGAGCTAAAAGCTTCATTGTTTAAATGAAACACTGCGGTACTCATAGCTCAGTCTCTGACAAATACTTCTGTGAATACTATGACTAAATTACATACATAAATCAAACGTAATCAATTATCTGGCTCAACATTTCCTCCCACACACTTTATCGTTGTCAAGTGGCTTGAATAGTCGTGATTACCATGTAATCGTTTTGCGAGAATGCTCTCATCTGTAGATATAACAGGACTCTGGTTTATCATGGAGTATTGTGTCATAGCGGCATGAAAATAAAATTATTAGAAGGGAGTCTATCCCGTCCCCTGTCAATATCAATGATTGGAAGTGGCGGCCGCTCCCAGCGCGTGTTTTATTGCCTTTGTTTTCAGAACTCGGACATGTAGAATAACATTTTCTTGCCGCACGATTTTGTAATAAAATATACTTACCTAGGTAGCTAAACGCTCAATCATAGTTGACATTAATTCCTCATTTTAAAGGAAGCAAATGAAGCATGCTGTTTATAGGATACTGTAATCTGGTAGAGTCTGCAATATTTAAACCTATTTTTGGAAATGAAATGATTTATTATGCTTGAAACGTGGTGTACCTAACAAAAGATCTTAAATTAGTATAAGCTCGGCACATTACACCTATGAAATGGTATGCAAATAATATAATAGTGATAATAATTAATTTAATAGTATACACCTATAAGTTTTCATTAGTGTCTCTATAATTGCGGTTTACAAATCAGGAATAAGGTTTTAACTATCTGATTACTGTCCAAAGAGACGATAAAATAAAAACCTTTCCATAAAAATGTTCCACTGAACTTTGGACCAAGACGCTGCCTAATAGGCTTGTAGATCAAGAGCAAGCACATAAAGTGACCTCGAACTTCTTAAACAGCGTCTTTATATCCGACTCGCATTTAGGCGGACATTATGGAGTGTTTTAATATGGCGGTGATGGAGGGCGCGCTATCTGCGCCGCCCAGCCGCGCGTGACCGGCCATCTCGTTACCGTCCGCCCTAGGCTGCGTTTTCAGCAAAACGGAGAGCGGAATACTGTAGCGGATGATAGGGTGGAAGTATTTATTTGCCTATAATAACGTAAAATAATAAAATAAATAATAATACAGAGTGTAACGAAATGGGTATATTTTTCCAAAAGGGGTGAAGTGTACATCTGGTATTTCGTCTGTTACACACTGTATATCGTTGTATTAAAAAATATGAAAATAATTAATAACTACGATAAATGTGTATACATGTAGTATAGGTCCTTATTTGGCTTTGCCAAGGTTTCAACCCGCTATCCGCTACCAGCCAAATCGGGTGAACCGCTCTTCCCCGTGCAACATTTTAACTTAATTATTGACATTGTTTTCTCTTTGTTTAGCATTAGGGGTTAATACTTTGTTGTTTGTAAAAGAGAGTGATTTATAGTTAACGTAGAAGCAGTTAATGGGACCCAGCCCTCTTTTTGTTCCGTTAGGGTGTGTACACATGACGGAATGTCACAGTGATTTGTGGTCCGTTGACCGGGCAGTGTGTGCCCGGACTAATCGGCTGGCAATCAGACGCCGGTGACCAGCGAACTCATTAGTGGAATGGTTGCTCGGTTACGTCATCGGCAGTGTCGCCATTGCTTTAGGAATTGCAATAGATACAGTGAAGCTTTGAATGGATGATGGATGTTGAAAAATTACATTATCACTTGGCAGAATTATTTATTACTTTGGAAGGCTGAGCAAGACGAGCAATAAGAATTTGATTAAAAATAAATAAATTAAGTATGGCGAGATGCTCAAAAGATAAGGTGGCAGGAAAGACTTAAATGCGAAAATCACAATACCGTAATGGAGTGCTATGGAAGAGATTTGTTAAGTGCATTGGGTTATGAGAATATGATTAGCTTAAAAGAAAAATACTGCAATTACCTATTTTAAATTCGAATGGTTCTGAATTATATATGACAAAAGAGTACGAAGGTTTACTTTCGTTTTATTAAATAATGGGTGGGTGATTAATATGCTATATTTTTTATCCAGCAACAATTCGAGTGCATAGGGTGATACTCTACAGCTATTTGTGCAGTGCACATGCTCCATAGCTCCCTAGATATTTTTAGCCACCCTCTAAGCTTAGAATATGTATTAACACATTGTATAAACAGTTGAGTCCGTCTGAATAGGATGTTAGTTGGCAACTTAACTGCTCCTAAGTCTCTCAAGACACGAACAAGTTTTAGTACTCTTCGCATTAAGATTTCGTACTGCAGACGAGAGAGTAGAGCCGAGCTGTACTCACACGTCATACATAAATCTTGAGTGTTTCTCCAACGCTGTTGACTTAGCGAATGCTCGGCTGCATTTCGCATTCTCCGAGCCGAGAGTATTTTCGTACTTTTAATTATCGTTCCAGCTTTATTATGTTTCGACGAATGCAGCCATCTTAATGAACGTTTCTTGAGGAACTCATTTTAATTGTGGTCCTAATTAGACGCACGGAAAGGTAATTCAATAACCTGGTATTTTGTGGTTATAGCGTTGTGTTTATTCCGTTCATTCATTCATCTATTCACTGATTTGTTTTTGCATCTTTTTGTTTAGTACATTAACTGTATTGTAAACCAGCTTTACTTGAAAGTTATCGGTTTGCGAAAATAAATTGGTAATTGTACCTCCCACTCACCTATTAATCCTTTATCGGCTGCGTGATTGCCTATTGTGAGGCCGCGTCTTTGAAAGCAATTTTAAATCCTTTATTAAAGTGTATTTTTGCCACGATATGATAGGCACGATAAATTCGTGGTACTTTCTAAAATTAAATGTAAGCAAGCGGGTTCGTACGCTAGATCCATACCTAGATAGTGTTTCTAATCTAGACGTTGTATCTCGTTAGCAGTATTTACCGAGTACCCTTCTGAAGGAGCTGGGGTTAAAAATAATCCTGCGTCTGGGTATTACGGCGCCTGCAGGTGTCTTTCCCATCTGAGATAATATCTACTCAGTCAAAGGCGAGTCTTATAACGATAAGTATACGGTCGCATACTGCTTGAGCGTTTTAAATATAAAATCGATTAGATGTCATTGTTTACGAAGCGAATTTGTATCCGTGGCATAATCTTAGCTAAAGCGCGACATTACCCATGTATTAGTCTTATCAAAATATTGCGGAATCTTTTGAAATACTTAACCTAACTCACATTTTTGTACATACCCATTATTGTATATTTAAGGGTGTTTTGTGTTTATATTCCTTTGGCATACAATGGCGTCTTTACCATGTTCGTATGGGAATCTGTCGGATTGTGTGGCGCCGGCGGCAGCGCGGGCGCCGCGTTAGTATTCCGCGTATCGCGACCCGTCCGGCTATTTCTCTTGCGACGCCACGACCGACGCACACGCAAGGTCATCGGGTGCGCTCTATCTCGACGCCTGTATGTCACTGACAATAGAATTAGAATCCTTTGTGTACCGCATTGAATTCCAAGTATTTCGCATCTAATTTATCTCACTCTCCCGATATTAAAGTTCGCGCGTCAACGGTACGCTTTCAAGTTATGTCCTATTTTAGCGCATGCATCAATGACGGCCCTAGCTCATGCGTCAGACTGGTCTATTTCGGTCATGCTATTGAACCAGCTATTCTTGCGGAGGATTCTGCGTAGAGATATTCGAAGCTAAGACTTCATAGTATAGCTTTATTTTTCTTATAGGCCATAGGATAACTTGAACTTACTGCATCAACAGTGCGCTGACTCACGATTGGCGCACCTTTGCCTTATTTGTCATTACAAGCTAGGCACCGAAGCTGTTTCACGGCCGGTCGCTCGAAAAATACATTGTTAACGTATTGTTTCACTGTCGATTCGATTGACCTTGCACTTGAGATGGGACACCGGGTAGAGTCAAGTTGCAGCAACCTGTGATATATGTATCACTTAGGTTACTGCCCCTGGACTGCCACAAGTCATTACCCATCACTATTGCCTTGATATTTTTCTTATTCTTGCAGCGTAACGCCTATTGCTTGGTTATTATTCTCCTCCATCACACTATTACATATGGGCTACCTACATTTATTTCCGATCCTATGCTAGTCTACTCCAAACACTCCAAACAGACCAACATAATATACAAGCAACCAGCATTGAATAATATAGCAAACTAAAAGCGAAGCAGGTACTTTTGTAAATTTCTTTAGATATTTTGATAGAGTCCAGAAAATACTGATCCCACCCAAAACTTACCTATCAAATGTTTAAAATAGAAGCAGTACGTACCTACTTCATCTTTATCAATAACTCTATACAATACATTGTTCGAACATTATCACTTAAAATATCAGCATAATAAGTTACATAATAGATGGGGCGTTCTAAGGTTGTCACACTATAGTATCTGGCATTGAGTAAGCAATCGATAACGGATAACAGGGCAGTTGTTCGCGGTGTCTTATTACTGGGGCGTTTGGCCACGCGCATTCCTGTGCAACTGATAAACTCACTTATCTTGCGGTGCGTTGTTTATACTCAAACTTTAATACATCTCTGTGAATTTACTGGCTGGGCGGGCCAGTAGCGTTGGCGAAAGATTAAATTTTCTTTTAAGCCTACCCACCCTATGGTAGAGCGGGTGTCTTATTGGCAAATAATCAATTATAATGTGAAGTGACAGTACTTGTACGACTATTTTCGTTTCCCGATGTAGTCAAAATTAGTAAACCGAGGCAACCCTAATCAAACCATAATTTATTTTTGATAAAAAAAACAACCCGGTGCAAGTAATTTCTACGCAACTTATTCGAATGTCTTGTCAAGCGCATTCGAATCTTAAAGAAACATAATATGGCATTGAATATTTTTTATAGGTAGCAAGCACCTACTTAAATAGGTCCTCATTAAGATCTGCTATTCTGCGTAAGCTAGTAGATTTTAATGGTATTGGTCTTTAATCGTCTTGGATATGCCATTGCCTAATAGGCACATCTGAATAATTATACATCCAATTTAACATTTGTCAATGGTAGGTATACCATTTAAGGAGGCACATCTTATTATAATATATTATTATATATATCTGATAAGGATTGTGATTGGCACTGGATACATTGCAAGTTAGTTTAATGTATAATTATTTGTATATATCTACTTTGACTTTGGATTCTTTTAATTTTAATTACTGCGTAGTTTCTTATCTTTTAGTACGTAGTTACTAAGGTGCATATTAATGTACTTTTCTACATAGGCAATTTTTGTAATGAATGGAAGAAGATGAGGAAGACCTTTTCCCGTGGGCTAGGTTGGTACAATATGTAAGAATAAAGAAGGTATAAGTTGTGAATACCGTCCGAATTGAGAACCCCCTTTTTCGAAGTCTATTAATAAGAAATTACTTAGAAAATGACGACTCCTAAAATAGGTTTATTATATGGTTTCCGTAGTAAAATCGTAAAAGTAGAGGTTCTAGTGTGCGGATTTAACCCTTCGCAAACGCAGTTAATTAACGACCTGTGTTTACCGTAAACCATAAACCAAGGGATCATGTCTTTACTTTTGTCCGTACATACTAAGTTTAATTGAAGTTGAAGTGTGGTCTAGATACGGAAGCACTGAATAATTAAATCTTTCATTTAAGTTTGGCGGTCTTAGTTGTCATGTGTAGAGATTGTACCTACCTGCATAGGTATTACCTTCTGTCCGTAGGTAATATAGGTACCTAGATATTGCCCTTGCCCGTTAATCCCAAGACACACCCCTCAGGGATGTATGAAACTTTTTTGAAGCCAAAAAACTGAACTAGAATAGAAGATTATGTAATTAGAAAGAACATTAAATTTCTAGAAATTAATTAAACCTAAATACAGCACAGTCGTGCTAATTCTGTTTGCTCATGCATTACAACGGCTAACAAACACAAACTTAGTATAGCTAAAACGTCAGTAATTACCTACTTACACGTCAATAGTTACCTACCTACTACTAAACTACGCATACCTATTAAATATTTTAAAAGACAGTGCAATTATGATGTAATTACTCACATACCTATAATAAATTCTTTGCACACAAATACCGCAACAGATTTATCTTCATTCCATCAATTACATCTCATTTACAATTCCATCCGCATACTCGGACTCCCAATTACATACCAACCTGCGTATATCATGACAGTCGTATTTTTGTGTCGGGTAAATCTGCCATCAATTGCCGCGCGTGCCCCGACTGGGCCGGCGCGGATTATAGGTACCCTACGACCCTACGATGACGGGGGATATTGTTATCGCATTCCTGTTTATTGCATTATTTCGTACCATTAGGGTAGTTCTTTTGAAGGGCGATAGTTCATAACATAGTTCACACTGCCTTCGATTTTTTGTGTAGCGAATTGGATTTGTCAGGTTTGGTTGAGTCATCAGTGTTATTTTGAAGGGGACCCTGTGTTTTTTTTACCTACTTATGTTTACTTGCCTGTCAAGTCGATAGCTACTCTATCCAAACACTACGTTACACTGTTGTAAGTGAACTTTCATTGAAAAACGGGAAAAACGTTTAAATCTTCGCTGATCCACTTGTGGTTCGGCTTATATCGGTTTCAACCATAAATTCATTGGTTAAAGTACGCTGTAAATTACATACCGTCTATGAAACCTTAATTTTGTTGCTATTTTTGGCACAAACAATTACATCTTCTTCTTATTGTAGGGTTAGTGGCCGACCTGGTTACAGCAGTTTAAGCCGCCCGAAGGGCTCTGACATGGCTTAACGACTGCTGTCTAGACGACACCAACCCGCACTGTTTTTTTACGTACCTACCCTTCGAAGCACATATAATGCCACTAAATAGTAACCTATCTCTGACTGACCTTGCCAAGCGTTACTCTAACTCCGATTAACTGATTACCGATTACCGATCAGTGATTGCAGCTGGCTATGATACACACCAGCCCGCATCCGTTGGCAAATGCGAATATGCCAACGGTCAAGTGTAAATCAATTTAAAGCACTTGTCATCGCGCGTCAACTGCGAACAATGGCGTGCGATATAGTACTTATTAATATTAATACCGCATGCACGTGGTTGCATAACATTCGTTATACAATACCATCGCTTCCTACGATCGTGCGGCTATCGAAAGTTATAGCCGATTAATTGGAGTGCATTCACATTGGGTGTAAATTATTGCGCGGTTTCACTGCGATGTCTGTCTGGTAAATTTCTTGTAGCGATCGAAGCGTAAGAGGACTTTGCCCATTTTTTATTGGAGTTATTTTTATAGACTTAGCCGTAGGTAGATAGACTAGACAATCATGAGAAACTGCGGTAGGTGGTACATGAAAATGATGGATATACGAATAACGTATCGACTCTTTTTTTTTGGCAAAAATGTAACAACATATCAATCCCTTTCGATCGGACACGACTTTGTACATTTGGTCTAGTTTAACGCGCTCGCCAGCAAATCAATCGACAATTCGCCACAACGGCTAGGTATAATCGCGCGACTAAATCAGCAGTGTGAAAGCTGTCTTAGTTATCAGGAACAAGCCGTAAACTGTCTGTGAGGTCTGAACTAATATTGTATCAATAAATGTGCGGCAACGAAAGTGTGTTTATGGCGGTTCACGGATGCTTATTTATAGCCTTTCATAGTATTAATCGTCAGAGTAGTTTGTACTGAACAGTTATAGCTTTATAACACGGGGAACGGTTGAAGAGGCCCTTTGCATATTATGGAGCTTTTGAGACTGATGGAAATATGAATATTGTAGGCGTCATCGTTGAAGTTTCCTCACCACATTATGCGGTTTTTCATACCTATCATAGGAAATGTGTTACTTTTAGCAATATCATAGACATCGTAGGTATAGGAGGTATGGAAAGTACATTTGAAGATAATTAGGTACCTAAGGTATAACACTTTAAGTACATCGATTAAACAAAATATGCTTACTCACTATTAGGTACCTAAGTCTGATTACTTCTAGGTAGGTATCATATATGATTGGTCTCTAGAAATAGACATAAACGAAGAATATTTAACTTTTATATTAAAGAGAAAATCGATACTTTCTATAATAAGTTGAATTCTACGCAAGGTCCCTCGCAAAATGTAATTCCCCTCATCTTCAAACCGCTTCGGAAGGGGCGCCGGAGAGTCGGCCGAGTGATTTTTAATCTTTATTTACACCCGAAAGAGTCGATTAGCCGATCCTCTTGGCGGCTTTTAACTCGAAATTGCGGTATAAAGTGAAGTGGTTCTGGGTGTACAAAGATTTAAAAAAAATGAGGTAGGTAGGTAGGTACTACTTGCCGTAGTAATTCAGCGTGTTTAATTATACCACAGAATATTATACTTTAAAGCCGGCACTACACTCATGCCGCGAATCCATTGTTAACAATGAGTTCACGGGCTTTCGCGGCGCGAGTGTAGAGCCAGCGTTAGCTGCTTGATCTATTGATCCTATCGACCGTTTCGCGGTTTGCATCGAAGGAACTATTAAATAATGTCCGCGTTATTACAAAAAAGTTAAACAGGAGTTTTGTAAAAAAATCTAGTAAAATATGACATAACTCTTGTTTATCTCATGTTTAACTTTTTTATAATAACACCGTCTATGTTAAAGGCCCCCAAGTTTGAAAATGTGTTAGATAGGTCTGCAATGGGCTTAACAAAAATTACTTATACCGAAACGGCCTTCGTATATTCGTAAAGGTACTTTATTTCTTTTGTTTTTCTGTTGGTAGTTTGTTTGCCACGTACCAACCGTTGTTGTTTTCTTTCTTTGTTCTGAGATTCGTTGTTTATCTCACCGAGTATGATAGGTACCTAACATCTTTGGAATTCGGTCAAGTATAAAATCTACATAAGTTTGTAACGCTTCATTAATTTTACCAACGACATAAAATAATGTAAACCTTTCAATGTTTATGTACGCTCTATTTGATACGATTTGCCAATATTCTGTGCAAATACAAATAATGTTTACATTGTAATATTATATTCAATAACGTTGCGTCAACTATTTTTAACAGTTGAGTGCCAATTGATCTAATAAAAATAAGTAGGTATGTACCTATACATTGTATGTATTTCTGACTCATTCTTGCGTTACATAAACACCTTACCTAGTTACACAGGATAACTACGTAATAGAGGCGCTAATGCTATGGGTTCCTCCAATAGCGGCGCCATCATGTAACGGCCGCACTAGAACATTGGCTACGTAAACAGGTAGCGGTCCAGGAAACCGCGCCATTTTGTTTACATAGCCTACGTTCTAGTTACGGCCGGTATATGACGGCGCCGCTATTGGAGGAACCGAGCGCTTTAGTCAAACAAACGTCATGAATGCACCGCTCCTCACGCAGGTAGGATAGGAAGAGCGCGGGCGCGTGATTAATAAAATAAGAAGCAAGACTGAGTTAAGTGCGTCGATAGGGCCGCAATTGAATGGGACTGCAATGACTGATAATGTGTGGTGTACGCTCTATTAGATACAGAATACATAGTAAGTGGTCTTAGGACTACTGTACGATGTTTTATAGGTCTGACATTTGACTTACCAAAGCAATAATTTCTTACCTGCAGTGTATTCTCCGCCTCTTACAAGCTTTATCCATTACGGAACCCCAGACAGTAGCACACACAGTTACCTACGTACCTATTATTAAGCAAAATAAATAGGTATAAACCAGTGTCGGTGTCAGTCAGACGTGGTACACTCGAGTGCGTATCGCAGATTGGAGTGGCTGTCGGTGTCACGTCACGGGGAGAGGATGTCACCCCCAGTTGCGGCGTGTCACCCTTACCCACCCTTATCGATGCTAACGTGCTCGAAACCAATGAACGGCGTCTTCTAAATTATCGATGAAGCAGAAATTATTATCGCAAAGAAGTCTAGACTTAACAATATATGTACAGGTTGAAAAAAAACCGAGTTTGGTGGAAAGTAGGTATCCTAATTATTGATGGTGGCTATTTTATAACTTTTATTTTTAATATTAAGGATACACGCCCTCAAAACTAGGTCTTTTTAATCAAGATTCTGTTACCCATATGTGAGAGAGGAAACAAACACAATAAAATTGGTGTAACAACTCGCAAATGCACTGAATCGCGTCTTAGAAGTTCCAATTCGTGCGTCAATAGGAAACTGTGGATGTTGTGATGAGTGCTATATTGCCTGCAATATCCTGCGCTACTGGTACCGAGACGGTCGATAAATAGAAGTGTTTAATTCCGTGGTTTCATTTGATACAGATTTTCAGTTAGGTACCTATTTTACTAGATTTAAATGGATGTATCAGTATATCTATCTTAGTACCTACGGTAACATTTCTAATATAAGTTGAACTCTCTTTATTATTGACACCCGTTTATGTATAGTTTTTAATTTCAAATCGTCACATTTTTAAGCGGTAAGTATCCGCATCTCTTTCATATCTAGGTGAAACGATAGAGATAGCACTACATAAATTATCCTGTTGTCAGCCCCGCAGGCATTCAGTTATTTATGACCATAAACGAGCCAAATATTTTTGTTACAGTTCAACCGAGCACGCAATATCATTATTTTGTATAACCAAACTGATTGCCTCAATTTATAAATGAATCATGCGATCGTTTCATTTCCCTTTCGTGGTGTCATTATTCAAAATCAGCTTTGATTGAGTGTTGTACAATAAGGACCGTTTCATATGATCCGTATCCTGTGTCGGATTGCAGTAAAACAAGAGTTCCTTTTGAAAGTAGGTATTCACACTACGAGTTGTAGAATAGGTACCTAGGGACCTACTAATCAATCACCTTTGCCCTTCGCTTTGACCGGGGGCAATCGCTCACCCACTCACATAAACGAATATACTTTATCATAAGTGATATTGGGTCCAGTCTGCGTCGACAAGTCGGTCTTTTGATCTTAAAAATATCCGAAATGGACGCTCCGTAAAATGTCTAGTAGAGTTTTTGAATGCAGTTAAATGTACTTAGGTAAGTGCCATAACACTCCCTACCAACCCCTACGGGGAATATAAGCGTGATTGTGCATTATTATGACTATAACATAACAGTGGATAGGCATCTTACTCGAAAGCACGAGTGTTTTTACGTAACTAGCACCATTATTGGACTGGGTGGGTATAGAAAAATAAAATGCGCGTCGTGGGTAGACCCCATATTGTTAAACGCATCATTAATAGGTATTTTGTTTTTCGAAAAAGATCGTGACAGATACTCGTCAGCCAGGATGTATGCAAGAGGCCTACCAATGTCGCTACTGCCGGCGAGAACAAACACGGATACTCGAAGGCACAGGTACCTTTACCTACCCAAGTTGTGACGGACGTACAGAAGCGACGAATGGACAGGCCATTCATCAAAACGTCACTCGTCACTGGCAACCATCTGCGTCCACACAAGATCTTACCGATGTTATCTAATCGATTGATCGTTGTAAGTAGCTCTATGTTACTGTAAACCGATTATGATCTATGCTCTCGATGATAAAGATAACTCGGTAGAGGCGAATAGTTTTATGTGAGTAAAATGGACTGTTCGATAACCGCGGTAACCCCAGTAGGTACCACGATTAGTTTTGGTGTATGTGCTTATATGCGATACTAAGTAAGTAAGGAATCCTGCAGTTCGTTCGTGAGCTTTTAGAAGGCTAGGAGTCGCTTAGCGTCAACATCGCATTTATTTTGGATAGCAAATTTTTAAGTAGTTCCTTGGGTAGGTTACTACCATGGACCAATTACTAAGGGGACTGGCCCTAAGCAACTCGGCCGAGTGGTCGGCCTAGTACTAACATCGACATAAAACGAAGCGAGTAGTTCAACTATTTACCGGTAGATAGAACAATGAAAATGAAAAACCAATGACCACGTATTTTTTCATACATATATCTAATAAGGGTACCTCTTTCTTTAGTCTTTACTCTGTGGTTAGTACAAATATTTTGCGTACAATACAAAGCCACAAATAGCAAGTGTTGAACACGTGTAGGTACTTGTCTCCAACCTACTTAAGTAGTTGGGTAGGAACTTCAAACTTGTTCTAATAAAGTTTGAAGAAAGCTTCATTAGATCCCGTGAGCAAGCAAGAAAACGTAATTGGGTTTCACCTTTGCGTTACGGATCGGGGAGATCACAGGATAGTGAAACAAAAGAAAGTATGTTGTTAACTTAAGCACTTACACCTGGCCTACTTTGTGATGGATTCTTTAATCTGGTAGTTACAGTAACTCGATTTCGTTTAATTTTCTCTGACCTTTCTGTAGGATTCTGACAGTCTTGATATTGATGTGGCGCTTAATCTCAACCTCATTTATCTTGTTAAGTCCACTGTCGGCGTAGGCCTTCTTTGTGTTATTGGTAGGAGCGCTCGGTAACTTAATATACTTATTCAATGTCGCTTGACACCGCAGGACCAGTGTTGGGTAGCAAGCAACGCCGATTGCCAATACTCCATCTCCAGAAGACGTAGGTATAGTAAAATAGTAGGAACACATTAGCTCCACGATATTCTACAAAACATAGCTAAAAAGCGCAACCACAGAGTAAAGATTAAAGAAATAGGTGCCCTTATATTAGATATATGCATGAAAAAAATCGTGGTCATTGTTTTTTCATTTTCATTGTTCTATCTACCGGTAAATAGTTGAACTACTCGCTTCGTTTGATGTCGATGTTAGTACTAGGCCGACCACTCGGCCGAGTTGCTTAGGGCCAGTCCCCTTAGTAATTGGTCCATGAGCGCAACCATCCAAACAAAGCCATGTACTAATCAAGTGAACCTATAGGTACATAATTATACCTAGACATTTTTATTGTTTGCCTCCATTAGGGGGAAAAATGGTACAGTAATGAGAATACTTGGGAACGACCGTTGCTATATCTGCGTATAGAAAAAATGCGGAGGGTGCCAAAGACTTATCCCAACGGGCGGCATCTGTCGAGGGTGTTCGTCGAACGAGGAGCGACATGCGACGGCTTCCCAACTTTGGCATTTTGGATGCTGCGCCTCGAGGGCCTCGAGTAAAAGTTCTAAATCCTGTGTAACAAAAACAATGTTTGGATAATTGATTTTATGCATTACTTTGTAAATGAATGATTAGATTGCTTGTTGGAGTTTAAATCTTATTTTTTACGGTTTATAAGCTAATAACATTGCGCAGTTAATGCATAGCTAAACAGCAATTGTAACTGGCTGCATGACTATTACGTAAATCTATACTCGTCCCGATTTCAACCAATTTCGAGTGATAAAGCGAAACGGGATGGAAATGGTTAAAAAAGTTACTTTATAAGCCCACAGGTTGTCGTTCTTGTTAATAGGCTCAAAAATCTAAAATCGCCATTGAAGGAATCTTTTCTTAACTCTACGGAAATGTGGTCCATCCTATTCCTAACGCCAGAATGGATTATTACCGACATAAAATAAGTATTAATATTGCACTAGGAGTGGAGAGGGATGAGGAGAGGCGTCTAGTCGCATCTCTCTGGAGAGTCGTGCACTTCTCTGCAGACAGTGACTACAAAACTGTTCGCCATACTTTTTTTGACGAACCATAGCTTATAATGTAGTTCAGACGTTCAGTAGGTACTGAAATCTGCGTGCATATTTAATTCATGATTAAAGTAGGTATGGCTGTAAGTAGAGGTACCTCAAGTTACCTACTCGTTAAAATATAATATGATGATATGGCGTCGTAAATATTATCTCCTAGCTTTCTAAGCATGTTTGCAGAATATATTGAAATGGCTAAGAGTTTAGAAAGTTAATTTAGTAAGTAGAGATAGCTCGGAAGGTACTCGTTAAATGTTTTTAATCATTTATCAAACGGGAAACCGTCACTGTCTCAAATTTATTACTGTGAAAGTTCATCCATATACTTAGTATCATTTGCTCGATGCTTAGTATAAAGTTCCTTATTCAAAATAGACATGCTTTATCTTTAGCGCCTTTCACGATTTTGCTGGGGGTCTTCTTTCGTACCAGTTTAACGAAGGTTTACCGACCGATTACCTATATTTACAAGGAGTGAATTCCGTCCAACCCATGTGTAATGGCTATAATTTTTTACGAGTGACAATAAAAGTTTGAGAAACGATTTCATGCACTCGGTGCCAAACATCTAATGCATAATCCAGTGCAGTCTGGCTGCCGCTCTAACGCCAAATTTATGCTTTACAACATATTAATCAAGATTTATATAGTAACGGAACATTAAAATGTATAGCTGGAAAGGACGCAACGGACATGGTGACGGCTGTTAATGAGATACGGCTAATGATTTTAATTTATTAACTCTGTATCATGGCGGTAGAGTCAACACTTAAAGGCTGTATGACTGGGTAGAAATCGATTTTTAATTAAGTGAAAAAAAATATAACTTGTAAAATTTTTTGCCTCCCACAGATTTTTAAATATTTTAAAGTCTAACAGCAACATTTGCTTTACATTTTTTTAGAGTAACTTGGAGGACTTTAATGAAACAGTATACAAATAAAACAGGACCTCCACGCGGCGGGTTTAATCACAGCCAGTGCTCTCCAGTCTAGAGAGCGCAGCTGCATCAGACGAAATTGTTTGAAGTCGCGTCGAGTGGTAGAGTTCGGCTTCGTTTTGCGATTGCAAATAGTGCCAGCTCTACATTCAAGCATATTCTATAAATTGCTACGCTAAAAAATTGCAATGTCTCAAAATTTTCAGATGTAATAAAGAAGTTCAGCTACTACAGAGATGTTCCTATTTTTACACGACTGCCCAAAAAAAAGAGTGTATATGTGTTTAGGGTTCATGTATGTATGTATGTTTGTATGTTTGTATGTTTGTATGTGAGATTCTTTATTCCACCATAACTTATAAATGCCTGAACGGATTTCGATGTATGGGGTATTGTTAGAATCCTTACATCATTCCGGGTAACACTGGGTATATTATTTTTGAAAAAAATCAACATGGCGGCATTATGGCTCAAATTTAATATGTGAAAAAAAAATTTTTTTCTTCCATTATTACAATATGGGTATCAAATTGAAGGCCTTGATGAGCACAGTCCAAAACTGTAGAATTTATAGGCATAATTTAACATAGGTAGGGTGTACATGCAAAACAAATATATCATTTTTGGCTGCTGTCACTAAAATGCATAAAATAAAAATAAATAATTTAAAAAATTAAAAACACGACTGCCCTGCCAAAAAACGAACTAAAAAGTATAAAACAAGTGCAGTGTCATTGCAGTCGGGGGCCCTCTTAGATTAAATATGTTCCACAGAACGGTCCCCCGACTGCAATGACACTGCACTTGTTTTATACTTTTTAGTTCGTTTTTTGGCAGGGCAGTCGTGTTTTTAATTTTTTAAATTATTTATTTTTTTAGTACCTAATCTAACAGCCAAAGATTACGGTGGACAGTTTACACTTGTCATTTTCGATTATTTTTTTCATTTCAAAAGACGCAAGTTTGAGTGTTTATGTAAGTAATATTTTTTAATCCTTGTTTTTCAGTTCAGGATTTTCAGATCTTGTTTGACGTGGGAAGAAGTTGCGGCGTCACCTCGTTACGTTAATTTATTAGGGCCCCGGTCCCGACTGTTGATCACGACTAAACGTGCTGTATCGCGGCAAGTTAGGCATTTCTTGGGTAACTGCACTTGCATGAGTTACCTACGATTACACAATCAACATAAAAAAGTCGTGTTCTTTGCTAAATAACGTCCTTGTTATCATAAAAAACTTATAACAATTTGGTATCTTTGTTTATTGCATACATATATTATAGTTCATGTTTAGGCACATAACTGTGTTATGGTTCATTTCTTAATCTGTACTTATTCTGTGCCTCGTAAGACAGTTTGTTGCTATTTATATGATAAATTTTATGTGTGCGTAGTTGTCATAACATTCATTGCATTATTATTATAATCCGTCATTATATCTAAAAGACAATGTGTATGTAAATAAGTGGGCATTAAAGTAAACGTCTAACTACATATTATATTAGAACTACCTACTTAGCTAGCTCTCTTATTTACCTATTCTGTTTTCTTGTTTCACACATGGTTAAGATTTATTAGGTAGGGTACGTAGTACGTAGGTAGGTATCTCCTTCTTCTATACCCAATAATCATTCTACCCAGTGTTGTTTTAGGCTTACTAATCCACTCATGAGTAGGTAGGTATAGAATGCGCATTCTCATAGCTTAAACTGTATGATTGTAAGTCGTAGATTAGATATCGTGTTTCACCTCATATGGATTGTTTATAAATTTTTCACCAAAACACTGGTTAACATTCAGGGCACGTCGCTGTCTATTGGGCCCCGGCATTGTCCACGCGAGTTGATACACGCGCGGCGTTGGCCCGCTGCCAAATCCTCGACACAAGCTAAAAGCTACAAGTGTCAGCTGCTGCTGCCAGCCGTCTAGGAAGCGACAGATGCATAATTGGGCGACAAAAACGGGGCCGCCATTAAAACTTTAATTATTTTCCAGCGAACAAAACGACAACGTTGTTTCAGAAGCTCAATCACAGGGAATATTATGAAATCTCCATTGTGAACGGCGAACCCCCGAAGGATTGTTAACTTGGACAAAAAATCGCTTTCTATTCTTCGTTGCCTGCATATCTATAAAAAGGAGTGGGAAATTGCATCACTCGGCCCTCCGTCGTCGGCCTCCCTAGTCGCGAGGGAGGTCTTTTCAATCCGTCCCCTCGCAGCATCGCTCGCCTGTTCCTGCGGTGTTTTTCAATTCACCAGATAAATGATGTTAGTCCCATAGTCTAATTTACATTTTTAATGTCGTCTCGTGGTGCCCCACATCAAGTTTATCGTTTTAGTTCATTATAAAAAACATAAAACTGGAATTAAATACATTAAGCAATGTTAAGATGTCGTCATAAAAATCGTAAGTAATTATTATTGGTATGGAGGCCATGTATGTATTCAATAGGCAATCATGGTGTTTTCGATAGACGATGACGTGAAAGCATTATCGCGTTTGCGTCAATCGTAGTGATGAGTTATTGTGAGATTTTATCGACTGCGTGGGAGTTGACCATCCCTATGCTATTAAACAGCTGGATAATTTGGTGATCTTCAAATAAAGTGCGAAGACATGACTATTTCTGTAGCTTGCTGTTTTTAAGGTTAGGTACAATGAATAATACCTTTTGTTGGATTAATCTATTCAGCATTGTAAATGTAAGTATAAAACCATTTTTAACAATAACGTTTTTTATTGATATCTTGCAAAAACAGCAATATCTAGCGCGGAGTTAATATAAAGTGTATAAAAAAGAACCAACAGACCGGATAATATTAGTGTTTAAGTGGAAAATCGTAAAAACGCATTGTATTTTTTACTAGAATCATAACAATGAAAACCTCGCTGTTTCCCGTTTATGCAAGATATTCAATAAATAGTTATATTTGTGGAAGCTGAAACTCGTTACATTGTGATAGAGTCTTTCTAACCTGGGCTTTGGTGAAACTATTTTGGCACATTATTTTGATGTTTGTTACATTTACTTATGAGTCATGATCTATTCCTATACATTTCCAGGATATCTAGTAGCACCTAACTGTACAGTGACGTTGTATATTGTAACTAAACAATATTTCAACGGTTAGCGTCACTTATTATGTGACGCACCGCTGCCGCGCTGGGAACATCAACACAGTCGTGTGTCAGAAAGTTTAGTGCTTAACCCACCTACGATATGTTGTTTTCACACGAAACACGTGTTTTCTAATGCTATTCATATTAATCGTCTAACTTATCATTTATTAAATTACTGTTATGAATGGAATTTACTAAAATGAGTAACTAGTTAAGCAATGGGAGTCGTCAAAGTTTCGGCCGTGCGTCTGACTGTATCTCTTGGGATAGGCCGTTGACTGGCGTCAGTAGTGTTGCGTTGAATCTCAATAGTTATTTTAATACAGATATTTGTATGTTTATGTAAATTTCCTATCGTTTCCTGAACCGTTACTGGTAGAAATATTCACTATATCTAGAGCAACTTATCACAATCTTGCTGTCAAAAAACAGTCTTAACGCGTCCACATTTTGCAAAGTGTGGACGATTTTGCATATATTTGCAGTTATTATCTTACGCGATTATCGCGGATTCCGAGAGGCTGGCGGCGGCCACTTCTGTGTAGCATTGCCCGCTATAAATGTGCTTCTACACTATCTCTACGACAATGATTGCCATCTACTCTATTTCTTGCCTACCTATGAAAATACTTATGCAAATGGACGCTCAAGTGTCTGCGCTTTTTTGTATTCGCAAAAAGCGGCCAAAACGTACAGATAAAATATCTGTGACGCTTTATATGAAAGTAAAGTCGTTTGTACAAACCGGCAAGAGCTACTTCAATCTTGCGAAGAACAATCTCGTCCCTATTTTTTCGTACACACATTTGTAATGGTCGTGTTTCTTCTAAGTTCAGCTTTTTCATTCGCCACTGTCGGAGGTTTATTTTTTCTAGTGCAGTTCTTGTGTACATAGCAATGTTGTAGTAGTCGATATAAGAACTTCGGTACCTATCGTTTTCTACCGATTGCATTCTAAGACTTAGGAACCTATTTACTTCCAAATTAAAGTCTGTTAGCAACACTAGATAAATGAACTAAAGAAAAAATGAGAAAGTACCTATTCAATTCACCGCTTCTGCAACTGATTGGTTTCAATGTATATTTTGTGTCCCGTAACTAATTGCTTATTCACCTTTATAATTCATGCCCATTATAGTGCAAGCGTTGAGGAAAAAAATAGTTAATTGAAATAAAATAAGTCGTCTAGACGGCAGTCGCCAGCCGACAGCGCGAATAACGTCGCGATTAAAACTGCGACCGAGCAGTTAAGACTATTTTAATTGGTCAACTTGCTTCCTGATCAATTTGTTTCACATGATAGCCTTCAATGGACTGGTGATGAAAAACTGAACGAATAAGCTATTTGTTTTGAGGACGGCAATCATGATCAAAAGACGGCGCAAGAGAGACAGCTCGGTAAAATAAAGTCCCCTGATCACGTCACTACTATTTATTTAGTAGATGTTAGGTATCACGTTTAGATCTCAAATGATGAAGAGAAAAGAAGAATTTAGGTATGTTTTCCAAAAATCCTTAGGAAGGTTTAAAGAGAATATAATGAAATATCGAACTCCAGAAATTAGAGCGGTGTTACTACAAAAAAAGTTGAAACACTTATAAACACGACTTGTGCCAAATTTTCCTTACAAAATTTTATTAGACACGCGTTCATCTCGTGCTTAACGGTTTTGTAGTAACACCGTTGTGACACCGTAATATTCAGTATGTACAAAATATAATTTTCTGTAAAAAATATTGTACTTCCATTAAAAATGCGTTTTTATATGGGCGATGTAGGCGCATGCGCGACAACCCCTCGCGTACTACGGGGAGCGGAGCGACCTTCGTAGGTCGCCGCCCCGCCATTCAGTCCCTCATTGATTTTCGACCCACTATCATATGGCGGTCTACTCGGGCGAGCACTAGCCACACGGTTGATTTGGCGATATTTGTCGCACGTGTCGTTTAAAGGAATCTCAACCGGTAAAGATCGGTACTACGAAAGAACTGCAAAGGTATATCAAGTACCCCAATCATGCTTAGTGCCCTCAGCATGTTCTAGTGAGGTAAGTTCAATGTGAAAACAAATTGCGGTTGAACCAGACATTGGTCTTGAGGAAATGACCTCTTTCGATACAGTTCTCTAGAATATGGCGTACGTGGTTAGTGTTATAACTTAGTTAGTTTTCATTACACAGAACTATAATTATTATCCCAAGTCATTCTTGGATTCGTCTAAGGTCTCTTATGTTTTGTGGTCGCGTCGTTTTGCGGTAAAACTGTTTTTATTCGGCGCCGTTTGTTTACTGTTGATTTATTTGTATTTTCATTATTCAGCTCGATTCTTGAAACTATAATATCTATTTTTAGTTGCTAATGTAATCAAAAATTATGAATTTACCCACATTGAGCTAAACCAACAATTTGGGATAGTTGGCAAAACTACGAAGCGCAAATCTATTATATTTTGACGTAATGCTACAACATTAATGAACTTTCTCTGTGATAAACCTATGTCAACAATTTCAAAGAGTCAAAATGAATTCAGTACGCGTCAGCACATACCGAAGTATGCAATGCATTACCGTTGCAAGGCGGCTTAAGGAAAAGGGTATTGTTTACTTAACATTTATTTGTTGATTTAGGATCCATAAATTAAAAGGTCAAGCCAATGACCTCACGACATGGCGTCACTTGTGTTATGAGTGCGCTAGCGTCCTCGCACAATGCCGTCTAACCGATTCCGCGAAGTTATCCGGCATGATTCACGGATCACGCATCCGGATTCACAGCATCTTTGTCGTCATCTGTCTATCTAATTAAAGCCAGAGAAAGTATATTAATGCCCGCGGTAAAGGTTAACGCGTCCAGAATGATACGTTTGCTCTTTATCTGATTTAATTGATACGCTTTTGTGGGCGACGTCTTCAGCGAATGTCTATTGGGCTGTTACGAAATAAATGTTTTATGTAATTCGGTTAACCTTTGTTCTTGGATACATGAGTCAATCAATTCTAGTCTAGTCAAATTAATAACTTATTATTTGTACTTATATATCAAGGTGTCATGTACCTTTGAATTCTTGACCCGAAAACTAAAATCACTAGTCTTTCAAAAAAAAAGTAATCATTGATCTCCTCCTATTTTGGTGCATGGTAGAAAATTAGTTATGTACATATAGATTAAATTACACGTTGACTTTATTAGTTTTATTAATTTATGACTTCATATATTTTATCAATTTACTTATATCATTGGTAAATCCCATTAAGTATATCCTTAATATCATTGGTATTTTACCAATGATATAATAACATTATTATATAATTGGTAAATCCCATTAAGGAAATAATACCTAATTAATACTTTTTTCCTCAATCGACATTAAGATATTAATTATTATGTTATAAGAGGTTATCAGGGTGGTGGTTTAACTGGACGCTTCTGACGTAGCTTCTGACTCAGTCGCGCGACTGGTTCTTACGATTTCAATAATGTTTATATTTAACCTGTTTTCAATGGGCATTATTTCGATCAGTACATCGAGTCCCGTCGTGGTGATTACATGTGCATCTGGAATAATTTTATAACGTGTACCGAGAATATTAGTGGACTGGGAATACTTAAATATGTGCAATTGTAAAGCAATCACAAAGTGCAGAGTCAAAATAACAGCAGTATGGATTTCGCGGGTAAATAATAAGACGGCTTTATTTATTTCGACAGCTATAACTTTAAAATCAAGAATTGGGTATGGTGCAAGCATTCATAACTATAGGTACAAGACTTACTGTCCAAATTTTTATTTAGAGTCCAGTCAGAAAGCACTGAGTGCTAAATAGGTCCTATTTTTAAATTAGTTTGCCTTGCATTTTTATTTCATTTTTTGAACGTCTCTCAAAAGCAAAATGGAATTAGGTAGTCAAAGTAACTACACTTCTGAACCGTCTATGAAAATATTATATTTCTTAACTCTAGAGTCGTTGACCTCTTATCATTCGATACCCCGGCTTCAGATCAGACTGAGGTTTGCGAACATAGCCCTTATCTATTGCATAAATGCGTCAATCGGAAACAGACATGTCCTGCCCCAACACGCGTCGCGTCGCGTCGCCCACAGCCGTTGCACAATGCAATCCGTCATTATCGGCTGATTTAGGACGCGCCCGTCCCGCTGCAGCTGCGCTCGCGCATATGCGACAGATTGCCGCGTGGGTGATGGCGAATGTTAATTCGTAAATTATTAATTGCGTAGAGACACATGGGGTATGTTGTCTATAAATCTAATATAGGTAATAGATTACACTCTGAAGTTATTTATGTTTTAATGTTATTATTAATGTTACAGCTCATTTGATTCCCCGGTTATTTTTGTATAGGACACTATTGGATATGTGGATTAATTACCTATTTTGTCACCTTCGTTAGGTAATGGAGTAATCGTATCTGACCTCTCAATTATGCCGTAGGATTAATGTAGTGCCTACTTTAGTGAAAAATCACCTTAATAAAATAAATGTTCCTTAACTTTTGAAATCTCGTTCGAGTTAACAAATTGATACCGCTCGATAACATCTTGCTGATAAATTGAAACGTTCACTTAAGAAAACAAGAATTGATTTTGCGCTGGTATTTATTTCGCAATAGTGTAATGTAAGACACTTAAAATTATGCCTTCTCAGGTATCCGAATAGCCTCTGAATGTTTTATAATATTTATGAATTGTGTTGAAATCAATGCTAAAGGATTACCGAAGGAAATTTCCACAGGTCATTTGAAATCACATCATCGTACCAGTCAATCTCTGGAGGTATATACCTCCAGAGATGACTGGTACGTCCTAAAGATTACTACAGGGCAATTTGCAATAACATAGCTCTACATTTTCAAAGAAAGAACTATGTCCAGTTCATATGGTTTTATACTAGTTCAAGTGTGAATGAGGAAGTCATTCTAAATTGGTTCTACAGATTTTGAAACGCGTATATTAGTTTAACCATAATGTTTTTGTTGTTGCAGTGCATGGCGCGCGCATTGTACGACAATATAGCGGAGTCGCCGGACGAGCTGGCTTTCAGGCGAGGCGACTTGCTCACAGTGCTGGAGCAGAATACCGGTGGCAGCGAGGGCTGGTGGCTCTGCTCGCTTAGAGGGAGACAGGTGAATACATCTATGATCAGTCTTTTTGTAGAACTTCTTCTTCTTCTATTGCCGTCTCCTACCTCCTACCGTCGATAGGTTGGCAATCATTAGTGCTGTTTCCACTTTTGAGACCGCAGCTCGGAATAGATGTGGTGTTGTCTTGTCGAACCACTATCGTAAGTTGTTCAACCACGATATCCTTCTACGACCAGGCGTTCTGCCGTCTATCTTCTTCTTCTTCTTTTACCACTGCGTTCTTTTCTTTTTTCTTTTTTTTTTAACACTGCGGCCAAAACACAGCTGTGACAAGCCAAAACCATAACAAAGGGTTACTCTTTTTGACAGGAAACCTATGTTTCTTGCCCGTTCTTCTCCATGAAACTATCGCTTGCATCAAGCTCCACAAACACAAACACAAGACTAGAAAATTCAGGGCAAACTGCTGTTATGTAAATAAACAATAAAACAATTAGAATGACCCATCTAAGGGCAAATAACTGACATAACTGAGAAATTAGCAAGTGCAAGTGGAAATGCGTTCGTCACGATTTTGACGAACATTATAATGTAGAGTTCCATTTAAGGTCAATAATAATTATATTAGAGAGAGTAGACTAATTATTATCCATTAATAGTATACTTAAAACAATGAAAAAATGCTTAAGGTGTTTTGGAATATTCCTAAAGTAAGCTAGGTATGTCGTCAAAATAAAAAGAATCCATATCATCGGACAAAACACGACTAATAGGCAAATAAAACAAACAAGATTTACACTCGTTCATTAACTTTTCTTAGAAATAGAATGCGGTTTAAATGTAATTAATATACACATTGGACTCGAAGCACGTTTTAGTAGGTATATTCCGGTCAAGAGTTGTGCGTTATCGCAACACGGTGACGCATCAGGTACAAAGCATTTAGCTTCATCGTCACGACCGCACGCAATCGTTTTTGATGAGATGAGTCAAAATTAATGACGACGGTTATTAGCGGAAACGATTACGAAAATAAAACTGTACGCAGATTTCTGTAGATGCAACCAATAACGAAAGACTCAAAAGACCGTTCTATTCTACCTGAAGTACGTAATTAGAAAAACCATAGCGATATTTTGCACTGTTGCCAAATTGTTATCAACATTGCTATAGTTTTACTTATTTAGCTTGGTTTTGTTCCAGGGAATATGTCCGGGCAACAGACTACGGATAGTGGCGGGCGTGTTCGATGCGAGCTCGGCGATGCAGCGGCGGCGCGCGCGCACGCCTGCACCCGTGGCGCATCAGCCAATGCCCACGCAGCAGTCACCAGCCTTTACAAAAGTGAGTACTTGGCTATTGATTGATCAAGCTGTCCTGAAGTAGATAGTTCCTGCGTGTTCAAAACACATTGGGGTCACCAGTTTAGCGGTAAAGGGAAGATCTTCTGGTCAGACGGGTGGTATGCCTGGTGGGGACGGCCCCTCCCCAATGGTTGTAGTCGGGGTGTTCTGTATATACCTAGCGATATTGTTTCTATTTTGTCTTGGAGCGTGCACTCAGTGCCATTTGTTGGTGGCGTCGTTGAGGATGTAGCGACCACACATTACGCACACATCCACATACATACATCCTCTAACCCTGTTATTGTCTGAATATTTAGGTGACTCGTGTTTCAATATCCAAATGTTATCTTCTAGATCGAGGAGTGCTCCCATTACGACGTGCCCCGCGCTCCAATGCCGGTCCAGCGCATCGGCATGTACGACTGCCCCCGACCACTAGCAGACTGGTACGACGCGCCGCGGGCCCCCAGGCCAGCCAGTGCGGACTCCGCCTGCAGCGGGACCGGCTCCCTCACCTCAGCCACCTCCAGTGCGTCCGCGAATTCGGGCAGTTCGATACATTCCGCCGCGTCTACTTCGAGCACCTACGACGTCCCAAGAACACGGGCGTTGCCTTTACCTTGTGACGCGGCGCTCGAAGCTTTAGATAGATTACAGGTTGGTTATATGTTACACTTCCTTCTATTCTTCTACTATACATTTGGTACTATCTGGGACTACTCGCAACTACAATGCGATTAAAATAAGAACAGGAGCAACCAAGAGCGGTACCAAGTACTGTACTTATGAGTGAAGTTATCCAAGAGCCTGTACAAGTTCCAGTTGTGACATCACAACATGGCGCTAGGCCGGTCTTATTCTAATTTTACTCACATAGTACCTACTCGCGACTCTATCGAAAACTCTTAACTACGCCAAACGAGCAAAAGCTTTGGACCTAATGATCTTCCCAATCCACCTTGTAATGAGCTGTAACTTGACCACAGGAGGAAGCATCAGCGGCAGTATCCCGGCTACTGTCATACGTGTCCCCGGGCTGGCGGCGGCGCGGGGCGCTGCGCACGCGCGCGCTGGACGTGCGCGTGGCGGGCGCGCGCCTGCGGGCCTCCCTGCACGACCTCGCCGTCTTCGCAGACGCTACCCTCGCTAACGCACATGATGCGCAAGATAAGGGTAAGCCATACCATTTTTGAGACAACTTAAAACCACGAATGTATGAGGCATACATATTCGGTACGGACACTCATGATGTATTCTTAGTGACCACTTTTTGCATTGGAGCTGTAGGTAAAATAAGAGCGAAGCGAAACCCGAAAAGAAAAAAAGATGAGATACCGAAGTCGCGCTGACCTGAGATCCTCTAACTCTGTTAAAAACCGTTTCTAAAATTCATTTTACCGAGTACGAAGTTAATGATGACCGAGACGCAAAAGCAAACATCTATGCAAAAATCGCTAGCAAACTTCAATAAGAATCTTCTTCCCCAGGTATAGCAGTAAAGCTACGACCCCTAGTGAAAGCTTTAAAGGATGCTGAACGCATCACGCACGAGGCGACGAGCGCGCTGGACGCGGGCGACTGGGCGCCGGAGCGGCTGGAGCGAGACAGAGAACCGACGGACGGAACGGAAGACGCGCTCGACCAGCTCGTGTCGTGCGCCAGGTCGCTCACAGAGGACGTCAGGAGAATAGCCTCCTTTATCAATGGAAATGCGTCGCTATTATTTAGGTAAGTGACTAAATTAACTACCTGACTATTTTAACGGAATATGCCGCACTGAAACGCTCTACTTGTCATAATTAATATGAGAGAATGAGACAAAATGTTTTGTTACACCCGACCATAGCAGATCCTCTGTAATCCCTAGTAAATGAGCTCCGAAGAGTAAAACACGAGTCGGGCACCGTCATCTCAGTTAATCAGTAGGATTTAACTACAATAGATCCTTTTGAGTTTCAAGGACTTTCACACTCCAAATTATATGTGGGGGTGCCAATATTCTAACGGGTCGTAGGTATAGGACAAAGATACTCCAAAGTTGCCAATGATGCTAAATCAGCACTGCTAATTATGTTGGTACGCAAATTATGCCTGATTGTAGAAATGTTTTAGTTGTGGCAAATTCAGTTAGTCGTAATTTAACACCAAAATAATTACACACCAATATGTCCGCCTGAAAAATATCTTACCTTCTTAAATTGTGTTACAGGCGGTCCCCCGCAGTGCCAGTGCCGGAGCACGAGTGGACGGAAGAGTACGACTACGTGCGGCTGGAGTCGCGGACGGCAGTCGGCCGCCGCAACGCAGAGATACGCGCCGCGCTGCCCGACAAGCTGCGGGCCTCCTTCGACGCGCTCGTCAGAGACGCCGATCATGCTGGCGAGGTGAGGCATCTACATGGTTTTTTTTAAGCAAAGCTGGTAATTATTTCAAGCGATTTCATCTGACTCCTGGTTGAGAGACAGAGCTATTGGAAATAGAGTGAGCTGACAGTGAATTATTTCTTCGCGTCGCAGTGTCTCCAGTTGGAATCAGATGAGGCTGTCGATTATGCGAAGAGATTATAATAGGTAATGCGGTAAAGAAGACAAAGCATGAAATACATTTTCAATTGTTTTAAAACTGACAAAGTTTCATGGAGAATTTCAGAAGCATCTTTCATCATTGTAGCTGCTGACAGGACAAATGGTTTGGCCGATAAGTGGGCCCTCGCTCCCACCTAGCCAGTCTCGGTTAGGACAGACACGGGTGAACACGCTAGAACCGTAACCTTTTGATATAAGTACCATTTAGCTATACATTTATATTTTACAAAGTGACATTAATTAAACAGACTTTATATTTTAAAAGTGTTTGAATTTGAACTACACGTAAACCGAGACCCAAGACCGTACTGTTATGAAGAACACAATTTACACTAAATTACGAAAGTGGTGACCCCGGTCACAAATAAATCACCCGTGCTATCGAATTATTTCGCCTAAGTAACAAATTTACCGTGTCACTAAATCTTTTACCGGAAAATCAGTGTCGCGTCAGTATGGCTCTACCGCAAGAACAACAGCAAAACAATAACGAGTTGGCAGCAATAACGCTAACAACTAGGATCCCTCAATTCTGGACGGATATGCCGCGGATGTGGTTTGCGCAGTTTGAGGCGATCATGTCACCGCAACATCAAAGCGAAGCCGTGAAATACGACTTGGTTTTATCAAAACTAGGGAAAGAAGAACTGAGCCAAGTAACAGATATAATTGATGAGCCACCGGAGACACAGCGGTATACAGTTTTGAAGACTCGCCTGCTAAAGGTATTTCAGGAGAGTGCGGCAGCTCAATTTCATCGACTGGTGATGGAAATGGACCTAGGGCAGCAACGCCCATCGCAGTTACTAGCGAAGATGCGTCAATTGGCCAAGAATTCAGGTACACAGGGCGATACCGTAAAGAACCTGTGGTTAGCACGCCTACCAGGTTGGGTACGCGCTATCTTAGCCAGTAGTAGTGCCGACGCAGAACTAGATGACCTGGCAGGTATGGCTGATAAAATAAGGGAAAATCTTAGGAGCGGAGAAATAGCAGCGGTTGACGCACCATCGACGTCTACCACTGCCACGACTCAAATGGTCAACAGGGAACTGATAACAGAGATGAGAAACATGGCCATAGAGATCAGAAACCTGAGAAATGAGGTTAACAGCATTCGAGGACGTCAGATGCAGCGCGGAAGAGGACGATGGAATAGAAGCAGATCGCGTTCCAGATCAGCAGGACCAGCAGGCCCACGTCGCACACCTCAAAGCGCAGATTGGCTATGCAGGTACCATTTCAAGTTCCGGGAGGCCGCAAGAAGTTGTGAATCGCCCTGTACATGGAAGGCCCCGGAAAACTAAATGCCGTACAGTCTCAAGCGGTGGAAGATTGTACTGTAAGTCTCGCTAACAATCACCGCTTATGTGTAACAGACCGTAAAAGTAACATGACTTTCCTAATAGACACCGGTGCCAATGTATCGGTAGTTCCGGTCAATAGTGTGGACACTAGAAGTAAGTGCCGGGAGTGTGAGTACAAACTTTATGCAGCAAATGGGACAGAGATAAAAACATTTGGTGTAATTAATTTAGATCTTAACTTAGGTTTACGTCGTAATTTTAAATGGCCGTTTATATTGTGTAAGGTAGACAAGCCCATAATCGGGGCAGATTTCCTTAAAACGCACAGATTAATGGTCGATTTATATAATAAGAAATTAATTGATAATATTACAGAACTGTGTACGGTAGGGACCATCATAAGTTACCAAGGACCGTCAATCAAGAGTATTCAAAATGATAATCCGTTTCGAGAATTGCTAGAGGAATTTATAGAAATTACTAAGCCGGTATCATTCAAAGAAACTGATCCAACGCATACGGTAAAACATTTTATTGAGACAACAGGCCCACCGTTACATGCAAGGGCAAGACCATTGCCGCCGGATCGATACAACAAGGTAAGGGACGAATTTCGCCATATGGAGGAATTAGGTATTTGCAGACCATCGAAAAGTCAATGGGCCAGCCCGTTACACGTCGTCCCGAAAAAGGACGGCCAAATACGGCCCTGTGGAGATTACCGTCGTCTCAACGCAGTGACGAAACCAGATCGCTACCCAGTACCCCGGCTACAGGATTTCACCTATATATTGCCAGGTAAGACAGTGTACAGTCGTATAGATATTAATAGGGCGTACCATTTCATTAGCGTAGCGGAACAAGATATTGAAAAAACAGCGATCATTACGCCGTTCGGACTTTTTGAGTTCCCACGAATGACATTCGGTCTGAGGAACGCAGCACAGACGTTCCAAAGGTTCATGGACAACACGGTTCTACAGGGGATCGAGTACCTCGAAAAAAAAAACAAACAGTCAGCGTTGTTTTGCTATATTGATGACGTCATAATAGCTAGCGAAAATGAAATGGTACACAAAGAGCATGTTAGGTTAGTTTTTGAACGTTTTAGTAATATAGGTATAACTATTAACTTAAGTAAATGTTTATTTGGGCAGAGTAAAATAGAATTTTTGGGATATTCCGTAACTCCTGAAGGGATCAGTCCATTACCTGAAAAAGTAGAAGCAGTGACTAAATTCCCGAAGCCGGAAACAGTTGAACAACTCAGACGTTTTTTGGGAATGCTTAATTTCTATAGATCACATTTGCCTAACGCAGCAGAGTATCATGCCCACCTCAACCGATTTTTTCATAATTCAAAGAAGCGTGACAAAACCAAAATAGAATGGGATAGTGAGGCAGAGGAATCATTCGCACAATGTAAGGTGAGCCTACAAAGCGCCGTTACATTGTCGCATCCGATCTCCGACGCACCTTTATCGCTCATGACAGACGCATCAAATACATGTGTAGGAGCAGTTTTACAACAAAACGTTAATGGAGTTTGGCAACCGCTAGGATATTTTTCAAAGAAACTATCTGAGGCTCAAAGAAAGTACAGTACGTACGATCGTGAATTACTCGCTATTTACATGTCAATTATGCATTTCAGGAACATGGTCGAGGGACGCCAGCTAACGGTGTTCACGGACCACAAGCCGCTGACATACGCATTAACCAAGAGTAGTTCGGACAAAGAAACGCCTAGAAGGGTCAGGCAATTAATGTACGTAAGTGAGTTTACAAACGATATACAATACGTAACAGGAAACAAGAACCCAGTCGCCGACGCGTTATCAAGAGTCGAGTCAATAGTTTGCCCAACAGTTATTGATTACGAAGAATTAGCTTCAGAACAGGACGCCGACACTCGAGTTGCTCAACTTCACAATAACAACGACACACAAAAGTTTCAATTGAAACTAATACACTTACCTAATGTCAACAAAGGTTTGTACTGTGAAGTATCCACGAACAATGTCAGACCTTATATTACAGAACGCTTTAGAAAAACAGTATTCTATTCAATTCACAATATTAGTTATCCTGGTATTAGGACCACCCTTAAAATGATTTCACAAAGATTTTTCTGGCCAGGTATGAACAAAGATGTCAGGACATGGGCTAAAGCGTGCATTCCATGTCAAAGAAGCAAGGTGAACCGCCATACAATCTCGGGATTAGGCAGTTTTACACCAAGCGAAAGGTTCGAACACATACATGTGGACATAGTTGGTCCACTACCGACGTCACAGCGTGGTAACAGGTATTGTGTCACTATTATAGACCGTTTTACACATTGGCCAGAGGCGATACCGACCGCGGACATCACTGCGGAAACGGTAGCTAAGGCAATATATGAACATTGGATTTGTCGATTTGAATGCCCAATCAGGTTAACAAGTGATCAAGGTAGACAGTTTGAAAGCGAACTCTTTGATAAACTCTTAAAGTTACTTGGAGTTCACAGAATCAGGACAACACCTTATCATCCCCAGAGCAATGGAAAAGTGGAAAGATGGCATCGTTGTCTAAAGGTAGCTTTGACATGTAGGCTATCAGATAATGTGTCATGGGATGACGAATTATCAACAGTTCTTTTAGGACTTCGCGCCGCATCTCGGTGTGATACAGGATTTAGTGCAGCAGAAATGATTTTAGGTCAGACGTTACGATTACCAGGCGATTTTTACAATGAAGCAGAACCTAAGACCGTAGACGCGTATACTTACGTTGACAAGTTACGGAACATTGTGCACAGTCTGAGGCCTGAGGCACGACCTGTTAGCGATTCCAGGAAAATATTCGTACATCGCGACCTGACGACTTGTAGTCACGTATTTATTAGGAATGACATAGTTAAGAAATCTTTGACAGCTACTTATGATGGCCCTTACCGCGTGATAAGTAGATTTGATAAGGTATTTAAGGTTCAATTAGCAAGTAGACATGTAGATATATCTATAGATAGACTTAAACCAGCTTATGTATTAACAGAAACCGTTAAGGAAAGCACAGATGTACCAGTATCCGAAACGACCAGTAGATTAGATAACCATCGTTTAAATAAGAGTAGCGATACACCGCTTACTTATACCACACGCAGTGGCAGAAGTGTCAAGCCCACCGTGCGTTTTTGCATTTAGATAACACAGATGTTTAGTAGCTAAGTATTTTACTACTTAAGTTTTTTTTACTGTTTTTTATTTTTTTATCGTTTATTTTATGAGAGTTTATGAGTGTTATAGATTATATTGTACTTTTTATTGTATTTTTGTCAGTGTTCTCTACCCAATTTTTGTTTTATGTATTAAAATTAATCATAAGTGTCTGTTAACTTTTTATTATAGTAACTTAAGTTTCAGTTTACATTATACAGCTCGCGGTGCCATTTCAGCATAGTATGAAGCGATAAACATTGTGAATGTTGTATTCAAGTAACGATAGGGTATTCACGAATTGTAACTTTTCTGTGAAATATTGTTTTTCAATTTTTTTAAGGGGGGAGTATTTGTAGCTGCTGACAGGACAAATGGTTTGGCCGATAAGTGGGCCCTCGCTCCCACCTAGCCAGTCTCGGTTAGGACAGACACGGGTGAACACGCTAGAACCGTAACCTTTTGATATAAGTACCATTTAGCTATACATTTATATTTTACAAAGTGACATTAATTAAACAGACTTTATATTTTAAAAGTGTTTGAATTTGAACTACACGTAAACCGAGACCCAAGACCGTACTGTTATGAAGAACACAATTTACACTAAATTACGAAAATCATCTTTATGATATGGTTAAGGCAAGCAATTTAATATGAAAGGTTCTACATTACGATATGCTATAGCGATTTACAAACCTTAGACGTAGGCCGCATACTAAATCAACAAGCAATCATAATTTACTTACCATCTCCTTCAGGTGAGTGCGGTAGCGGCGGCCACCCGTCTGCCAGTTGACGACCGGCAGCTGGCCGCGTTCTACGCGGCGCAGACGGCGACGTACGGCGCGCACCTGGCCACTGCCGTGGAGGCCTTCCTCAGGACCATCGACATGGGCCAGCCGCCCGACGTCTTCCTCGCGCACGGCAAGTTCGTCGTGCTCAGCGCGCACCGGATCGTGCACGTCGGCGACACAGTACACAGGTGAGCAGCTTCCACATATCTTTACATTTGAGCGAGATCCTTTTATTCTTAAGACCACTGTAAATCAATCAGGTCAGGTCAGGTCTTCAGGTCAGCAATGTGCGAACAATACCTTTGGTATCATAAGCATCTATAGGCTACGGTAACTGCTTAATATCAGGCGGGCCGTACGCTTTTTTGCCACCGCAATCATATAAAAAAAAACTGCTCTGCTAGGACGAGTCACTGAATTATTATACCTATTGGTTTACGGTTTGATATGTTAAAGTCATTTAAGATTTAAAGAAAATTGTAGTTCTTAAGTCATGATGGTCTATTCATTCAGTACCATTTTATTTTGCTTGTAATTCTTTATGGATTTCCTTCATTCAAAAGATCCGCCAAAAGGTATAAAAAGCTAGCTTCCGCCCGCGACTTTGTCCTCGCATATTTATCCCACGGGAACATACTATTGGGATAAAAAAGTATCCTATGTGTTAATCCAGGTTATAAACTATGTCTGTGCCAAATTTCATCCAGATCCGTTCAGCTGTTCTGGCGTGATTGAGTAACAAACATCCATCCAAACTTGTACATTTATAATATTAGTGGGATAACTGGCAAGCAATTTTACTAATGTTCGTAAATCACTCCACAGGAGCGCCCAACACGCTGGACTAAAATCGCAAGCGCTGAGATGTTCGGACGCGCTATCGGACGCGCTGGCGGCCACCGTGGCCAAGACCAAGGCGGCGGCGCAGCAGTTCCCGTGCGCGGGCGCGGTGGGCGCCATGGCGGCGGCGGCGCGCGCGCTGGCGGCCCGCGCCGCCGAGCTGCGCCGCGTGCTGCTGCGCGCCGCCGACCCGCCGCCCCCGCCGCCCGACACGCCCGCCACCGCCGTGCCGCCCTCGCTGCCCACCACGCCGCTCACCCCCCACTCCCCGCACTCGCCCCTCACGCCGCACTCCAACTCCAACACGCCGTCGCTGCACGCGCTGCAGATATAAACCGACCCGCCGATGTGCGACTGGCCGAGGCCGGGACGAATAGTTGCGCTAGGCCCCGGCGTCGTCGGGGAGCCCTCCCCTCGAGAGCGGCTCGCCGCATTACCAAAGAAATCCGTCGATACCGCACGGGAGCGATCGCATAGCCCGTGCGATGACGAAAACTCGGAGTTTCTAATTAATTGTTAGTATTTATTACGATAAATCGAAGGCTGCTACTAGGACTTTTCGTTTGGACGCGCCCGCCGCGAGCTAGTGCGCGGGTTCGAGTCGCTGGATGCTCATATTGCCGTAGTGAGTTGAGTTGTCCGTCCAGTTTTATACAATTTTGCAACAGAACTATTCGTAGGAAAAGTTAGTGTGAACTTCCAATGTGCGACATTACTTCTATTGAACAGTTGTTTGAATGTTTTAATTTAAAATTGATAGACGAATGGATTTCCATTCTGCTCAACGGCTGATAAAGTTAAATGCTGGTCAGTTTTGTGACAGTGGTTTGAAATTTGTCGGAAATAGTGTGGCTTTTCTGTACTTCCGTTTAAGATATCTATTGAAATTATGGAATTGCTCCTTTCTAGTAACTTTAATATAAACACTGCCAGCCATTTATTACGATTGGTACACGATGTCGGAAATATGCTACGTGCTGCTATTGAAATGTCAGCTTTATTGCTATTTACATAGCAAGTTGTATCTTCGGATGTATTTAACAATGTTTTCTCGATCGCTAAGTGTCTGAAAATGTAGATGGAACCTCGAAGGACAGTTCTTGTAGGAAGTGTTCGAGATCGTACAAATCTTATGTAGGATCGTGTCTACGCATTTTGCCTATCTCTTGTGGTTCTAGCCGTAAACTAAACGTGTCCTGGGGGCTTACCACGACCTCTCATCGCGATTCAATTATAGGAACGTTTTAACGTTTCAGCTACTTTTTGTGCAATGACGTACCTTATTGTCATCACAATAAGAATCGTCATTGCACAATAAGTCGCTGAACCGTTAAAACAATACTGCTATAAGAGGTGGTGGTAGGGCCCCTGAATGAATTTAACACTGACAATATTATTTTATAAACAATCGTTAAATGTTCCTTGACAATGGCTCAAATGATGAAACTTTTTTTAGAAATCATGATTTGGATCACTATATGAGTCCTGTTTCAGAATCGTCAGATATCTTTATCCACCAAATAAATATGGCGTTTCGACAGTTGGTGCCATATTTATTTGGTGGATAAAAGTTATCTGACGATTCTATATTTCGACTGATACAACCAATAGCAATGTGCTCAAGTAATAAATAACTACTAAATTATTTGAAAGCTCTCCTATCTATTTGTGGCTTGTCATTACTTAACTACCTACTTACCGCAATAGTACTGTACGTACACATTTTGTACTTTATACATTAGTAGATAGCCGTAGGATTATGATATCAATGTAAAAAGCATGTTGTAAATTAGCGATGTGTAATATATTTTAGACATTGTAGTTTAGTTAGGTATAGATGAAATTGTACAAATGCATATTAAGTAATTTTAATATTGAATTATAATTTAATCATCTTGTAAAACGCAATCAAGTAAAATATACAAAATTTTCGTATCTAAATGTTTTGTGTTATTTGAATACCCAGTCTAACTTTGTAAGTCCTACTTACTTAATTCAATCATTGCAATAAATCACTTAGTGCCTGTTTCACAATCGTTAGAGAACTCTTATCCACCAAATAAATATGGCATTCTGACAGATATTCTATGGAAAAACTATCAAACGCCATATTATTTGGTGGATAAAGTTATCGGCCGATTCTAAAACAGGCCCTTAAAATAATTATAATAAGAAAAGTTATGTTTTATGAGTCAATCAAATGGGAATAAAAAATAGCCAAACCAAAGGATAGATTTTAAAATCGACATTTATTTTAATTGTACGCTTTTCCTTAAATTATAATTTTCATCGTCCACTGTGCTTTTGAAACACGTTCTTGCGAAAATACATTCATATGACATGTTATCAGAATTCGAACTATAATTTATTTACAATAAAATATTGACAAATTCACAAAAAAATAAAAAAACTCATATACCAATGCCAATAAATTGGTCCGCTCTGCTCCGATATAGCATCAGTGGCGTGATCGACAAAATAACTGTAGGCCTACTGTTTAACCAACGAAAACGAAGTTTCGGACAAAATTTCGCGTATTTTCTACTACGTTTCTCATTCATTCCGACATTTCTTACGAACGAAAATTGTTTGACGTTTAGATTCGACGACGACGAAGACGCCAAACTATTTAAGTTCGTAACAAATGTCGGATCGGAAAGAATGAGAAACGTAGTAGGAAATACGCGAAAATTCGTTTTCGTCTGTAATAGAGTAGGCCCTCTGTTGTAATAAATATGGTTCGTTACAGTACTTGCCGATGTTCAAGTAGCATGGTACTGGTGTATATAGTGTTGTGCCCGCGCTTCCTCCGGCGTGTAGGCTAGCGCGTGGTGCGTGGGCGGCAGTTTCATTTCCGCGGCGGCCACCTCTAGTCTCGCGGCGCGGAGTCTCAGGGAATTCTCGACGGCTCTCATCTCGCGTTCCGCCGCCTCGGATTGCGCTAAGTCTTGTAATCTCTTTCTTTTTAACTGCAATAAAGAAGGGTTTTCAATAGAGGTTTTAAGGAACGTGGGAAGGAACTTAATTTGCTTTTAAAGGGGTTATTACACTTAACTTAATTTAGTCGTTACTGAATTAAGGCAAGTGTAATCGCATTCAGGAAACTATTCAGAAGCTAGAATGGTTTAAATATTTAGAAGCTTCTGAATTTAGGCTTCTAAATTCGGCCCAGTGTAATCTATCTGTGTATTTTCTTTGAAGTTTCATCCTAATCTAAAGTAGTATTTTTTTATATGACTAAGGTAGCAAAGAAGTGTACGGCCCGCCTGATCTTAAGCAGTTACATACATATACATGCAATACATGCTTAAAAAGCCAAAAGCACCGCTCGCATGTTGCCGACCTGAAGGAGTGGTACGAAGGCAGGGAAGGGTGTGTGGAGGGGGGGGGGGGGATTAGCTTTCTCACTCAATTAACGCAGCTGTAATAGCTACTTTACGCCGATCTTCTGTGAGAGGAAGATACCACCCAGGTCGATAGTGAGATAGATATAGTCTGCGTAAAAAGTAATTGGTATTTCTAAAGGATTCCTATTAAAAAGACAGGGACTACGCGAAAAAACTTTCATATGACATTCCGTATTTTCAATAAATTATAGGGATTCAATAAATTATTATTACTTAGAGAAATGAATGCGGGACTTCAGCCCAGCAGTGGGACTCACCTTGGCAGTTTCTAATTTGTAGTTCAACAGTTCTAGTTTTAATTTCACCACTTCCTTATTTTCTGATAGATTTATTGAACCTGTAAACACAAAGGAATGGTTTATTAGACCTGACCGACCAATTAGAGGGTCGGTCAGAGTAGCAAAACGCTACAGTGGCAGTTCAATGGCTAAGCGACTTGGCGCCCTGGATTGCTGGGTGGTTATACAAAAAAAAACAACGGGTTGCACTCCGGGAGTGCCGGCAGAAGTGAAAAATTGAACATTAACGTTATGCATTTTTAAATATTTTGGAATGGTTAGGGAATAATTTCGCACGAATTGCTATATTTATCAGTATAAAAGTACTATCATATATGTGATTAAATACAATATTCATTTATTGCGCTATCGTACACAAACATGACAATTTATATGTAGTACAAACACACACGCACACTCGCACAAGCGCTCTGCGCTGCTTAAACGAAACAGCAGGAGCAGGCATACATTTTCGCCGCGCGGTAGAAAGAGAGGGAGATATTACTTTCTCTCCTACGCCGCGACTGCGAAGTGCGACTGTAGCCTAGGGGCGAACACGTTGGGCTCAATCAGAAGGTCCCAGGTTCGATCCCCGGTGGGGCATGCACCAATGGATGAATTTTCATCTATGTGCATAATTTACAGTTCGCTAACGGTGAGGGAAAACATCGTGAGGAAACCTACCTATCCCTCGGGATTAGGTAATAGTCAGTTCCTGTATACACGGCGACAAGGTTCACCACCTGTCACGTTGGGTTCTGACTATCTGGTGAAACGTGGGCTTTGAGTTGGCTTAATACCTCCACAATGTGGTGGTGTATGGCCACTCAAGCCTCTGACTACCCCCCGAATGGGGATAAAAGTCGTGACGTTATATTTATTTCTTTATTTATTTTTCCTACGCCGCGCCGACGGTCTACTCTCCCTCCGTCTTACGAATTTTCGATCAGGTCACGTGTCCTGACGCGGGTTTAACATGTTTTACCCATCCCAAGAAAAGTGCACAACGCCGCTAAAGAAGTTATCACTGCAAAAAACTAAGAACAAAGAATACCCTTACCTATTCCCGAATCGGTAAGGACAGCACTCAACGGATCGTGCGCATGATTACTGTAACTGTCATGATCGCTCGCTAGGTCCGTCCCGTTGTGGTCATTGACGTCATCTTCCATATCACGCTCGGGGTCGCCTTTACAATCGAACAGTGGCTCTGACTTTATTTTCTGGAACTAAAAAGCAACTTTTGAGACTACCACTCTACCAAGCCAACTAGGAACTCGGATGGAGTGCGACTTCCCCGCCCGCACACCCGCCACCGTCTGCGGCTTCCCGCCCGCCACACCTCCCGCACACCGCCACCGCCGCAAGGTACGGGTGACGTCACATTTGACAGGTTCCTAGTTGGCTTGGTGGAGTAGTAAATACAAATAAGAAATTTTTAAAGGGCCCGCTTACTAGCAACGATTTGAATCGCTAGTGACGGATATATGAATGGAGATTAATTAGCTTTCTGTTCTCTGCCTATCTACAAAAGTATCAGGCATAAATCTCCTTCCTACTAATATTATAAATGCGAAAGTGTGTATGTGTGAATGTTTGTTACCACGTATCTCCATAACTATTGAACCGATTTTAATTAAATTTGAAACGTAGATAGTGTAAGCTCTGGAATAAGACATAGGCTAATCTTACGCAGCGGGCGAAACCGCGGGGCACAGCTAGTATTACATATTTAAGGTGAAGTACTTACTTGATCAGACTTTTCCTCCTTGGGGTGTTTCACGCCCAAGTCCTTTATATAATCTCTGAACTTGACTTTTGTCATCTGTCTCTTCATGTTTGTGAATTTAGTGCGCAACACTTTCGTCGACCGTTTCTGAGGGCTTAATTTGTTATATGAATTTCGTATCTGTGCAACAAAATATAAATTTAATTGAAAATTATAGGTACTTTTAAATTCTGAATAGGACTTATAAAGAATGAAAAAGAATTACCCTATTCCATGCCGAGTTTTTTATTTTATTAACACTAGATGAAGTTTTTTTGGAGAATACAATGTTCTTTTCTGGCTTTACACACTGAAGCAGTAGATTGCACTCTTCTTGTGAAAAGTTCATTGACCGTTTCACGCATCTGATGGAAAAAATATGATTTTAATTATAGTGTTATTAACAGCATTTAGGTGCATTTTAAAATCAATTAAAAATGAATAGAGGGAATTTTTGATCAACTTACTCGTCATTTTCATTGTCACCATCTGTAAGCATAAAGTTAGAGTGAAAAATGTATACTACGAACTGGACACTGTTGCAAAGGATTGGCTTGTATGTGGCTAAATGGTTATTACACGACTGATATTGTAAATCTAAACATACCCATAGATTCATCGGACACCCTATCTTCGTTTCCATTCCAATTTGAATCATTTATTGTTTGTTTGTCCTCTCCAATTTCTTCGTTAACTGCGAAAATTGCAGATTACAGTAACACTTATATAGTCTATTTTATATACAGATACTATTATATATAATAAATTTTTACCAATTAATTTGTTGATTTGATTTCCCTAAATATTCTGAATCATGTGTGGAATCACCGTTTTAAAAGGATGCCCATGATTTCATATTCACCCTGTACATAGCATTAATATTTTTTTATATGACGAAACTATTCACAAACTTACAATTAAAATCCGAATCTGAATCTAGTGGCTCCTCTACTTTAAACATGTTATTCTCAGCTTCACATATTTTTGCAACCCTCTGCCTCACCAAATCATCAAACTCTGTACTTTTTGCACCATTTGAGTTATCTGGCACATTTCTTAATTCCCTCTTCAAGTTTCCCCACTTTGTTTTCAAGTTAAATGCAGTCCTCGTATGCTTGAATCCTTGGCTATTGAATATCTTAGCTATTTTCGTCCATGCCACCTCTTTAGCTTGGTTAGCGGATGCACTCACGGATTTATTCAAAAGAACTGTTTTGTATTTATCAATTATCTTTAAGAGGGCCTTTACTTCGCATTGAGTGAATGTAGGACTTCGGTAGCGACTGTAAGTAATTTTTGGTTTTTAGTTTTTGAGGAAGTTAATAATAATAATTGTGCCCTTCATATTGTTTAATACAATGGAAGTAAGGTAAGGTAGGTAGTAGGTAGAGTTTATGAAATGTGAGTTACATAAAACAATGTGTAAATCCTGTTACTTAATAATATATAATAATATGTAATAATGCATCAGTATGACTAGACAGCTTAAGATTAGTCAGAACTATGGGGAATATTATACAGGCAGCAATGGTAGTACAGCCAGACGTCCGGACATGGCAAGACAAAACATTTGATCAATTGATTTTGTCTCATTCTCTTATATGCATTTAGTAAGAGACAGAGTGACTTGACATGACAATAGTCTTGTCTTGGCGTGTGTGCTAGCCCTGCAGGATGCACATGGATATGTTTCTTTACCTATTGTATCATGCTGAATTCACTCACATACCTTTCATTTTCATTGTCACCATCTGTAAGTAAATTAGGACGAAAATTAAACAAATATCATCCAAATTAAATCAATATGAAACTATGTAAACCAGAAAGCTAAACCTACCTGTAGATTCAAATGATTCCTTGCTCCCATTTCCATTCCAATGAGAATCATTTATTTCCTGCCTGTGTTCTTCAATAACTGCACCAAAATATAAAACAAATTGTATTTAATTTCTATACTTTTATGTTTATTTGACAAATGAAAAATATATACTATATACAAAATATCATCATAAATTACCCTACTTACTACCTAAATAATAAATATAAATACTTTTTAATTTAAGGATTTTGGCACACCAATGGATTGATCAACCATTTTTCTATGTAGAAACAGTAAATCCACTACCATTAATCTAAGGTGTAATAGTTGATTGATTGGTGTGGTAACAGCCTAAATAGTTGTATTTTTAAAAGTAGTAATTACAAACTTACTCAATTCCAACTCTGACGCAGTGGGTTCATTGACCATGCTTGTGTTATTCTCAGCGTCACATATTATCATCATAGTCTGCTTGGCCACCTCATCAATCTCAGAAGTTCCAGCATCAATCAAGTTACCAGATAATTTTTTTACATTCTGCTTCAAGTTGAGCCATTTCATTTTCAAACATTCTGCACTCCTTGTATGTTTGAACCCCTGACTGTTAAATATCTTGGCTATTTTCAACCATGTCACCTCTTTAGCACGGCTAGCAGCTCCACTTGTGTTTTTGTTTAAAACTATTGTTTTATATTTATCAATTATGTCTAAAAGTGCTTTTATTTCATTGTGACTGAAAGTAGGACTTCTGTATCTTCTGCAAGGAAGATGAGTATGTAATGATTTTTGATTATTTTTTGTCTAGGTATCTACTTACGTAAATTAGCTTTGATGTAGAATACATACGAACAACTTTAATACCTACCTAATGATTTTTTTACTTACGCATACACAGAACCTGAAGAATTTTCTTCTTGAGAGTCTTCCATTTCGATATAGTACCTAAAGATTACGATTTATTTTTGAAACATAACTTGTTCAATTCCTACATATTCTGTAGAAGTGTAGATAGCTAGCTCACCAAGTTTTTATAGAAATAAATGGGTGCGGGGATTTTACGAAAAGAAATCAATTCACTTCAAGAAAAAACAAACAAATCCGAAATTTCGGTTCCACTTTTGTTTGACAGTCAAGCAACATGACATGTCAGACATGATGACATTGACATTAACAAAATAAAGCATTCCGCGTTCAGAAGCTACGGTCCGAGCACAATTTTTCCCTCTGAGACGTCGCGTCGTTCCGTACCTCAGTGTGCCTCAGTGACATGTTAGAGCCTGGCCGCACCACGTTTATAGCTGAACGCGGTTTTATTCGCGCGGATTATTTGCAGCGTATGGAATTTGACCTAACGCGCACTGCGATTAAATCCGAAATGATACCAACTAGAGATGTGCCGAGTACAGCCTTACTCGAGTACTGACTCGAGTACTTAGATTATAGGATTCGAGTACCTGGTACTCGAGTACGGGTTTCGAGTACTTCATGGTTTTCGAATCCTAAGTCGGGTACTCAAATCGCGACCTTATGACTACAAACTTGAAGTCTATTTTTACCTGACTACAGCGACAAAATAATTATTAATATATATTTAAGTAGACTTTATACAGGCTTTTTTATTTATTTGCTGTAACAGTTGTAGTTTTTAGAAAATACGTTATAAATCGGGGCGCTCGCCAAAATTTTCGCCATTTTCGCGAATTTTCACGCGTGGACGTACAATACAACGCACTAATTAGATAAGATGTCACACTAGGACGTTTGAGTGGGAAAAAATTACATAATACAAAAGTACTCGAGTCCTATTAAGTACTCGAGTACTCATACAAGTATTCGAGTACCTGTCCGAGTCCTCCGACTCGAGTACTTACTCGATTCTTTTTTTAACGAGTACCAGAATACTCTAGTACCAAAAATAGCGTACTCGGTACATCACTAATACCAACTTTCAAAAATCTTTGTCCCTAAAGCTCAAGTCAAAAACCCCTAATATCTCTACAATTACTAGAAAATAATATTAAGAAAATATAAATAATAAATTAATAGTAATTAGTTAATGGTATTATGTAACATTATATTGTTTATGATGCGTTAAAAAATAAATATTTTTTAGCGTTACCACCGTCCCACTTATTTACCCCCTAAATTTGGGAGGGTAACCCGTAAGTTGGCAACACTCACTGACCCTCCGCCCCCCGCCACCCGCTCCCAACGCAGTTTTTTTCCGCAATGCGGTTAGCGCCATACAACTTCATAGTGCACAAAATATTCGCGCGGATTAAAAACGCGTCGCGCCGCGTCAAATCTGTATATACCACAGATTTTTCCTCAGCGCGGATTTAAACCGCAAGTGCGGATAGGTTCATATGATTCCATAGGACACAGATTTAACGCGGTTTTAACAGCGCGGACATAACCGCTGTGCGGCCTAGGCCTTAGGAAAGTTATTTACATCCGATTTTAGTAAAGTACTTGTAAGTAGAAGTGGGTGCTTAAACGAAAAGACGTTTGAAAAGTTCGCTTTTTTAAGTAAGCACGCAAGCGCGCTTACAAATTAAAGCGTGTGGCTTTTAAGCAATGACGGCAAGAAAGAGAAGGAAATTCCAAAAAATTACAAAAATTAACCTTATGTGTATGACAATATAGCTCAAATCAATATTTAATTAAATTGAACCTTATTTCTTTACCCATAAAAAGCATTGATAATATATTATAATAGATTAACAACCATATTTCCATGCACATAAGACTCACTATCCATTTTTCAGCGGATAAGTTTGTGGCTTTTTGCTTGAACTTACGTTTAGTAAGCATTTTGCTTTTGTTGTCGGATTATTGACGGACGAATTTTTGTTTAATTTATAAAAGCAGAAAAGCACTTTTTACAAGGACTTTTAAAAACAAGCACAAGCGTAACAACGTGCTTTTAATATAAAGCCGTTTATCACATCTTTACTTGTAAGTTTGTAAGTTAAATAAAATACCGAGGAAAGAATGCAAAAGTTTTGGATAATATTGTCCCTCCATGTGGCAATGATGATTACAAAATTATAATCAACGTTTAAATTATTATTAACGATGTTTAAATTATAAAAAAAAATACTTTTTTCATTTCTAACATTTTTTTTCCTCCAAAGAGTTCCTTACATAAAATTCTTTCTCCATGCATTGCATTTCTAAACGGAATATTAAATGTCATCAGAATTTGAGGTTAGGTTGTGAGAAAAATATTATTGCAGAAAAACTAATTTAAAGTACGTAGAAAATGGTATTTATTAATGTATATGAGACATTTATTGTTTGATTTAGTAATGTCACTAATTTGTTTGTAGTAATATGTTAGGGGGAATTTAAATATACTACACCACTACAACTTAACCAAAATGGCGCTGTAAAAACCACAGCGAAGCAATAAACATAAATTCACGTATATAAAAATCTTACACGCTTCTCATGACTGATAAATTAGTGAATTAAATATAAAGAGTAGTGGTTGTTCTGGTAAAGTGGATACATTAACCTCGTGTTCATAAATTAACCTATGCTTAGTGAGATATGAAGGAAGTGATATTAGCTATTATAACCTTCGTATGTAGCGTATTTTTAGTTTTTGTCTTTGTGTTATTTTGTAAGTAGCCCAATATGCTTAGTATATAAATGATTTACTAACGAATTGCCTCTTAATGACAGTTTGATGGGTCAATGATGATGTTATGGGATGAGTGTGTTATTCTTTGTTGCAGGTTGGTACATTGTGTGGAAGTGTTGTTTATCTAAGTTCCGTTTCGTGCGCGAGCTGCTGGGTGGCATGTCCGATAGCCCCCCGGCCTCAGAGATCAGACAGCCAAGCAAAACTAGGAAAATTAGGAGGGAATAAAATTATAAGGTGGTCATTTATATTTAAACATACCTTTGTTCTTAAGGTCGAACTATGACACATAATAATAATATAATCAGACCTGTTATGACTTATATCTGGAGCGTAAAGTTATTAATATGTTTGACCTACTGTAATAGTGTGGAAGATATAATTAACCCCTTGTTTGCACTAGAAAACACATTCGAGCAATACATTTGTAGTATCTATTTTATGACAATAAATAAATGAGACAGCAATATTTTTTGTTTGTTTCGTTCAGTGCAAACGAGAGGTTACAAATGAAATTTTTAACACACTAGCAAATTCTTTTCGAAAATAAATACCTACTAAGTAAATGAAATCACAGGTTATTATAAAAACCGTTATATTAAAAGACTGCCCCAGTTCTCCTACTAAATCTCCCAAAAAAATTATAGATTATTTTATTTTCATCAGGTAAAACATAAAATATCAAAATGAACATCCGCTGCGCCCGACCGAGTGACCTGATGAACATGCAGCATTGTAACCTGCTGTGTCTGCCGGAGAACTACCAAATGAAGTACTATTTCTACCACGGCCTGTCCTGGCCACAGCTTAGTTACGTGGCTGAAGACGAGAAGGGACACATTGTTGGTAAGAGCATATCGATTTATTTTGCACCTAATCTCATAGTTCCTCTGATGAACTGATAATCCCACTAATATTATAAATGTGAAGATGTATGTTTGTTACTCAATCACGCCAGAACGGCTGAATAGATTTGGATGAAATTTGGCAGAAATAGATTATAGTCTGGAATAGGACATAGGCTATTTTTTATCTTGGTAAAATGTATGGTTCCCGTGGGATAAATTATGCGCAGACGTAGTCGCGGGCAAAAGCTAGTTCTATCATATATTTTGGAAATTTTCAAAGCCCTGGATGCACCCATACTGAATATTTTAGTCCAAAACAATTGTTTGCCATCAGGTTATGTACTTGCGAAAATGGAAGAGGATGGTGAAGACAACCGACACGGACACATCACATCACTAGCTGTGAAGCGGTCTCACCGTCGGCTTGGACTTGCACAGAAACTCATGAACCAAGCCTCACTAGCTATGGTGGAATGCTTCCAGGTGGGTACCGTTGTTACAAGTAGCCCATTGTAAGGCCGCACCTTTATCTCTCCACAGGTCCCTGTTTTGGAATAAGTCATTGCCATGTTTACCTGCAGAGGAGTCCAAATTGTTATTATTATTATTATTTATTGATACACTAGCAGCTTTGAGCTGATGCGTGTATATCACTGCACTTGTATTTGTTCATAATTTGAATGTCTGTCAAGTCTATTTTAAAACTTTGCACTATTTTAACTTTGTTTATTTATCTATTAATAATATTATTATTAGTAGTTAGTAGTTCCCCATTGCTGGGCAAAGAGTCCCCTTCCCTCAAAACATAAACTCACAAACGTGGATTCCAGTTATGGCAATATTGTTAACTTTAAGATAACCATTTATGAAGAGAGAATCTTACTAATATTATAAATGCGAAAGTGTGTGTGTGAATGTTTGTTACCACGTATCTCCATAGCTACTAAACCGATTTTAATGAAATTTGAAACGTAGTTAGTGTAACCTCTAAGGCTAATCTTACATATCAATATACAGCGAGTAAAGCCGCAGGCCACAGCTAGTAAATTATATTTTTATTATTAAGCAATGTATTTACTTATAACAGTTTTTACCATAGGTGTATCTAAGTACGTTTTTCTTTTCCAGGCGAAATATGTATCACTGCACGTTAGAAAAAGCAACAGAGCTGCTCTCAATCTTTATACAAACTCTCTCGGTTTCAAAATTCTAGAAATTGAGCCAAAGTACTATGCCGACGGCGAGGATGCGTACTCCATGATGCGAGACCTCAGCACATTCGCGGCTGAGAGCAAAACTGACAATCCACCAGACAACTTGGAAATCAAATCGGAATCGGCGATTATATCACAGTGTTGATATTTATTTACTTAAATAAAGAGCATTTAACTACCATGTGCAAGTTTTATTACCCTAGCATAAGCTCCAAATCTAATATTTAAATAGGATTTGATTTGGGAAAACTGGATAAAATGTGGCTGTTACTGTCAGTATCTAAGGCACAGGAAAGACGTCAAGGTGCAGAAACAAAGTTCAGTTAACTTCCCCAACCTTGAATGGTTCAGCATATAGAATAATAATAACAATTAGCCCTATGTACTTTTATGGGCAATTAGGCTTGCCTCAATGGGAAGAATGTGTGTGTGGGATTGTGGCCTTAGGCCAGGGAATATAATGATTGAGTAGATATATTGATTAAAATATATATATTGTGGATTTAATAGGTATCCCTAATACAATAAATAGGTACATTCTATTCATCCTCATCATAAAGATGATCAAGTTTTAATTCCAAATTCTTCTCGCAACTTGTAGAATCCTTTGGGCCTTTCTTCGGAGTGATTTTCTTTTCTTTCTTTTTTGTCATTCCCACAACATACTCTGGCATAATAACTTTACTGCTTTTGAAGATAGCCTTCTCATCGGGCATCGGTGTTTTCTTTATAGCCGAAGATACCTGGAAAGTTGGTTTTTTGAAAATTGCATCATCTGATTCTGGGTCCATTTGTGTTTTTGCTGCCTCAATTTCTTCCAATTTGCGAACTAATGCATGCGCCGTGGCCGAGTTCGTAGCATCAGACATCTGCTCTGGTGTGACATCTGCTAGAGAATAGTAAACCCACTTTTGAGGGTTCTTCATGTGGTCTGGTATGGTCTTGGCTCGTAAACATTCGCGCAGATTCGCTTGAGGCCTTTTGTATATACTTTCTCTGCCTCTAAACTGCTTCATTTCATGTTTAACTTTTCGGTACGTGTGTTTGTCGATTGAATTGTACTCCTGAGGTGTAGTAACTTTGTTTGTTTTTGAAAAACTGTATTGATCCTCAGCATCTTTCAGTTGATTAAAAAGACTTTTTTGCCGTTCCAGAAAGGATGACATTTTGAAAAAAAGGCTAGGACCCGGTGGTCCTGAATTTTAATCCTTAATTTTCTCAATTCAGTTTTATTATCAAAATATCACGCTTCCAAAAATGCGAAATTTATTTTAATTGACAAAAACTAACAAAACAAAGGCACCCAGAAACCTAAGTGTCAAATGTCAATGTTAACATGACTTTGACAGATCAGGGCTTTTTTTCATATGGCTTTTCTTTTCGCATATAGCCAGTGTTAAGTAAAATATATTTTTAAGTTCTTAATGTGGCAAGCACAGAAAAGCCTTTTGGCCGGCGCAGACTGGGGCCGGCAGGGCAGGGCATTTTATTTTTTATTAATCGAATTGAATACTTATCCAATTGAAATAAGGTCTATATATCAATGCTCGGTGATCGTCATCGGAGCATTTTCTCTGGAGCATCGAAAGGCACGCCGGAGGATACCGCGGCGGCATGCGGCGGCGTGCCCCGGTGTGAACCGGTGTGCGCCGATGTACACTGGAGTCCGCCAGGCAGCGCCGTGCGCCGCCGCCGCGCTCCGGGCGGCGAACGCGGGGGTAACGCGGGGGGGTCCGCTCTCCGGCAGCCAATGCAATGGCCGCGCAAATGGCGCGCAAAAATCGGCCACGGCGCATGCATTAGTTCGCAAATTGGAAGAAATTGAGGCAGCAAAAACACAAATGGACCCAGAATCAGATGATGCAATTTTCAAAAAACCAACTTTCCAGGTATCTTCGGCTATAAAGAAAACACCGATGCCCGATGAGAAGGCTATCTTCAAAAGCAGTAAAGTTATTATGCCAGAGTATGTTGTGGGAATGACAAAAAAGAAAGAAAAGAAAATCACTCCGAAGAAAGGCCCAAAGGATTCTACAAGTTGCGAGAAGAATTTGGAATTAAAACTTGATCATCTTTATGATGAGGATGAATAGAATGTACCTATTTATTGTATTAGGGATACCTATTAAATCCACAATATATATATTTTAATCAATATATCTACTCAATCATTATATTCCCTGGCCTAAGGCCACAATCCCACACACACATTCTTCCCATTGAGGCAAGCCTAATTGCCCATAAAAGTACATAGGGCTAATTGTTATTATTATTCTATATGCTGAACCATTCAAGGTTGGGGAAGTTAACTGAACTTTGTTTCTGCACCTTGACGTCTTTCCTGTGCCTTAGATACTGACAGTAACAGCCACATTTTATCCAGTTTTCCCAAATCAAATCCTATTTAAATATTAGATTTGGAGCTTATGCTAGGGTAATAAAACTTGCACATGGTAGTTAAATGCTCTTTATTTAAGTAAATAAATATCAACACTGTGATATAATCGCCGATTCCGATTTGATTTCCAAGTTGTCTGGTGGATTGTCAGTTTTGCTCTCAGCCGCGAATGTGCTGAGGTCTCGCATCATGGAGTACGCATCCTCGCCGTCGGCATAGTACTTTGGCTCAATTTCTAGAATTTTGAAACCGAGAGAGTTTGTATAAAGATTGAGAGCAGCTCTGTTGCTTTTTCTAACGTGCAGTGATACATATTTCGCCTGGAAAAGAAAAACGTACTTAGATACACCTATGGTAAAAACTGTTATAAGTAAATACATTGCTTAATAATAAAAATATAATTTACTAGCTGTGGCCTGCGGCTTTACTCGCTGTATATTGATATGTAAGATTAGCCTTAGAGGTTACACTAACTACGTTTCAAATTTCATTAAAATCGGTTTAGTAGCTATGGAGATACGTGGTAACAAACATTCACACACACACTTTCGCATTTATAATATTAGTAAGATTCTCTCTTCATAAATGGTTATCTTAAAGTTAACAATATTGCCATAACTGGAATCCACGTTTGTGAGTTTATGTTTTGAGGGAAGGGGACTCTTTGCCCAGCAATGGGGAACTACTAACTACTAATAATAATATTATTAATAGATAAATAAACAAAGTTAAAATAGTGCAAAGTTTTAAAATAGACTTGACAGACATTCAAATTATGAACAAATACAAGTGCAGTGATATACACGCATCAGCTCAAAGCTGCTAGTGTATCAATAAATAATAATAATAATAACAATTTGGACTCCTCTGCAGGTAAACATGGCAATGACTTATTCCAAAACAGGGACCTGTGGAGAGATAAAGGTGCGGCCTTACAATGGGCTACTTGTAACAACGGTACCCACCTGGAAGCATTCCACCATAGCTAGTGAGGCTTGGTTCATGAGTTTCTGTGCAAGTCCAAGCCGACGGTGAGACCGCTTCACAGCTAGTGATGTGATGTGTCCGTGTCGGTTGTCTTCACCATCCTCTTCCATTTTCGCAAGTACATAACCTGATGGCAAACAATTGTTTTGGACTAAAATATTCAGTATGGGTGCATCCAGGGCTTTGAAAATTTCCAAAATATATGATAGAACTAGCTTTTGCCCGCGACTACGTCTGCGCATAATTTATCCCACGGGAACCATACATTTTACCAAGATAAAAAATAGCCTATGTCCTATTCCAGACTATAATCTATTTCTGCCAAATTTCATCCAAATCTATTCAGCCGTTCTGGCGTGATTGAGTAACAAACATACATCTTCACATTTATAATATTAGTGGGATTATCAGTTCATCAGAGGAACTATGAGATTAGGTGCAAAATAAATCGATATGCTCTTACCAACAATGTGTCCCTTCTCGTCTTCAGCCACGTAACTAAGCTGTGGCCAGGACAGGCCGTGGTAGAAATAGTACTTCATTTGGTAGTTCTCCGGCAGACACAGCAGGTTACAATGCTGCATGTTCATCAGGTCACTCGGTCGGGCGCAGCGGATGTTCATTTTGATATTTTATGTTTTACCTGATGAAAATAAAATAATCTATAATTTTTTTGGGAGATTTAGTAGGAGAACTGGGGCAGTCTTTTAATATAACGGTTTTTATAATAACCTGTGATTTCATTTACTTAGTAGGTATTTATTTTCGAAAAGAATTTGCTAGTGTGTTAAAAATTTCATTTGTAACCTCTCGTTTGCACTGAACGAAACAAACAAAAAATATTGCTGTCTCATTTATTTATTGTCATAAAATAGATACTACAAATGTATTGCTCGAATGTGTTTTCTAGTGCAAACAAGGGGTTAATTATATCTTCCACACTATTACAGTAGGTCAAACATATTAATAACTTTACGCTCCAGATATAAGTCATAACAGGTCTGATTATATTATTATTATGTGTCATAGTTCGACCTTAAGAACAAAGGTATGTTTAAATATAAATGACCACCTTATAATTTTATTCCCTCCTAATTTTCCTAGTTTTGCTTGGCTGTCTGATCTCTGAGGCCGGGGGGCTATCGGACATGCCACCCAGCAGCTCGCGCACGAAACGGAACTTAGATAAACAACACTTCCACACAATGTACCAACCTGCAACAAAGAATAACACACTCATCCCATAACATCATCATTGACCCATCAAACTGTCATTAAGAGGCAATTCGTTAGTAAATCATTTATATACTAAGCATATTGGGCTACTTACAAAATAACACAAAGACAAAAACTAAAAATACGCTACATACGAAGGTTATAATAGCTAATATCACTTCCTTCATATCTCACTAAGCATAGGTTAATTTATGAACACGAGGTTAATGTATCCACTTTACCAGAACAACCACTACTCTTTATATTTAATTCACTAATTTATCAGTCATGAGAAGCGTGTAAGATTTTTATATACGTGAATTTATGTTTATTGCTTCGCTGTGGTTTTTACAGCGCCATTTTGGTTAAGTTGTAGTGGTGTAGTATATTTAAATTCCCCCTAACATATTACTACAAACAAATTAGTGACATTACTAAATCAAACAATAAATGTCTCATATACATTAATAAATACCATTTTCTACGTACTTTAAATTAGTTTTTCTGCAATAATATTTTTCTCACAACCTAACCTCAAATTCTGATGACATTTAATATTCCGTTTAGAAATGATTTTTATCGCCGGGGGCACTTTTATCCCCATTCGGGGGGTAGTCAGAGGCTTGAGTGGCCATACCACCACATTGTGGAGGTATTAAGCCAACTCAAAGCCCACGTTTCACCAGATAGTCAGAACCCAACGTGACAGGTGGTGAACCTTGTCGCCGTGTATACAGGAACTGACTATTACCTAATCCCGAGGGATAGGTAGGTTTCCTCACGATGTTTTCCCTCACCGTTAGCGAACTGTAAATTATGCACATAGATGAAAATTCATCCATTGGTGCATGCCCCACCGGGGATCGAACCTGGGACCTTCTGATTGTTAGCCCAACCTGTTCACCCTTAGGCTACAGTCGCTATAGGTAGTATAGTAGTATAGTATATTCTTATTTTTAAGTTTTTTGCTTGCAGTCTTTTACTAGTACTTTGTATTATTTCAAACCTCTATTATTAACACAAAATATGCAGTCTTAGTTTAATTTGAGGAATACGTATTCTAAACAATTAATATAGGTAACCAGGAAACAACTTTTAAATAATATTATAGATATTGTAGCAGACATAAGTAATATGTACTTATTTAAAAAAAACAGTTTTATAACATTATCATTATATTTTCAAACTATCCTCAGCATCCCCTTTCTTTTCTATATCTTTTATTTCATTTGTCTCTCTTGCCCTCATTTTTCCTAAAACAATATATTTATTTTTTGTGGATCCAACTTTTTTATTTGTACCTTTATTTTCATACCCTTCACGATACTTAGTTTCAACTTTCTATTTTTTTTTCTTTTCCAAAAACAGTCCTAGTATGTCTCGTGGATCCAACTTTTTTCTTTGTATCTATATTGCCATCCTATTCAATATTTTTTGTTTTATTTTTCCCATTTTTCTCTCTTGAAATTTCTCAAACTACTGTAGAAGTCGTTCTGAAGCCAATTTCTCTTTGCAGGTTAAACATTGTCAATCTTCGGTATAATCATAGGTACCTAAACTCCGAGTCTATAGTTTTTTATAAGGGTGTTTATAGACATTATTACCAATATATAATATCTAAATATTCCTTTTTTTTTTTAAATATATAACAAGAAAAGTAAAAATACATTTTAGGGTCACCACCGTCAGTTAAGCGTCATTAACGTCACTATAAAAACTGATGGTAAATTACGGAAATGACACTTACGGTAATGACGTTTTGTGTTATTTTGCTTATAAATGCTATTAATATTTAATATTCAAGGAATAAATATTATAATGGTAAAAGTAGACCTAAAAACCAATGACATAGAGGTGGAATTAAAAATTAAATCGATTTGCTTACCCAAAATCTTGCGATCACGGCGAAGACCACTTTTTCGTGACAAACGTCATTTTCGAGATGAATATTCAAAATATTTTTTTTTACTAAAGCTCCTAGCCTCCCGTTGGAACATCTCTGGGTCGATTGACCAATTCGGAAGCGTGCGGGGTTAGGGGTATGAAAGTAGCATGTACACTTAAAGAGATATTTGCATTACCACCTCAGCTTACGGTGATGACCTTTTTTTGATGACAAAGTTAATTTTATTTTTAAAAAGTTAACTAACCGTTTCGTATGTGTAAAAATGAAATTAGTTTCTCCTAATAATTGGCATAACAGAAGGGACTAATTACAGTTACATCAGACGACGACTTCTTTGAAATTTAATACGATATTCTTCGGGACATGTGTGAAAGACACTGATGGTAGTGACATTTAGGCATAAAAGTTGTAAATATTTTTTTTGTTCCTACACTTACGCTTTTGAATTTTAGGGCACAACTAGATAAATGTATTACAATCCGACAACAGTTATTGGATCTCCGAAAATATCGATACTTTTTTTTATTTGCTACCGGACATGTGTTTGGTGCGAAATCAGAGAAATACCCAATGGCATTGCTTGCTGTCTTGTTCATTCATTACGAGTTATGTGATGTATGGGAAGGCCTGTAATACACTTTACTCAAAAAAGTTTATAATGTTGTCATTATTTCACAACCTTCTTCGAGCAAAGTCGGATTTGTCGTACTGCAAGAGCTACTAGACATAAAATGTATTATTACCCGGTATTATCGTTATTATATTTGTTATTTGACCGTTGCCATGGAAACGTAACAATCAGGTATGTTTATGGCAAGGAAGTTTTAAGTCTCTAACACCTGAAATGATGACTTGCCAGCAAAAGTGAAGCCGACAGCGATATACCACACTGAACGTTGTTTCCTTTGCCAACAAGAGTGACCATAATATTTTGACATTTGGAGAACGTCCCCATGGCTATCTGGTGAAAACGTTATATTGTTCCAAGATTGTTATGATAGGAAAATAATAAGAAAATAAGGCAAAAGGATGTTTATTTTCATAAAAACATGAGTAGGTACAATAAATTAGTCTGCGGTGGCCAAACTACGCGAGTGCCTGTCTGTATCTTGGCAACCCAAATGGAGATACAAAATAGTATTTAAGATCGTAGATTTTGCCACTTTGTAATATAAAGTAACATGACACTTCACACGCTTGGACGTTTTCTAGGCTCTCCATATCTATGGTTTTTCCTATACTTATCTTTCCTATACTTACTCTTTTTCTATGCTATAAAAGGTACCTACTACTGTTAACATGTTTTGTTTGATTTGGGCTGTGCAAGTTGTGACAGACGGACATAGAGACAGACAGACGAACAACAAAGTTATCATATTAGGGTTTAGTTTTTTTCCTTATTAGGTACGGTACCCTAAGAATATCTAACTAATTAGACCATAAGACAAAATTAAAGGACAATAGGCAAAACTGTATGGGACTTGGTCCAAATATCCACCACTGACGAGACCTACGTAACCCGATAGACCACTAAATACTGAGTAACTTTTACAAAGACAGTTCAACAAAATAAGCTGTAAGTAAAAAAATACGGGTATTTAAAAAAAAAAAATATGATTTCACCATTAGTATTATGTTTATACATTTTTTTCGAAAGGCAACAATATAAATACTCTTACTAACATTAAATAAAAATAAAATAAGCTGTCAGAAAGCAAAAAATGCCGTGAAAAGTTTATATTATTATTTTTGCTACCTGATGAAAAGTGAACAACAAGCGCTTCTATAAAATAAATAAGCAGGTACCTTCTATGCGTTACCTTACTTTTTCACTTATCATCAGGTAACAAAAATAATAATAAAATATATTTTACGGCATTTTTTGCTTTCTGACAGCTTATTTTATTTGTATTTAATGTTAGAAAGTGTATTTATATTGTTGCCTTTCGAAAAAAATGTATAAGACATAACACTAAGTGTGAAATAAAAAAATTAAAATATTTTTTTAAACTACTCATATTTTTTTTACTGACAGCCTATTTTGTTGAACTGCCTTTGCAAAAGTTACTCAGTATATAGTGGTCTATCGAGTGACGTAGGTCTCGGAAGTGGTGTACATTTGGACCATTTTTGCCCATTGTCCTTTGTGCTAACGAAAAGGAACAGTGAGGGCAGGGCATTTTCCTTTAAAACTCGTTGTGTTAAATTAGGGACATAATCTGTCGGCTTAAAATGCTTGCTGTATATGACGGAATTTTGGGTAATTTTTCTGTAGCCAATAGGTATTTGTTGTAACCAATTTACACGCCTGGGATCTGTAAAAGACAAAATAGTTTTTTTGTTTTTTATTGCTTAGGAGTAATCGGGAAGTGTAAAGTCAAAAGTCGTCCCAATTGCAAACAATTTCAATCGACAAACCATCGGTCTCGGCCTTTATTTTATATTGTCCATCAAGGGTTGCAATGCTGACCGCGCTGTGGAGGCCTGGAGCTGCGCTGCGCCGCGCTTTCGGCCATCAACAACGCGCCCAGCAACACACTCATTACAGACCGTGGCAGTAATGTACTATTAAAAAGTAACAAAAGGGTAAAGGAAAGGGGCCCCGAGAATTACATTGCCTGAAAGGGTTTAACGTCCTTCGTATGTCGTTATTTTATTTATCACAAAACTCACTCACACCAATGGCTATTGTCCGTTCTCAAATAATTATATGGTAGTTAAATAAATAGTCCCAAAATCCAATTTAAAAACGTAAATTTATTTCCACTATGTAAACCCCCGGGCGACAACCGTTCAGTCGGGACAGCGCGTAGTAACTCTCTCGCCTTTCATACCCTCACACTCTTTATACTTTGTTTGTTTACCTTATACTTCGCCTCACATAATTACATGTGTCCCTACAAGGGTTAATCTGGCCCTAGACGTGCGCGTTCCTCGAGCGTGTGAACGACGCGAACGCCGTGTGCGAGCCCGGCGAGCCGTGACAACGCGGCATGAGCGTCGCGTTTTACCAGCGTGTGGTCTGTCGCGCGTTCTTCAAAAAGTAGCGATGTAGTCGTGCGGCAACGAAAAGCGCGACTTTATCGCTGCAAACAGTTCCCGTGGACGATATTCCTCAGTTAACACAGACACATAATAAGATTTATATTATAGTCCTTTTTACTAGCGAAATTTATGTCACCCGAACATCTAAAATGTACTTAACGTGGAAAACATAGTTACCCACTTACCTATGTTAAGATAATCCTTAATTCGGATAATATGCGCTTTTACACCCTTGCATTACGCATATTCTACCCATTTTTATGAGAAAATTCAGCACAATCCTCTAGATTTAAAATTAGCTGAAAATGTCGTGTGTCACGCAAATTGACGTTCTGTGTTTCAAGTTTTTAATTTTATTTCTGCTACGATTCCTATAGACATCACGGAACTGACAATTACAAGCGAATTATTAAAGAAGGTAAGTACTTATTTCCAGATATTTATTTATATTTGAAATTTTAATCTTAGGATATTCTTATACTTTACCATTGGTATTTCATTAATCGACTTTATTGTTTATTATTCTTAACATGTAAATGTACCAAGTTTAAGGTGATCGAATAAATATTAACTGGCAACACAAGGGTTGAAAGGTTGTACTGTTAGAAAGGGAAAGAAGGCGCAGTTATAGGTATCTGGCTGGGACCGGTTTTTATAAAGCCTGCATCGTGGGCGTTAAGTCCGTCAGATAAGGTTTATTTTTGAATGAATGAAAGGAAAATAAAGTTTGTAGTCCACAGTCCTCGTTCAATGGTATTACGTTCATGGTTTATGGTTCGTAAAAAAACTGATTGAAGGTTAAAAACGATTAGGTCGTGCCGTTGCCATGGAAACGTAAACAGAGAAAATACACAACTATAGATATAGTTCGTAAAAATATAAATATAATTGTATTAGTTTGTATACATATTTAGCTAGTTTTGTTTAAACTAATAGTCGCATTTTTGAGTAAATCACTATACAAGCCTTGGTCTCTAATGAGTGTACTGCTGACCACGCTATAATGGCCTCAAGCTAAGCTCCGCTACGCTCTCGGCCTCCAAGCTTGGTCATCATTGCAACTCTTGCTGGCCGCGCTATAAAGGCCTCGACCTTTGGTCTCGGCCTTTATTTTAGCTTGTCCATCAAGAGTTGCAATGCTGACCGCGCTGTGGAGGAATGGAGCTGCGCTGCGCCGCGCTTTCGGCCATCAACAACGCGGTCAACAACACACTCATTAGAGACCGCGGCAGTAATGTACTATTAGATTACTTACGCTGCATTCACATTATGAAGACGATAACGTTTTTTTTCTATAGGTAGGTAATTTTTTTACAGATACTGTCCGTATTCTGCACACGATACCGTAAAGTATAGGCACAGTTAAGGCGGAAACCCACCGAGGCGTACGCTGTGCACGCTACGCACTGTGGAAGCTACGTCATCTCGTGCGTAGCGTGCACAGCGTGCGCCGCGGTGCGTTTCCGCCTGTATAGGTATGGAAAATGTGTTACCACCGTCTTCATAATGTTAATGATCACTACGCTACCTACTGAAGTTGAGTTTGTGTACATAATGTGAATTAAAATTATTAACAAAAAAAAATACAATTAGTGTCAAAAGCACGCTAGTACATACCTTCACATTATGATCGCCTTCCGGAAAAACCTTTGATCAAACGGAAATAGTTGACGGTCAATTATTTTGTAAATACCTTTCTATAATGTAGAATAGAGTAAATAACACTTGAGATTAAAACCTCGACAGGTACAATGTTAACGTCCTACAATGTTATTGTTATAATTTAAATTTGCGCGTGAGTCAGAGCCGGCTGCGCGTGCGCACCTACCTATATTACGTGCTCCAAACTCTGCGGTCTAGAGTCTCCCATTGCCCATTATAACACACAGTTTTTCAAATGGATTCCTTTATTAAACAACAAGGAAACTATTCATTTATGTTCTAACAGTTAAAGTTATAGAAGCAAGGTCGTCTGCCCGTCTCATTTACAAAGGCGTAAATTAGTGTTACTACCTATTACCTACTTCATAAATGTGTATAATGAGTTTAACATAATAATGTTTACCTAATGCCATGTATAAAGTACCTAGCAGGTACTTACTAATTTTTTGCGAAGTATGTGTAGATAACAACCTACCTAATGAAATCAATCATCATCTTCAATATCCTAAATATAACGGGTAGCAGGGCCGGATTTAGGGGAGGGCATTCGGGGCAACAGCCCCGGGCCTCCACAAAAGACGGGCCCCCACAATACTATAAAAAAAAAACCACTTAGCAAAACCGTCTATCAAAGCTATCTCTCCTGAGCATTAAAAATATTTAAAAGTTTTTACTTAAGGAACTAGATTTCGGCGAAATTATCAATATTTTTTTGTCGAAAAGAGCTGGGAAGGTTCCGTTCGTTAACGCTTAATTTTAATTTCAGATAATTATTGTTTTTGTATATATTGTGTGTTGTTCCAAAAAATCACTTGGTTTCATAATAAATTATTTATTGAAAAACTCTACTGAAAAGTTTGTTCATTTTATTTGGAAAATAATTAGAAGCCAGGGGCCTTCACTCTTTTGTTGCCCCAGGGCCTCCAGACCTCTAAACCCGGCCCTGACGGGTAGTAATTATTTACAAGTCTGTAACGATAAAATATGTTTGCAAATTTGACGATTTATAAATGCTACTTACTTACTTAGCTTACATGAATAAAAAAAATGTGAGTTTGAGTATAAGTCCTAGCCTTGCGTATGGTAGAGCTACTGACTCACCTCTAAATTTATAGGAGGTTACGAACGACTTGCACTGGCATTACAAATCACATTTGTTCCTATAAATGCTTTGTAAAACCATTTTAAACTGGCTAATGGACCAGTGAGATCTGTTCACTAGGTACCTATTTATAGTTCCATCATGCATAGGCAATACCACAGCTTCTTGAAAGATTTAAAAAATGATTGGATGTAAAATAAAGGAATCAAATCAATGGATAGGTAGTAGGTATTAGCATTTCTGGTCCGTTTGATTTAGCTGCATTCGACTAGTAGGTACCTTTTACTAACAATGACTCGGCATCGCAACGAATGCGATGGATGGATCAAATAGGTACGCACGGCACTGAATACCTCAGTATGCGAAGCGATCCATACCGCCGAAGATAGGACGACCTGGTGCGATATCATGCGGACAAGAGTGTTTCAGAGGCGACGAAACATGATGCAAGGAGGAGGAGTAGCATTTCTGACGTCTCATAGTCATCTCATACATAGGTACTCGTACCGACATCGCCTGATAAAATATTGTAGAGGTATTTAGATCACATAAAATGTGAGTTGATAGATACAGATACCTAGGCACATAACAGCTGGTGCGTCCTAACATAAGTTCTACGTTATATAGATTTTATCAATAACTCCTTAGTTACTGTACAAGTTGTGGTGCTACTGTTCGCAGTGGGCGCGCATGCGCTGTGCTGATGGCCACCGTTTGCCGATCGGCACCGGCTGCGCCAGCCAACGACCACTTATCAACGAAGGCTCGCCGCGAGCGCGCCTCGACACCGCACCGCGCGAATATCCGCCGCTATAATTAGCGTGTGAGGAGCGAGTTTACCGCTCCGCTCCGCTGAACGGACGGTCAGCTTCGTGTTTTTCCGGGCGAGGTCGCGCTGGGCGGGCGGCGCGCGCCGATGCGCCCCGGGCAACCTGCCTCACAATACAATATCTACGACAAACGCTACAACACGTTCCTGAAGTGTCATTATACATTAATACATAGCAAATATCAAAGAAAAGGAGTTGTAGGAGAGTGCAGTGATTCCAACGTGGCAGGACTCTCGCAGTTTTCAGCGGAACGTGTGATTCACCACTGAAATGTGAATTTGACAGATCAGCGCGCATCACAACAGGTAATAAAATTGTTTTGTTTTGCTGAAACTGAAAGCACAATGGAAAGTGGTCCTGCTGTACTGAAAGTTGGTCCTGCTGTTCAGACAGCTTTAAGGGATGTTAGATATTGTATACTTACCTACTGAAAACTCCAGATTTATACTGACATCTGGTTTTTAATGCTTTAAAAATCAATACCTACGTATTTGAATATAAAACTTGAGATTCATTTTCAGTCAGATTGGGTGGCGTAACTACGTAGGGTAGGTGTAATGTACACCTAATTAAACAAAGTTATATCCACAGTTAATGAAAATAACGTGCTAAATTTGCATAACAATTAGTAAATGGTGATGACAGCTACGACACAAACCCTAAGTAAATAAGCAGACATATTATACCTATGCATTATATGAGAAAGGTTACTTATCAATAACTTTTGCTAACATTTTTAGTATTTACATCTTGTATGAAAATGTACTTAATTTTAAACTATTAATTAGATTAGTTTTTGCATTATAGCTTTTTTATTCCTACCGGTTATTATATTATATTATTTAAAGTTGCTTAGCGCACTTATTTAATATTCTTTGTGGTAACAGTCAGTAAAATAAGTCATTGAACATTCTACTTTCTGAAATACGTATGTAAAACTCTTTTATTTTACACAAACGTTGGTGACATTTGTCAAAACCAAATATTAGCAACACGTTTAAATATTGTTTACATCCAGAAAGATAATGGGTTGGCTGCAACATATAAATGTGCAAGCGGACTATTCAAAAACTGGGAGCGACTTATGTCGCTGACCGTACCTCGAGAATTTAACACTACCTACTGTAGAATCTATTAGGTATACTAATTTGTTAAAAACAGCCATTTAGGTGCATACATTATTCTTGAAGCGATTAACATAGCATTTATCTATACACTGGCCTACCTAAATAATATGTAAAATAATTAGAATAGTTATCTGTTTATAGGCTAGCGAAATTCCTACAGTATTTATCTGTGAATTTACAGTAGGTACCTAAAAAACAAAATAAATGTTTTCTTTCTTTTCTTTTCTTTTTAAAAGGTCCTGTAGTCCTCATTAGCAGCGGGCCTATAAGGTCAATTCTGCAATTCTGCAAAAGTAATTAATATTTCTGAATTTCTAACAGAATCCTTAGCAATTCCGTAAAATGGTCATTAATGGTGAAAAATGTTTGGCCAACAAAACAAAATTGCGGAATTGCTGACGATTCTGCTAGAAAATCAGAAAAATGTATTGATTTTGCAGTTTTGCTGTAGCCTTTTAGCCCCGCTGATATGACTGCGTACGGCTAATGATTATTTTCTTGTCTTTTCAAAGCACTACAGTAGGTACTTATCAGTGGAACTTGCTACAAAAATGATATGGTTAAGATTATTCGTACTTTTTATGGGCGATGAATGTATTGGCATCTCTCCAGATGCCAACATATTTTGAATCATTTCAGTAAGTACTATACCATTCATTCATTTGTTCCGAGAATTCGTGATTTTAATATAGTTTGGCTCAACTCGCACGGTATTTTTTTTTTCTATAGGTACATTATGTTAGGATACATTCGGATACTAGAATAACTACTTATTTTATCAATACTCGTAACTATTCTTACAATAATTGGATAGTGTATTAGGTAAGTATTAGGTAATGACAACTTTCCATTGTAAACATCCATACATAGACAAGTAGTTTTAACACACACACGAGGGTAAGGGTAATAAGGGATTTTATTTATACTTGTCCTGTTTGTTAGTATTCAAATAAGAATTGATTTATAATGAAAACCGCAAATTGAAAATTAAATGGACTCCAACGGAAACATGCGTTGTTTATAAATTCGATAACAGTATACCGTCGTCGTAAGTATTAAACCAACGAGCTGTAGGTAGTTTTCACTGGATTATAATTTTACTACAATACATCCGATGGTAACAGTTAATTAAACCATTGTCCGAAGAAAGCCCGAACTTAAATAAATAAATAATGATAATCCAAATTGTAGTGGCTAATTTGGGATACGATGACTGACTGCATTGATTTAAGTACTGTAGAATATTAGTACAAATTTGTATGAAGTTTTTACGAACTGTTCGTACGGGCGACGCCAATTAGGACACGGTTTGTCGTTTGGGGAAAAATAAATACGCTACATCGGACTGTAATATGCCTGTCTACCATCACTTGCCTGTATTCCCTGAAGGATCTCGTGCATTACTTTAACAATTGTAGATAAAGTTTAGTATAGATTTTGAGGAAACATACCTTCAACATATTACTTAGTATGATTCAACTTCGCGTCTAATCATTTTCCATGCAACCAACCTATATAAGGTCATTTAAATATACTTTAAGGAAAGTTTTACCTATTACGCATATTGTTTGTTCAAGTAATAAGTTGATTAAGTAATTATTCCCAAGAAATTAATGTGTAAGGAAGGATAAAATCAAATAACTACTACCTATCCCACTAATATTATAAATGTGAAAGTTTAGATGGATGGATGGATGGATGTTTGTTACTCAATCACGCCTAAAAAGCTGAACGGATCTGGATGAAATTTGGCACAGAGATAGATTATAGTCTGGAATAGCACATAGGCTACTTTTTTTTTATCCCGATAGTATGTTCCCGTGGGACAAATGCGCGGACGATACGGTATACGGGATCCAGGATACGGGATCCGGGATCCGGGATCCGGGATCCGAAAGGCAGACGTATTGAAGGGTGGGATTGTAGCTCACCTATTGAAGATCTAACAATGCAGACAGGCAGTCCTTCTCCATTTTTTTTAGTAGTTATGGAGATATGTGGTAACAAACATTCGCACACCCACACTTTCGCATTTATAATATTAAGTAGAATAGGATAGGATAGGATTATATTAAAAAATGCTAAATCTTGACTTTCCCCTATTCCAAAGGAATTCTGAATATATTCTTACTAACTATAATTAGGTGTGTTGATTTTTCATAACGAGTAGTTTTTTTTTATAAGGGCGGTTATACACATCAGGATAGCTATTATGCTACGTCTAGACGATATTTATGCGTCTAGACGGCTTGTGCATTGGGAATTGGGTGTACGGTGCGATTGAGACATTGTTTATGACCAGGGGGCTTACCACAAGCTCTTATTGCGATTCAATTATAGGAACGTTTTAACGACGTTTTAATGACGTTTCTTATTGTCATGACAATAAGGTACGTCATTGCACAAAAAGTCGCTGAAACGTTAATACGTTCCTGTAATTGAATCGCAATAAGAGCTTGTGGTAAGCCCCCAGGGTGTGCCGAGGTGCACTTACAATTAAAAACTTCATGGAACTTTAATTGCAGTGCTATTTGTAGCTTACATCCAGCTGCAATCACTGATCGGTAAGGGCCTCCGCAGACTAGCTACTTTTAGCATCGGCGACCGGCGATTTTGTGACGTATCGATGCTGCGTCGCGTTTCTTCGAGCGCGAACGAGCGAGACGCAGCATCAAAATCGCCGATCGCCGATGCTAAAAGTAGCTAGTCTGCGGAGGCCCTAAACGATCGGAGGTTAAGTAACGCTTAGCCAGGTCAGGTAGAGATAGGTGACCATTTAGTGACATTTGAACTGAGCGTCTCCGTGCTTCGGAAGGCAAGTAAACAGTCGGTCTCGGTTGTTGTCATCTAGACAGCAGTCGTTAAGCCTTGTCAGAGGCCTTCGGGCGGCTTGAACAACTCTGACACCAGGTTGGCTACTAACCATACGATAAGAAAAAGAAGAAGCAGTGCTTATGAGGCTTAATAGCTACAAGAACGCGTATAATTAGACACTAAAATAAAGATTTCACAATCGCTCGATTTTTTGTTATACTAACCTACTACTAAGGGCCGGGCTCCATTAGCGTGCGTTGCGTCGTCGCAAGATTTTGTACTGGCGCATCACCTTCCCCCGCTTCGTCTCTGGCCCGTCGACCCTTTGATCCGTTGCGACGATGCAGCGCAGCACACTAGTGGAGCCGCGCTCTAAGGTGGCAAACAAGCGAACCTACGTCTTGCTTGATTTAAGCAGTAACCACAGCATATAGATGCTTGCAACATGAAAGGCATCGCTCACAAGTTGCCGACCTGATGGGGAGTGGGACACAGGGAGGGAAGAAAGGATGGGGGGAAAGGGAGGGGAAACGCAACTAAATAAAAAATAGGTACTTAACGCCGAACTCCTGTGAGCGGGTACTACCTCGGTCGAAAATTAGATACAAGCTACTTCTTCTTCTTATCGTATGGTTAGTGGCCAACCTGGTGTCAGAGTTGTTCAAGCCGCCTGAAGGCCTCTGACAAGGCTTAACGACTGCTGCCTAGATGACAACAACCGGGACCGACTTTTTACGTGTCCTCCGAAGCACGGAGACGCTCAGTTCAAATGCCACTAATGGACACCCATCTCTGCCTGACCTTGCCCAGCATTGCTTAACCAACAAGCCACTCAAATAATGGAAGTCTCTGAGGCATTAACATGGACAGGTCTTTTTGAGTTCCATTTAAGTTTCTTGTAGTTTTGAACTCTGACTAAAACTAAAAGTTGGCAAATTGCCACATACGTTTTTCCTATAATTAATTATAATAGCAGTTACCAATAATTTAATTCGTAATTTTCCTACACAAGTAGATAATACCTATAACCCAATACACGTAACAATGTACCTATAGTGATGACTGTACTAAGCTTCGCGTAACTAAGAGGTCATGCTATACCTACGTCATCGGCCCAAACTATGGAAACTTGCTATGGAAAAGTTTTCGCTAAAGTTTCCTTTCATGTAAAATGAGGCTCATCCCTGGCTTATAAACCCTAAGTAGCGGGCATGTTCCCTCATTATGTTGTTAGAGAGCGTATTGTTATAGTGTCTGTTCTGTGCTACCTGCTACTTAAGTGAGTATTATTTAACTTATAAGTAGTAACTTAAGTCCTTAACTTTTGTGTACCCGTGTTATCACGAGTGAAAGTTAACCAGTTATTGAAAGATAACAATATATACAACATAACAACAGGGCCATTAACTGCCACTGCCATTGAGCTGCTATATTGATCGATGGCAATGGCAGTTCAATGGTTAAGCGACTCAGGGCCCAGTGGGCCAGCGTGGTTGACGCCCTGAATTCTCCCTAGTAATGAAGGGAGGCTGTAGTTGGACATTAAATGGACAAGTTTTTTTTTTGCAAAGCTACATCTGTACCCGTAGTGTAATTTTTCTGGTAAGACAACTGTTTAATAGTCTGCCGCCCCTCAAAATAGAAAGTTATTATCGACTTGCACTGGCATTACAAATCACTTTTGTTCCCAGAAATGCTTTGTAAACTGGCTAAAATCTCTATTAATTTGGCGGTAAATGTAGGTACGTAAATAGTATGTCGTACATAATCACATGATAGTCCGATAGTGGTGTTATTCAATTTGCCATATGAAATGAGAAATACGCAGACTAATAAAAGGTATACAGTTATGCAGTAAACGATTATTACCAGTAGGTAACGTACATGAAATCGATTACTGCTAAAATCACCCATCTGCGGGTTGTAATGACATAATTCTGTTATGTACTCTTAAAACAGGAAGGAAGTCAATTGGTTTATTTAATTCTTCACCACCTCTAAATATGGTACACATAATATTTATTCTCAACATTTTTAGGTCATTGTTTGTTCGGAAGTTGGTATTATTTAGCACATTACGATATTAGGTGGCAAGGTGTTGAGACTGAGACTGAATTATTGTTGGCACATGCCTACTAGTTGGAATGAATCATACGCAGATGCCTGTGAGTTCATACTAAAGATCAGTATCGCACTTCAGAATTTTGACCTTCCAATTTATAGCGATTTTAAAGTAAAGATCTGGCATCGTTGAACTGGCTATAAATTGGGTTACGACTTGGAATCATGAATTGAATACCAACAACGGATAGAAAATTATAACTAATGTTTGTTATAGGTACGTTAACTATAGTTATTTTTAGTAAGTTGGAAAATGTTGTCTCAGGCAAGTGCAAGATGCAAGATAAAGTTGGAATAGGTACTTTACTGAATTCTTATTCTCTGAATAGGAACTTCTACGAACCTAACGAACCATATAGTCAATACCGGCTTCCACATATTTATGTTATATCATTCAATAATATTATTTAAAGCAATACAAATTATTTGAAGTAACGATGTCACTAAAGTTAAATGGCAACATTTTTAGTAAAATTTCATGCGAATTATTAACAAATTTTTGTTTCTCTCGGTATAGAGAACTATTTTTAAACATTAATGAATACGCCAATGGATAGGCATTAATAATTTTTATGGATTAACATTAATTATAAGTACATCATGTTGATTCAGACACTGCGTACCTACTATGGGTAATTTAATTTCAATTTTTTTTTTCAAGAAGGTTATCCCACGTGGAGAGGCAATATACCTTTCTAAACAAAGTAGTCTATAAACAAAGAAATGACTAACGAAAATGACACATCGAATAAAAAAAGACCGTAAATTAAAAAATAATGTTTTTACGGTCGTTCGTTATTTGTGCGGTACGTTATGTTAGGTCATCCCGGCGAGGATCGCGCTCTATATGGTAGGAGGATAAATTTATGTGGCTCGTTATAAACTTAAGTGTCGCTTAGATATGTTCATTCCATAATGAATACATAAATAAATAGTAACATCATATAGGTTAATGGCAGAGAAATTGAGGAATGTTGTAACGTGAATAAAGTTTCTCGGATAAGTGTTCAAAAGATTTTGCCTATCTACAGATTAATTCTGAAAAAAAAGTATTGTTAGTCGTGAAAAAGCTCTCTTTGTAAAAAATAACACATTAAAGCGAAAATGGTACCTATTACTTAGATATTCGTTCTTCTACATTTATACGCAACAATATAAAATGTAGCAAACTTAAGTTTGTAAATATAAAACAGATTAAAGTATCAAAACGCGACCTTAATCCTAGTTATACCATCATACAGTGAGGTGCCAAATTTTCAGCTACAGCGCAGCGTTTCCAGCGAACGCGGGCTACACTTGACCCACTTGTAAGTAGGGCTTTCCGGGGCCGCCCGCCCGCCCAGCGGAACATTCCCGTGCGCTTACACGAGCTCTCCGCCACGGCTTCTTATTTACAATTTACGCTAACTAGTTACTAAACGGAATTCGTAAAGTACCTACGTTGTAAGTAAGGGTGGATGTAATGTTGAAAGATTTTGACGATTGAGATATACCCTATAGCCCCTATAGGTATCTTTTCCATAATTTTTCTAAAGTTATGTGTGGATTTTATACCTTTACCATAGAACTCTAATTAGGTAATTTTATTTTACTCTGTTTTATTATACCGTTAAGGTACCTACTGAGTTTTACTTATAGAACTTCTAATTTGTCGAAAGAAAATGGATACTTTTAATTATGTATTTGGTTTCACCCATGTTTCACCACTGAATCCTAACAAAATTGGCTATACCTCGATTTATTTGATCGTTGTGAATGGAATATTACCCCTGTAAATTTGTTCTTAGTTAAACCGTTTTCAAGCTTTTAATAATGAAAATATTACGTGAAGAATTGATTTTGAGACATTCATGGACACAAAAAAAGAGCGATTTTCAGACACCATTCACGGAAACAAACCAAGTGAAATACTGTAAATGATAAATCTAAACACATCAGACAGACTGACCATTATTATCGTTATGTATTCTTCCTATTCGTGGCCTGAACAATGGATTAGCACAAAATACTTGCTGTATCTTTCAATGTCAACCTCCGGCGTTATTACGAAATAGAACCGCTTGTTCAAACATCGTACGGTAATTCAGAGTAACGCTGTTTGTCCGTTTTTGTTCATTTGTTTACTGAAGCCGGTTATATTAACTGTATAGCTGACCTTTATACATATTGTTTATTTGTAAGGTATTGAGTGGTTTGGAGCCTGGTAAATGGCTATAGACTGCTTTGTAGACTTATGGCAATGGCTCGCCCCTACATTGGGTCTGAAAAACACTATTGGTGGAATGTGGGTGTCCTACAATGCACCTGTGCCTATCCCGTCGGGTAATACAGGCGTGATGGTGTATTTATGTGGGACTAGCTGTGCCTGTGAATAGTTCTTAATATAGTACGTACCTACTACCTTATCTAGATCTTGGCTCCTCTTCACTCTCGCGAGTACGCCTCGTGGAGGCCCTCGCACGAGCCGCGTCAAACAGAGGCTACCCATCCACACTCTCGTTTTATTTAGTTGTTTCGCCCGCCTGGCGCCGCGTGTCTTTTGACTCCGGTCAAAAAACCGACACCGAGCGGAGCACGCCGGAGGCGAGGCGAGGGATGAGGAGAGGAGGCGAGCTCGCCATCCACACTCTCGTGCTCGCGTCACCTCCTCATGCCTCCTGGAGAGTGTGGAGCCGCGGTTAGATCGGGTAAAATCGATTCAGTGTCTGGGGTCTACATCAGTCGCATGCCGCGAGCACCTAATCTCACAACATGAGGGCTCGCGCGAGGTATGCGAGGCATCTGAACGCACCAAACTTGGTTTCTGGGCATTCAGACTGGGTCTGAATTTTGCAAAAATAGTGGCCTTTCTTGTTTGCCTGTTGGTTTGCTACGAATTTCGTGACAATTATGAATGTTTTACCGATCTAGAGATACTTATTCCATATTTAGAGACGTTGTAACTACGTAATAAAAATAATGGTGTTACTCTTTTTAGTAATGTCTTTGTGGGGTTTTTACGTATCTAGTTTGTACTAAGATAGGTACCTTATCGTACTATTTCAACTGCGTATATTAACTAAAATACCGATTTTTGAGTCATGGTTTAGGTCAGGGGGTTATCTGTGGATATAAGCCCATAGAATTTGCGTATTAAATAATCTGATAAGTAGTTTTTTTTTTATTTCCTTTCTATTTTATACACATAATATTTGGATATAATTCCTATATAATTAGTATAATAACACATATAAGCTTCTTATTCCCCAAATTTATAAAAAGTTATGATGGACTTACACTGGCATTACAAATCACTTAAAAACATTGTAAACTGGCAAAAAAACTTTATACATTTGGCGGTAAGTGTCTAGTAGTTATACTTATCGGTGCACATAAAATACGGCATAACATAGGTCAGTGTATATGTACCTATAGAAAATCCTTCCCACGAAAACCTTTCCATCCAAAGGTTGTCTGGAAGAGATCGCAGCTTGCGATAAGACCGCCCACTGTACACTCTGTTTTTTGTTTCTTGTTTTTGTTTGTCATTTTGTTTATGTATTCCATTGGCCGTTTACCGACTGCACGGCACGGCACCGGCACCGGCATGGCGGCAGCTTTTTCATTGGTCAGTGACCAGTTGTCATTGGTTACTGACCAATGAAAACCCCGCAAATAGCTGTCACTGTGCCGGTACCGGTGCCGTGCCGTGCAGTCGGTAAACAGCCATTAGATGTGTCCATATGGCGCGCATGCCTCACCCGAGCACTCATATTATGACATTACGTCTATGCGTTCCGACGTCAAAAGTGAGTGCTCGCGCGAGGCATGCGCCTGATGAAGACGCCGCCAATGGTGTACAATAAAGTGTTATCTATCTATCTATAGCTTTTTGAAGAGTGTCTTACTCCTTGTAACCTACCTGATTATTAGAACCTAAATACCTCATTTTATAGTCAATTAATCTCATATACTATCAAAATCAGATAGCTCAATGGCCAACACTGCCGTTTGCGCAGCGTCGCGGCTGCGCCGGAGTCGATTCACTGCACATCCATTTCCGCATGTCGCTGCCATGTCTATTTCAGAAACACTGCATCGTGAACTATCGCCGCACGTTAGTTACATTTTGCGTAACTGCGTGATATACTAAAATAGTTCTGCATGGCCGAGTTTTGGTGGTGGCTATGGTGTACCTATATTACCACTGCTATTCTCAGATTGTTTTCCTAAATAATATTTTGCCAGGCCTGGGTTTGGACCTCAGAATGCATAGGCAGACAGAAATTTGCAAGTAGGTATAACAAAGAGGTAGGTGCTGAAATTCAGTCAAGTAAAAAAGGTCAACCCAGAACCGTACGTTCAGGCGCTTTTGCCATACCTATTATTGGAATCAAGTTTAACCAGCTCACGAGTTTAGGTCCAAATAGTCAAATTACTGTCCGTGGTGCGTTAAAACTGGTGTTCCACCAGTTGTAACAGTCTTATTTCTGGCTACCAGCCTATACTGTTATTTTTGTCTCCCGCATTGCTACGGAGGGAAGTGGATAATCTTTTTCCAACTCCTTCTATCCTTTCTTTTGATTAAATTCGTGGGAGTTCCAAGACAACTTAGCTTTTCCCAAGGACTCGTCGATGGTCAAATCTTGGCGTCATCGTTGGACACCTTCGTCGATCCTGGCTTACAGGAGTAACAGTGGTGGGAGTGTGTGGCGGGCTTAGTCCCACAAAAAAAAACCCAGAACCATTAGAAACCAAAACAGAAATAGGAAAAAGGCCTGAAAGAAGATGAAAGACTGGGTTTCTGGTCGTTTTTAATACCAGTGAAACCTGTCGTAATTTGTTAATTTTGCAATAAGCCAATTAAAAGATAAGTAATAATATTCAAGAACATATCCTTCCGATGTACTCAAATTATGAGATGTGCAAGTAGTTAATTAATAATGCCTTGATACCGATGCGAGGCCGCCGTTCACTAGGCTTTATCGCGGCTTAGTCGTTAAGTTGCGCAACCAATTCTTCAGGATACACGCATGGCGGGAATCGAGGGCGTCAACCAACCGTATCAACATTTTACTAATAAAAAAAATACAATTAGCACAGTATTGTAGATGCCATACCGCGAGAGGACGATTTGTTAGGATTCTGGAGAAATTTTCGTTCGTTTGTTGTACGAAATATTGACTTTTTTTCAGTAGAATTTGGATAGCTTCGTTTGACAGTTCTCCAAGTGACGTAGGTTTTTTTTATTGGTTGAACAATTACGTAGGTATAATTTAGGCATGATATACGAGCACCTACAGGCCCGAATTAATTGGTATCTCATACTTCTAAAAGAGAAAAATTGCCACCGAGGTCACATGGAGAACAGTCAGATGAAGAATGGCCCATTTATTAAATTATAAAATAAGTACCTAACATACCTAAACTGGCTTGAAAAAAATCAGCGTATTATATCAAAAACAACTAGTGTGGGAAATTAACGAGAATGCCACCTGGATTCGTCGCGGAAAAATAATATAAAATGGCAATAATATATCCCAAATTAGTTTCTACATAACGCATATCCAAGCTCACTAAACAAGAACATATTTTGTGCTTTCGTATGCAGTGGATTATTCTAAACATAGGCCAATCCGAGCGCTGGCGCCGTAAAGCCGTGCGAATGTATATGGGTTACCGGCCCATCACAAATAACCCCTTTCCATCGTAAAATGTCCCTACTGTTTCGACATTAGGTGCATTATGTTATTTCCAGAGATCAAGAAAGCGGGATGTTGCGAAACGAATGCATTCAGCTGAAAATATTTTAAGGGATCGGCATTTTTTGGGTATTTTTATATTCTTGGATTTATATTGCGTAATAGTAGCGTAGACGAAACATTTGATTATAACTAGGTACATAATTGAATATAAATGGACACCTAAATGTATATTTTCAAAAAGATCTACCTACCTTTTAAGAAGTTTCAACTGAGATTCTCACAATCATCTCATTGTATGCAAAGTTTATTAGCATGTATTTGCGTTTTTATTGAAATACATGTATTAGTAATTAGTTTGCTGAAGTTAAAATTACATTTTCTAAGACTCGCTTTTGAACGTAGTTGTCTCGTGTAGTGTCTGCAACAAGTTATATTTCTATCAACCTGTGCTTGTAACTAAATGGCTCGTGGAACTAGTAAGTGAAGAAATATATAACATATACAACCAAAAACTGATTAAGTACCTATGTGCCTTCAGCGTTCCGCCCACGTTTTAGGCTACTGAATTTTCATTCTCTGTTACTTCAATCACTTAAGAAATCAAGGGTAAACGTTAAAGAAGTTGTTCTTCCATAAATCGATGTTTATTTACTGAAACACTTGCTCGAAATGTAAACGACTCGTGCGCGTTTCAGCGCGTATTTTTGTTTACGCGTTGGAGAATGCGCGCTGTGACGCATAACGCGCGTTGATAATGCAGTTCGCGTAATGAAATACGAGTACACACTCCCATCCTTTCTTTGAATGTCACTGTCTTATGATTGATGTCTTTATAATCATTTGATATAGGTAACTAGGGTTGCCTGTACCTCTATAGTAACATTTCCAACATAAGCTAAACTCTCTCAATAACGGATTTCAATAACAAAGGGAGCTCAGATTATCAATCAATCAAATCATTTATTGTCAGGAAACCTTGGCCCATAGATAAATACCTTACAAACTAATATAAATACAAAAATACAAAAGATGTTAGTAGGTATATAAAACTTAGCTTAGCTTATGTTAGCAATGTTACCTTAGATGCAGGCGACCATATGCCTACCTAGTAACTAGTATTGGTTGAAGCATTGGAAAATGAGTACTTAGCCCCTTCTTACGAAAATAGATGTGACTATAGTATATTTAGCAATCTGGACGCACCAAATGCCTCGCCCGAGCCCTCATGTTATGATTATGACATTTCTATGAGTTCCGACATCAAAGATGAATGCTCGGGCGCGGCATGCCCCCGATGTAGACGCACCCAACCAGGTTAAATGGCTGCTTAAGAACAGTACCTAGGTACCTATTATCTACAGATCAATATATGTACATGAAGAACAAACAAAGCTTCTATATACTAGCGTAAACAGATAAGAAATATCCAAAGTTAGTCTGGCGTTTATGTTTATTTCTTATTACAAACTTTAAAGATAGCCCAGAATCTATTTACTCGACTTAAGATAAGCTATTTGCGGACTGTGTAAGTCGGCAAATTAGAAACTGATTTCATTGTTAGCACAGTAACAAGTCTTACTGGCCTATATTTTTGTAATCGGGGCTTTCCAAATATTTTCACAACCCTATATAGATGTAGAATTGCCTAAAGGGAATCCTGTGTGTAGTGGGATGAATTCAAAAAACAAACCGACTTCAAAAAAACCTGGATCACTAAAAAGCCTGAAATAATATTTCTATTACCTACCACCTCTGCCTACCCCTTCGGGAAAACCGGACGTGATGGTGTGTTATCGAGTATTTGGGGTCGGTGCCAATCTATCTTCTTACTTTTATAGTAGGTAGACTTGGCATACCAAGATTGGCACCGACTCCAAATACTCGATAACACACCATCACGTCCGGTTACCCCGAAGGGGTAGGCAGAGGTGGTAGGTAATAGAAATATTATTTCAGGCTTTTTAGTGATCCAGGTTTTTTTGAAGTCGGTTTGTTTTTTTTTATAAAAATAATTTTATTTCACGATTTTTAGTGGCGCCATACCAATGAACATTTTGGCATTTTGAACCATATGAAGTAAGCCCAACAAAAGGTAACTGCTGTAAATCTTTGAGAAATTCCCTCGACTGTCTATGGTCTCCATCATTAGACCTGTAATGGCACTTATAACCCATATGGGTGTAAAGTTGTCTCCAATACAAATTAATCAAGCCCAAACACCAGGTAATTGCTGTAAATCGTTGAGGAGTTCTCTCGGCTGTCTTTTGACTCCATCATCAGACCCTTAATGACAGTCACAACCCATCTAGGTGTAAAGTTCTCATCAATACTAATTAATCAAGCCCAAACACAAGGTAGCTTCTGTAAAATGTTGAGGAGTTCCCTTGACTGTCCCTCGTCTTCATCATCAGTCCCCTAATGACAGTCACAACCCATCTAGGTGTAAAGTTCTCATCAATACAAATTAATCAAGCCCAAACACAACGTAGCTACTGTAAAACGTTGAGGAGTTCACTTGACTGTCCTTCGTCTTCATCATCAGACCCCTAATGACAGTCACAACCCATCTAGGTGTAAAGCTCTCATCAATACAAATTAATCAAGCCCAAACACCAGGTAATTGTTGTAAATCGTTGAGGAGTTCCCTCGACTGTCTTTCGGCTCCATCATCAGATCGACTCCAGACCTTCATAAAATAGTAGTGCTTTAAAATACTTAATGAAAAAAATTACAAACGCACTAGTCGCTCCTACGATTTTCGAAGGTTCCCCTCGATTTCTCTGGGATGCCATCATCAGATCCTGGTTTCCTTATCATGGTACCACCGCTGGGATATCTCCTTACCAACAAAAAAAGAATAATCAAAATCGGTTCATAAACAACGAAGTTATCCGCGAACACACATAAAAAAAAAAAATATACGGTCGAATTGAGAAACCTCCTCCTTTTTGAAGTCGGTTTAATAAATTAAATACTCTGCAATATTAAACAAAAAATATCTATTGCAATAGTGAGGCATAAAATATTAAGTTTGGAAATGAAAAAATTTTTTTTTTAACTTTTTGTATGAAATCGAGTGAAACTATGTGTGTTTGCAGCTTATCAGCTTAATTGAAATGTAATTTCAACCAGAGTTAAATTATCTGAAGATTTATAATGCGGGCGTAGATAAAGGAAAGTGGAATAGTTAATTTCTAGAAGTGTAGGAGCCTGGAGTGCGATGACCCGACAGTGCCGCGCCCATTCAGGTCACCGAGTAGGTATTCCTTCAATAATAAACAACCCCTGAATCGATTTTCCTTAGCAAAATTGTGTCTAGGAAGGGTAGGAATAAAATGCTGTAAACATACCTACAAATATACAGGAGTAAAATTTTACAATAACTTTTATCCACCACCATACTTCCAAACTCCATCCTTACAGTCTAACATAAAAAAAAATGCTATGTAATTCGTTCAGGGGCAGTACTAATGCAGTAGGTACAATTATCATATTAAAATATTGAGAAATACTTGGCTTTCATGACTTAACTTCGATTATAAGTAGGTAGGTAGTTAGGTAGGATAGGGAGTTCCCTCATCGAACAACTATTTTATTTTTTGGTTGTTCGATGAAGGAACTCCCTACCTACCTACCTACCTACCTAGAATCGAAGTCAAGTCAAGATAGCCAAGTATTTCTCAATATTTCAATACAATAATTGTAAATATTACTTCCCCAGAACGAAATTTATTATTTTTTATACTCATTTTTATCATGTTTTTGATAACCTTCTCTTTGCTGTAGGACGTGGGTTAATTTTGTATGGTCCGTGCACCTTCTCCTTTATTTTTCCAAGCCGTGGTAGGACAATAACAAGGCATTTTCACAACTTTACGAACTCTACATTATTAATATTGTTTGTTTATTATTGCCATTATAAGAACTCTACGCGACTGCCCTTGGTTACATTTAACACGTACGGTGAATCGTAGCACAAACCGAGCTAATAACGATTCTTTATAGCTCCGATATGCGCATACAGGATATAATGAGCGATGCTAACAGCACGTTAACTGGTTCTACTTAGCGCTGCACAAGGAAGGACTTGAATAGCTATAATAAATCATTATGTTATAATTATATTTCACTTTTGTTTTACAATGAACATAATGTTATGTTAAAATAATACAGGACCAATTTAGCTATATTTACTAGTATGCATTTTACCTAAAAAGGTACCTACTTCAATTAAACTTAAATCTTTTCAGTATATCAGACCAGAGGGTTCCTGCTGCAAACCTCTACGCATTAAGCCTTGAAATACTTTTACTTCAGCAGGAACATTTTTCCACCCAATAAAGATTAATTAGCTGATTTGTACATACAATTTGTATTTAAACATGCAATTTTCTTTACTTACAGGTAGTGCTATATAAACATTACAATGACGGTGGTGACGAATCCAGCTCGCACAAGCCCCGACGACGAAATCGAGTCGGGGCGGGAGAGCGCCGCCGCTGACGTCATCGGGGACTACGCCGGCCTGGACCTGGACGAGCACGACCGCCTCTACGACGATGAGAAACAGAGCGACATCGTGTTCGTCGCCGGCATCAACGGCGACACCTGGCGCTACCCGGGACACCGCCGAGTTCTAGCGGCTACCAGCCCAGTCTTTGCCGCGCTCCTGTCGGCCAAAACAGACGTTATTGTCGTGGATTACATAGACAGGAGAGGCTTCGAACAACTCCTCCGCTATCACTACTGTGAGCCCACGCAGCTGAACTCGGTAGGGACGGCGCGATGCGCTCTCGATGCTGCGTACAAGTTCCTCTGCCCGCCGCTTGCGGAGCGCTGCGCTCGCAGACTCGATGAAATGCTGGACGCTGGAGTCGCATTGGAAATTTTACGAGACTTGCGATTCCTGTGCGCACGACTACCCGGCGCGGCGTCCGCCCCACCACTCCCAGCTTTGTCTAACGACGCAGCTGCAAGATCTTTAGCGCAGTGTTCGGGTTGGTGCGACTCCCTCGCACATAACGCTCTTCTAGTCCTCGACGATAACGCCCAAACTGCGTTAACCGATGAAAGGCTGGAAGAACTGACATACGAAGATCTGGCGTTGATAGTGAAACGTGATACGTTGCGAGTATCCAGCGAGCTGGTCTTGGTTGAAGCTCTATCTAGGTGGAGCACGGCAGCTTGCAAGCGCACAAAGCGGGAACTGACACCGGCTAATCGACGAGCGGCTCTCGGGGAACTGGCGTACTGCCCGCGCTACTTACTGCTGTCCGGAGAAGAGCTAGATCGAGCTTTAGGTATGGAATTGCTGGAGCCTATGGAACGAGCCCTGGTAGTGGCGCGAGCTCGGAAGTTATCGGCTCCGGTTCCTGTGGGCGCGGAACAGGAGAGCTTGCTGCGGCGCTGGGCGCGACCGCGCCCTACGGAGCCGGCAGCGCTGCCCGTGCACCTCAGCCCTCGGTCTGAACCCCCGACTGATGAGCCTCAACCCAGTAAACTATGCGCGCGTCGACCCAAACGTCCTAAACAGCCGAGCTTCGCGCCCGAAGATAAACGCAAGAAGCGCGGCTGCTGCGCCCGCTTCGGAGAAGGACTCCTGAGGGCTTTTATATGTTTGTTCGACTGAGAGCGGGCCACGACTTCCTACGTGTAAGTTGGACGTTGTTATGCCACACCGTACTAAGTGTTAAAACTGAAATATTGATTATTGACTGAATGTTAAATATTAAAGTGAACTATACTATGTTATAAAGTTTTTCTCGAGTTCTGTCGCATCTGATTTTCTTGTGACTTCACAATGTGAAGAAACATTTTGATAAATCTTTAAATAACATCGATCGTAAGTTTAGTACATGCGAAATGTATAATTGGGATTACGGATGTGTCTAGATCTGGGAAGATTAGAAAAATGGCTCCTTTTGTATTTTTTTACGAATCGAATTTGAACTGTTTGTAATCGAATAACCTTCTAAAAAGCATTTACTTTTCTTGTGTTATCAAATGAACCCATGTACCTACTTAGATTTGTTTTTAAGAATATTTTATTTAGCAAATATGTACTGAAAATATACTTGTATTGCAGCTGATGGTTATGATAATTTCTTAAGTAGTTAATTTTTTAGTCTGTGTTCAATGATACTTTAGTTATAGTTTCGCCTACCATGAATCGTGTTCTTTGTTGCGAGTTGAAAGCAAGTAGCAATGGATTGAAGATAATTTCGATGCTTCTTGGCATTATTATGAAGTGAATGTATGTTGTGATATTTATACATTAAATAATTTTACTATGATACATTTATGTTACCCGATTACATATCAGATTGTTTAACAATTTGCATTTATGAACAATAAATTAAACTCTGTTAAGATTTGCGCAAAACTTTGTTTAGTTGACTATAACAATTGAATACGTTGTTTTTAATGAAATTGCGTTGCATTTATTGACTGTGTGCTATTAATAACAAGGCTATCTAAAAGTTAGGTATCTAGAATACCTACTCTTTATATAATATTTTGTATATATAAAGATGTTATACAAGTTTACATCTGTTTTCCTATAGAATTCTCATCTAAATCAAGAAACTCCTTCGCTTAAATTTTAGATAGCCTTATATTGAAATAATAGACGCTTCGTTTAGTTAAATTTAGAGAAAATGTTTAGTCAATTTCTTCCATAATTTTAGTAAAATAATTACTTAATGTTTACTAGTCTTTAATCAAGTACATTATTGAATTATATGTCGACAATTTTTGTGGTTAGAGAATACGTTCGCAGAACGAATTGTGTTAGCTTAAAGATGTAGCTTCAATCATATAATCAATTTAAATTGTGCCATATTGGATGTGGCTAGTATGATAAACATAGTTAACTTTTCGTGTCTTCACTCAATCAAGAATTTTAGAGAGTTACTCTCGTTTAAGTGTTTAGCAAGATAAAAAGCTTCTTACGTAATTAAATTACTTACTCAATGGATATTTGTGACGTTTTAAACGATTCATTAATTAATGTGAAATTGTAATTGAGATTTGTTCGTATAAGCATAAGTTAATTTATTGTAATCACGAATGAATTGTGTTCAGCTCTGAGCTGTATCAATGAACCCATCCCCAGATAAATATATGATGTTCAAAATGTATTGTCTTTTTATTGATAGGTATACTGAGGGTATAACAACAATAACCGTTAGATTACTTTTCGGTATTTCTAGTACCTACCTAAATGTTATGAAGATATCTTCTTTGTCTTCGCCTTTTCTCATTTTTTGATAGAGTCGACTTTCTGTCTATCCTGTATTTGCTATCTATATTAGTCTTATTCTATCTCTATTAGGTATATAAGTATAAAAGACGGAGCGAACCAACCCAACTAGTGGGGAAAGTAATCCGAAGGTCTGAAGGAACATGGTGATTTATTTCTCTGTGGTTATGTTAGTAGTCCGATTTTTTCAGGCTTCTGACTGCCAGAATAACAACTGTCTCCACGAGTATCAAATGCCCCGCGAAGTATACGGAGAGTGTTGTCACTCAGTCCAGACTAGTGTATCTACGTATATAAATACCGATTAAACTTGAGGCCTCTCTCTATTATTAGTAAAAAAGAGAGGCAATAAAAAACCCGATGTGAATGTTTCGTCAGTGCGAACACGGGGTAAATTATTTTATGACCTATTATAGGGTAGTGTATTAGCTCTCAAATAGGCTACGACCTTCTCTCACTGTTACTACATAGATAGAGTCTAATAATAAACTGTAAAGCGGATACACAAAATATATATCAAAACGTAGAGCAACAACCTACATATATACATAAATTTACTAAAAACCATAACTTATTATATTGTTGCATGATCAGCACTATCATATGCTTTATATTATATAGTAGAGCTATAAATCTCCTTTTCCTCAATTATCGGCGACTGAGTCCTGAATATTCTCTGGGAGTGCGTCAAATCACTGGCAGCGCTATTCATCCTACTGACCCGGTTCATCATATCAGCGACGGTGAACTCTGCATCGTGGATCTGCTTTCTCATATTCGCCACTGTGTTTTGGAGCTCTATCATAGAGTCGATCTTGTCATTGATCCTGTAGTACTTTTCGTGGATGTTATTGCGGGCTGCTTGCGCGTTCTCAAGCTGCTTATCGACTCGAGAGGTGATTTCCTTCTTCAGTTCCCTGAATTTCTTGTCGAAGGTGCTTTCCTCTCGGCTACTCCGTCGCTTTCTCTCGCCTGTGTTCGTGGACAGAGTTCTATATTTGTATCCGGAACTTCGTGATGTGTAACAGCTTTTGTGGAATATATCGGACATGGTAATTTTTATTATTTTTTTATTGATTTTTATTTACTAAACTTAAAACATGACGATGACAGTTTTAAACAATGATTTTGGTTTTAAATGACATTAATGAAAATGTATATTTTGTCATGGACATGTGTAATTTATAAATACTTTGCTATTTGTTAAAAAATATTTCTATGTTAAAAATATAGAATTTCTTTGGTGAAAAAGCGTTCAAAATATTCCAAAATAAAAATAACGAAAACAAATTACTATAGTAGCGCCATCTCATGTCGCCTTTCAGTATCTTATTGGTTGGCCTGTGGCTCGCGTTCGGTGCCTCTACGTCTCTACACCACTCTGTATTTTCCTTTTTAGTTTATGATGGGCCCAGTAGAGGGCATATGTAGGCTCATCACAGTGAAAATAAAGCCTTACAGCGGGAGGTATGCAGTGCACCTTATAACAAAACTTTTTCATTGCGTCTACTACAGAAAACTATTTCATGTTGCACATCTTATCCAATTGGTATTAGACAATAGAAATACTTCCTTTGGGCATAGGTAAACTCTTTTTATATTAAGTACCTAATATAAGGTTGGTGGAGGTTCCGGTGGTCTAATTTTGAGGATGTAAAATCAATTTAAAAACCAAATACCAAGAACAGTTCACCCTTATTGCATTGTGTTTTATTTTTCCTAAGTATTGATCAATAAATTGAGTAAATACTCTAGTAGCGTATCCGTCATATCATGGATACTATGATACAATATGAATACAATAATGGACTTACATACTTACTTATGTACAAAAATGCTCTACATTTAATATTATTTTTTGTCTTGAATTCATAATTCAAACATAATACAATTCTATTTAAAGATACATTTGACAATGGCAATGTGGCATTTTGAATTGAACAAACAATGAAATATTCATTTAGAAAAGGATCTATTCATAAACCACTCGAAAATGTTACATAAAAACTTGGTTAAAAACAATAATTCAGTTTAATGTAAGTTTACAATGGGATACAAAAACTTTAAAGGTAATTTTTTCTAACCTATTGTATTACAAACAAAAAGGGTCTGCCGGGTCCACTCCGACAGGTTGGGACTGCATTATTCCGAGATAAATTTATTTTTGATGAAGTGCAAAAGTCGGTGTTTGGTCTTTTTGGTAAAATTTGTGATTTGGTCACAATGTGCGCACAATCGGCCGTGAAGGGTTCGGCACACATGGGCCCAACATGTCCATTGTGCTGTGTGAACTGCGCCTAATGGCCGCTGGTGTGAGAACGGCTCGGATTACACAATTTTTTTGCAAGTTACGATTTCACATGAATCATGATTTGGCAGAAAGTTATTTATTTGCATGCCACGCGTATATTACGTTAGATGATGATTAATATTTAGTGAATGTTCGACTTAGCAACAAATAATTAGGGACCTACATGCTCAATAGTAGAGTCTAAAATTATGAATTCTTTTGCAAACTGGACTCAACTCAAATACAGAGTTGTTCGCAAACCAGATGGACATTGAGAACTTACATACTTTTAGCTTCTTTCTGTATTGCACGCCCTAAATAATTACTAATTATTAGATTTTAAATTACAAATTATTTTTTGTATGTCACGAAATCATCAAGAAGGTAGAGTCAAGCTTTAGTCAATCGACTGCAACTCATATACGGGCTGGCCCGACCGGGGTAGTACCACCCTCTCACAAAAGATCGACGTAAAGTAGCTATTATAGCTGCATTTCGTGCAATTTAGGTATGTGAGAGCAGGAAGCCCAACCCCTCAGGTCCACGACGTGTGGGCGATGTCTTTGGTATTGCTAGCATCTATAGAGTACGGTAACTGATTAACATCAGGCGGGCCGTAAGCTTATTTGCCGGCAATGTTGCAGAAAACGAAATAACCAAGTACGCAGACAGTACAAAAATGAGCATCTTTCACGGTCTATTCAGAACGCAAGTATCAATTCCAAACAGCTAGATACCAATTATCAGCACCTTTGTAGAGAGACACACCCACTCGGCGTATTGTCGCCGGCCGTTTAATAGGCTCCCGACTGCAAGACTCCTCAGGTACCCACCTCAGGCAACCAATCGTCTCGGACTCTGTGGGACAGTCCCGGTAACGTAAATTTAATCACACAATTTCTCGCAACGCGGATATTTTGTCCCGCATAGTTGCCGACATCCACCTCTACAATAGATATTATAACGTTTTGCTATCGCCCAGGGCCTCTTTTTTTAAATTAAAAATGGGCTTGCTCTTGACCTCAATCTTGCCGCAGGGGCATAGATGAGGTCGACGGTGGAGCGAGCGCACCCAGAAGATGCCTGTTCACATTGTACGCACTCGGAAAAACAGACGCAGGCAGGGAGTGCCACTCCTTGGCTGTCCTTGGCTCCACTTTTCTAGGACTATAGTCTTGCATATTTTTTTCTAAAAGTAGGCCACCGTACAGGTACGGTATGTAAAGCATAATAGATATTCTTAACTATTGTTCGCACAAGTGACTCTCAAAATTAAGCGCCACCAAACTATTGACAATTTTTTCTACTAGCGTAGTTTCGTAGTAAGACTGTGACGCCGGGACAGGTAGATATTTTTTTCGGGGTCTTTCCCCAATCGTGGCAGGTAGGGGACGACGGATTCGTATTTGAGGACTGTGTAAGTTTGACGATGAAACGAAATGAACCGATATACTATTAGTGAACGGCGAATATTTGCTATTCTTAACAGATTTCAAAAAGATGGCTCTTAATTCAAGTCATACGGTTTTGTTAATACACAATGTTTTAACTAGATCATAAATAAATATAACGTCACGACTTTTATCCCCATTCGGGGGGTAGTCAGAGGCTTGAGTGGCCATACATCACCACATTGTGGAGGTATTAAGCCAACTCAAAGCCCACGTTTCACCAGATAGTCAGAACCCAACGTGACAGGTGGTGAACCTTGTCGCCGTGTATACAGGAACTGACTATTACCTAATCCCGAGGGATTGGTAGGTTTCCTCACCAAGTATTTTTTTCCTCACCGTTAGCGAACTGTAAATTATGCACATAGATGAAAATTCATCCATTGGTGCATGCCCCACCGGGGATCGAACCTGGGACCTTCTGATTGAGCCCAACGTGTTCGCCCCTAGGCTACAGTCGCTTCATAACTAGATCATATTTTTAAAATAATTACGAGTATAGTCGTTATTCAGAATAACTTTTATTCTGTTTATGATTCGTACCAGGTTTGTCTCAAATTCTTATCATCTATTAAATAAATGCCAGTTATTGAGGATCTTCTGAGTGGAGTCTACTAAGGTAATTGTAGTTTTCTTCGTCTAGTTATATTCCCAATGACATTTTGGTCATGCTCAGCCCCGGATCTAGGGGGGGACAAACCGGTGCACCGGCAGTTTCAGGGGGCGCCATAATCATAATATACTTGCTCCACAAAACGCCGATTTGTGAGTTTTTTAAGTAATTTCTCTCAAACGCTGGAGAGAGGGGCGCCACTATCAAGTTTCTGCCCTGGCTGGAAAAAATCGTAGATCCGGGGCTGGTCATGCTACCAGCCTATCCTGATCTGACTGACGGAGCAACTCTGTGTGATTTCTGAGCAATAGCAAAGACAGATTGTTATGTCTGGCAATATTATCATTTATACTTATACTTTCGTCTGAATGATGACTGCCAGTACTAGGTATCCTATGTTCTTCCACGTATTTTAGGATACCTCTCTGCAAAATGTGTTGCTACATTTAACTGAGTTGGTACCTAACTTACATGTTTATCACAGAGTACAATAGTGTTTAAATTATATTAGGCTAGCAGGAAAGCAGTAGAATTATTAATTAACTCTAACAGGTATTAGTTAGGTAATTACTAATAATAGAGGGTTCAAGGGGTAACAGTAGGTAACCTACTGACCATCAGGAAAACCACATATAACTAAGTGATTCTACCGTGAGCCGACAAACATCCATTTTAATAAATGGGTATTTTAATAAAGCAGGATGGGTAGGCAATTAAAGAGCTTATGTATTTGATTTTTCCCTCTAAGTATTTACACTGTATAGGTTCCATACTGATAATAATAAAATACCTACCAATAGTTAAGAAAAGCCTAATATTGTTTTATGTCGATTTAAGTAATGCTCACCTACCTACCGTAAAATAAGACATTCTTCCGTATTACTCTATTTCAGAATATAGGCAATTTTTTGTAGTTATCTACACATGTAACCACTAATGTAAAGATCAATGATACACCTAAAGTAAGTATAATAATTAGTATAATTATAAGATTAATACCTATGAGACTGAAGAACATAGCTTACCTAGGCACAAAAGAAGGTGCACGATTATTTTTGAATCAGTTGCTAGTGTTGTACTAAGGAGACAGACAGGGGCTGAATCACTAATATTCATTTTTTTATGCTTATCAGTCCATATTCGCCGTTTTGCTCGTGGCCAGTTTTTGCCTAAAGTTTTAGTTAAAATAAAATTAGTAAGATTTTGTTAAATATGTAGGTACAATCTACAATGATATAGGTAGAGCTACATAATACGAAAATACATTCAATCTCTCATATCACTCGACAGAACATAAAATTGTGACATAACTCCTAAGGGAATTCAAGATGCACATTCCCGGGCATCGCCGTGTCTATGGGCCGGCTACTAAACATTCCGAGACAGTAATTCGACACCACTTTGCCGCAGGACAAAAAAAAACATAAATAGTGGTGCGCCTCAGGAGTTAACTTTTTGTGATGCGGACTCTGTAGGGATACCTTCGCTTTTGAAATTGAGCTTAACACGTTTTGTAGTTATTTAAAACTATTTAGCTTGTTATTTACACCAATGACGCCATCAGGAATAACAGGAGTATCACGCGTAGCACGGTCCATATAAGTCACGAACGTAAATACATACTGGACTGTTCACTACTGCACAAAAAACGAGCCGAGCGAGAGGCCTTAGTTGAGACCGTGTCCCTCTCATTTCGAGTTGCCATGCCAAAATAATATTATTGTTGGGTAGTGATTGGTAGTTTTTAAATCAAGCAAATACATTAATTTAGTATTTATCGTGACTATTGTTAATATGATAAAACAATAGTCACGATAAATAATAAATGTATTTAATAAATATGGACATGGTATAAATATGGACCTGATGACCGAATTTCAACCGCGGCCAATCTTAACGTAGACTAGTAAACTGTGCAGGAGATTTATGTGCACACTGAACAATTGCGTGCGCATGCACAGAGAGTGTAGTTACCTACTCTACTACACTATCTCTTCTCTCACTGTCACAGGGCTGAATATTCAAAGGCTACTCAAATGTTTACTCAAAAGTCCAACTTAGCAGTTAGAGATGTCGTTATCTGTCATTTTTTGTGTTGTGCGTCAAAGTAAAGCAGCTCTGAAATTTGAGTTGCGAGTAGGTACTCGAATACTCGATTCAGCGGATAGTCCGATAACAATATTACAGCAGTATTGACGATTTCGAGAGAAAAGCCTTCGGATCGCGACAATCGTTTTGACCATCGATCAATTGCAGGGTATGCAACATGATGGCGTGAATTTTAGACCTTCCCATTGGTCCAACTTTACTGTACCCATAACCCATGTTCTGACCTTACCTAAAGTACTAAAAGGATTTCAAGGAATTAAACAAAAAGAAAGTCTCTTATAACGGGTTAACATGAGTATAATTTTTAGTCAGGCAACTCGCAACCCTGTTGGTGTAGATTGGTTTTATTGGCGTCGGCTCTCAGGGGCCGCGTACAACCATAAAACGTTCTTTTTATTCTTTTATCGACTACATTGTCCGGTACTAGGCCTCCAGATTAAAATGCTTCACTAATAAAAGAAATTTAAAATTAGAACGCATGTGTTATTTTTCTTACAATGTTAATTATTATTTATCTGTGCTCTTTATTACTCATTTACTCATTGCATGCTCATTGCTTATATCATACGTCATGCGTTTAATTCAAGTTACTTTAGGGTGCGTTTCGATTGAAGCGGAGCGGGGCGGAGCGGGGCCGAGCGGACCGTGAATTGGCCAATCACAGTGCTCGAAATCTCCACTCCGCATCAGTGGAAACAGTGTAAGCGGGGCGGAGCGGAGATGAGTGGACTTTGGAATAAAACAAATGAACACGCGGCCCCGAGCCGGACAGAGCGGAGTCGAGCAGGCTGTGGTGCCGAGTGGTGGGCACGAAGCGGAGCGGAGCTGGGCGGAGCGGGGCGGGGCGGGGCTGGGCGGAGCGGAGTGGAGCTGGGCTGGGCGGAGCGGAGATGAGTGGACTTTCGAATAAAACAAATGACCACGCGGCCTCGAGCCGGACAGAGCGGAGTCGAGCAGGCTGTGGTGCCGAGTGGTAGGCACGAAGCGGAGCGGAGCTGGGCGGAGCGGAGCTGAGCTGAGCGGAGCTGAGCGCAACTGAGCGGAGCTGAGCGGAACTGAGCGGAGCTGAGCGGAGCTGAGCGGAGCTGAGCATGCTGTGGTGCCGAGTGGTGGGCACGAAGCGGAGCGGAGCTGAGCTGAGCGGAGCTGAGCTGAGCGGAGCTGAGCGGAGCTGCGCTGAGCTGAGCGGAGCTGAGCGGAGCTGAGCGGAGCTGAGCGGAACTGAGCGGAGCTGAGCGGAGCTGAGCGGATCTGAGCGGAGCTGAGCGGAGCTGAGCGGAGCTGAGCGGAGCTGAGCGGAGCTGAGCAGGCTGTGGTGCCGAGTGGTGGGCACGAAGCAGAGCGGAGCGGAGCGGAGAGGAGCGGAGCTGAGCGGACTTTCGAGTACAATATATGAACACGCGGCCCCGCTCCACCCCGCTCCGCTTCAATGGAAACATTTGCCACTTCTCACTGCTATTCTCCGCTTCACTCCGCCCAGCACCGCTCCGCTCCACCCCGCTCAACCCCGCTCTGCTCCGCCCCGCTCCACTTCAATGGAAACATTTGCCACTTTTCACTGTTCTTCTCCGCTCCACTCCGCCCAGCTCCGCCCCGCTCCGCTTCAATGGAAACAGTTGCCACTTTTCACAGCTCCTCTCCGCCCCGCTCCGCCCCGCTCCGCTTCAATGGAAACGCAGCCTTAATTACGGAAAACTTCCAATGGATAATCGAACAGTACAAAATTACTAAGGTACCTTTTAAAAGTGTGTCCATTTCTTTAGCTGTGGACCATATCGTGTCCTTATAGGGCTACCTGACCTTATCGTAATACTTTTAAAAAGTTTATACTTATATTTTATTTGTTTACTATTCGACGAAATGGCTCCGGTAAGTGCTAAGAGGTTTTTCAATCTATTTAGCTGTCATGCAAGTGCAGAGTCTATGGTTCATAGGCGGGTAAACAATAGCGTCGGACGCCACCGCGGCGGCGCGGCGCCACCGCTATTACCTCACATCAATGGGAACATCTTCTTTCAGATAAACGAACACAAATTCTGCATAATTCAGAGCGTATCTTTGTTTTCTGTTAGCGGTGCCAAGATTGAAGCGTTCATCGCGAGATAAAACTAAGTAGCTATACCGGCTGGATTCCGGCGTTCCGTCGCGTCGGCCGCATTTGGCCGCCGCGTGGACAATGCGCGACGTTAATTTCTGCCGTAAACGCTCTAATTGGTCGTTTTTCAATGCCGGAGAGCACGGCCGCCGGCCGAGCAAAAAGTGGGCCGTCGCGGAATGCGACCGGTTGAATAACCAGCCGTCTGTCCGCATTACTAGTTATAAACAAAGAGCCTGTTGCGTAAAAATACGTTATCCCGAGCGTAGCATATCGACGTGATTTATTTATCGAGGCACGGCATGCGCCCGCGTCGCCTTCGTCGCCGCCGTCGCCCGTCGTACAGTGCGCACTTTCAACTCCAAGTGGGCTTATTTACGTTGCTGCTCGTTTATTTTTTTCTCGGATAATCGGAGCTGCGCCAAGAATGTCGAAATCATTCAGGCCAGTAAGTGGGCAGAGGAATTCGCCATTCATATTGCCGGTGTCTTCAGAATAACAGAATATTTCTGAACGGACGTTTCAGAGATCTGAGCGACTGTCGAGTGATACACGGATAAAAAATCTCACGAGATACGAGATGAAATGAAACTACTATGTAGTTTCATTATATTTAAAAGAATAGGTATCTGTGCTCCTACCAAGTCACACTGTTAGACAAAAAGAGATTGATTACCCACCCTGGATGACAGAGAAAGGTGCAAGAAGAACTCTGGTTAACCGTGGAGTGATTTTGATAAATAACACTAAGTAGAGTGGGTGACTGATCTTACATCTAAAAATACCAACAGATTCATGAACACCGGATACATGGCATTCCTTCACGTCATTATTAATACTAAACTTGTCTCGTCTCATCGCTCTGCCAAAAATCTATGCGATACATTAAATCTAAATAATTATACGGAACCATAATGTATTGCGTTTATTTTAGTAGTAGGTATCCTGTTTTTTGTTTGTGTATTTTTACTGCGTAGGTATTTAATGCCGCTCGTGTTTTTCCTGGAAAACTATGAAATAAAAACTTGCAAAGTTATTTTATTTCTCGTTATTAAAAATGAGTACGTAACTAGGTACTTATGAAATAATATGTTTTAAAATAAAATAGGTTTTATATTTGGGTAACCACGCGTTTACGTATTTCAAGGAAATGTAGCCGTGGGCATGGAAGTGCTCGCACCAAGTCTAATTATTTTATAGTACCGATCTATTGAATTTTAGGGTTCCGTACCCAAAGGGTGCCAACGGGACCCTATTACTAAACCTACGTTGTCCGTCCGTCTGTCCGTCCGTCTGTCTGTCTGTCAGCGGGCTGTATCTTACGAACCGTAATAGCTAGAGACTTGAAATTTTCACAGAATGTGTATTTCTGTTGCCGCTACAACAACAAATACTAAAAATAAAATAAAATTTAAAAATAAAGGGGGCCCCATACAAGTAACTTGATATTTTTGACGTTTTTATTCTAACGGAACCCTTTATGTGCGAGTCTGACACGCACTTGGACGGTTTTATTTGATTGTGAGGTCAATCTACCAACGATTATATTTCTTAGAAACAGATGGTGGGCAGTTAAACACTTTTATTTTATGAGGAAAGGTTTGCATATTATTATTATTTTATTTACTTATAAACATGGAACTATCCCGGTAGACTCTGTTTTGACTTAATAATTTTATGTGCGAACTATTTAAATACTACTCGTAAGACCTTGCTACATGCCTTTGATAACCCATGCCCACCTGAAGACATCGGAACTCCCCACCCTTAAATTCAATCTACCATAAACAGACTTTTGGAATTGATACAGATCTTGTAAATCTGTACTAACACAGCAATAATAATGTAGGTGCGCCATAAACGTACATAAGTGGGTATTGTTCGTCGTTGTTTATTAGTTCAGAATACGCAGTGGCATTGTGACGGTGGAGCGGTGCGCGGGCGCGGCGCGGCGCGGCGGCCTGCGCGAGCGCACGCCTCGGGTCATTATCCTGAGCCTCTCCCGGCCCATAGTGGCTATAGTAAAATTATAGTACGCTCGCCCTGATTGATTTTCACAATACGATGTTTACAACCTATTCGAGCGATTCCAGCTCATGTTCAACTTACTCGGAACTGATTACATCGTTGTTATTATTGTATTTCTCGTTTGTTACTATAAATGACGTTATCCTTGGCTAAAGTGACCTAACGAAGCGGAATTTACATGGAACCACAATATCGTGGTTGGTAGCCTACCAATATGGTCGATCATAAAAAATACGCCAAGTTTATCGAAATGTTTCACACAATTATTATCCCTACTTGCCTAAATTTAGAGCAGAGTATTACATAACCTTTTGATTGGCATATTTTATTACTTACTTTAATAACTAACAAAACAACTATCATCAAACTAATAATGAAATACCAAAGACAGGAAGCTGCGATCATTTTCTAATCTCAATATTTCATCACGATAAAAAGCGCCGACAATCAAGCGAATATAATCAACATGTAGTGAAGTAGATTATAAAAGCCGCATAATAGTGTGTAAGAGAACATTGTTGAAATTAATTGGCATCGCCAAGGTTGTGGGGGTCGATGTCCTTGTCGCGGAGTAGCGGCGCGAGCGCAGGCCGCAGCCGCACCGACTAACCTCTGTGCACTGACTTGGCCGCATGCGCGAATCTGCGCGATTACTTACACGTAGGAAATGTCATTGAATTTTTATTTTCCCCTTACTGATAAGTAAACGAACAGCACTATTTATTTTGCTTCCTAGGAACTAATACATCAGGAAATGTATGGAATAATATTGTGTTATGGAATAGATAGATGAACCACAATAATAGTTATGGCATATTGGCAATAAGCTCCACTTTTTTTTCACGTTTCTTTTTAAAATCAATAAACACGCTAAGCAAGCTTACGACCCGCTTGATGTCAAGCAGTTACCGTAGCCTATAGATGCTTGCAATACCAAAGCACGCATGTTTCGCTCGCGCATTACCAACCTGAAGGGGAGTAGGATAATTAGGAACGGAAAAGGGGGAGGGGTATATATTTAAGTTTGAAGTTGAAACCTTTAATACCTAATAAACTTTCCTTGTAAATGACGACACGCTCACACAGTTTTGACAACATACAATATGTTAAAGTAATAAAAATACATAGATCCACACATAACCCCGTCCACTATCCACGTTGTACATGATGCAAACTGGTTTTAACGAATCAAATAAATTCATAGCTATAATATTATAAGAGTTGATGGCAATAATAATCAGTGGAAATTAGCATTGGGTATACACGGCTGAGCTCCTGGTTTCGCTTGCAGAACCTCATATATTTTATTATTTATTTCTAACGATAACCAAAAATCACGCGTGTTAAGAATAATTTTGGAGGCAGCAGTGAACAGAACAGTCCAGTCAAAAGGCCTTTTCTCAAAGCGACTTGATTGTTTTCTTCTTCTTAACGTACCTATGGTTAGTGCCTAACCTGATGTCAGAGGCTATCAAGCCGCCCGAAGGTATCTGACAATGCTTAACGACTGCTACATGACAAAAACCAGGACCAACTTTTTACGTGCCCTCCGAAGCACGGAGACGCTCAGTTCAAATGCCACTAATGCTATGGGTTCCTCCAATAGCGGCGCCATCATATAACGGCCGCACTAGAACATTGGCTACGTAAGAGGTAGTGGTCTAGGACACCGCGCCATTTTGTTTACATAGCCAACGTTCTAGTTACGGCCATTATTGTACTATGATGGCGCCGCTATTGGAGGAACCCAGCGCTTAAATGGTCAACTATCTCTATCTGATCATGCCAAGCTTTGCTAAACCTCCGATCTTTCACATAGGTATTAGTGATTGCAGCGGGCTATGAGCGCCTCACTTGGTTGTTAGTTTTTGTTACATATATTTATCTTTAAAAAAATATTTACCATAGAGAAAAAAGCTTTTTGTGGATATGCCCGACAGACAAATCAGTTTCATTTTTTAAATATAGAATTATAGATATAAATCGATCAGTGTCAGCGACGACCCTGGCGAGGTCGCTACCGACCTACGCGTTCTCTGCCAGGGTTGTCACATTCTCGGCCACAAATCGATAATTTATTAACACATTTTTCATGGAAAGTACCTATCTAAGTATAAATTGCAAACTGCCATAGTTATAATGTAAATAACCTGTGAATTATTGGTTTATCATTACAAGTGGCTAACGGTAGCTTTTTCTACCTAAAGACGGTATTTCTTTTAACTTCAACTACAAATTATTTGGTAGGTACCTATATGCTGTAAGTATCTGTTTAGTAGGTATCTACATAATTTAAAGCTCACAGACTTATAAATATACTAAATTCACAACACAGTACAGTACAGTACAGTAGACGAGCAACTCATTTTTTTTTTTTGTTAGATAGCATATTTACTTACCTAGGTACCTATTAGGTATACTTGAGATCTTTTCCTCAATTCTATAATAGTAATCAAATAATAATATAATGATGAAAGCGCTCATGGCCAGCTTCAATCAGTGATCGGTAAACGATCGTAGGTTAAGCAATGCTTGGCAAGGTCAGTCAAAGATGGGTGACCATTTAGTGGCATTTGAACTGAGCGTCTCCGTGCTTCGGAGGGCACGTAAAACGTCGGTCCCGGCTGTTGTCATCTAGGCAGCAGTCGTTAAACCTTGTCAGAGGCCTTCGGGCGGCTTGAACAACTCTGACACCAGGTTGGCCACTAATCATGCGATAAGAAAAAGAAGAATTAAATAATTGACATCTGGAATTCTATACTATTATGAAGCTTGCATTACATATATGCTCATCATTTGAGTAATATCTCATATAGCAACTCCGAGCTGCGCCTGCGCCGCCGCCCGCGATAGGTACTTAGTAATTGTTGGCAATCATTTGTCCATTGCCGCTTTTGCTTAATTGTTTTGCACTGCGTTAATTGACGATGCTATTTCAAGAAGCAACAAAGTAAGCATGCCCCGGTTTGTGATAGTAGGCCCACGAACAACGAGAACCGATACGAAAATGAATACATTATTTTATTAATACATACTTATTTTTAACTTTTCGCCTTCATTTTTTTGACTAGCTTCTCCCCGCGACTTCGACCGCGTTTACTTAGGTTTTTTTTTTTTGATAATCCCATAGGAACCCAACCTTTTTCCGGGATAAAAAGTGTCTATGTGTTAATCCAGGTAATAAACAAATCTGTGTGCTAGATGTCAGTATTTAATCCAAATTGGTTCAGTAGTTTTTGCGTGATTACGTAACAAACATCCAAACTTTCACATTTATAATATGATATTGGACTCCCATACAAACTTTCATGCCCTATTTTACCCCTTTAAGTTTTATTTTCGCAACAAAAAGCAGCCTATGTCCTTCTCTAAGGTCCTGTCTATCTCTGTACCAAAATTCATAAAAATTGGTTTAGCAGTTTAGTTGTGCAAACGTAGCAGACAAACTGAGTTACTTTCGCATTTATAATGATAGAAGGTATAGAAGTATAGATTAACATTACTCTTTCGGATACGGAATGCACCACGAATTTATAAAAGGGCCCTCTGAATGCTGGCGGGCCAGGCGGTGACCGACTTGAACTCGAATATTCTTCCTAATCTGTATCACTGCTCGTTGGCCGTGGTTTTGATATAAATGCCAATCAAATTTGAATTGGGATATTTGATAAGCACTGACCTGTTTTTCAGTTACTAGAGTTTTTCTTTGTTATGTTTCACTAATCATTACTGAGAAGACTCAAAACGAACCGAGGTTAATATGTTTATATGACAATTCTACAGAAACTTAATAGTCACCTAATTGTATTTACAAAATACCTGTTTAATGGACTGTTCCACTTTTTACGAAGGCTGTAGAAACTACTAATTTTAAAACCACAAAGGCATAACCGCGACAAAAAGCTAGACATGTGGAAAGACTGCATAGGTGTTGACGTCATTGTTAAAATATTAGTCGTGAATAGGTATATAGGTACGTAAAATTTTGAATCAAAGGCTATCTATTGAAATATTAGGTAGATGATTGCATCGGTCGATGGAAACATATTTTTATTGTAGAAGTTCAGACTGTCTTACATAAAAATCTTGCTAAATATAATGACGTAACACCTATCAATTTGGATGGCTATAATGCCTCAGATTCTGTTCTTGTTTACCAAGACAATTAGGGTTCTCTGGAGTTATTTATTTCTTTGTAACCGACTGACCGCTCGCCAAGCTGGAAGTAAGAATTGAATAAAAAAGAAATTTGTGTAGGTTTTAAAACAACTTTAAAGGTTGGCACTCATCTATTAACCCGGCACGCGACCAGCACCACCTCGCCGCTTGTATCGATACACGCTATTATCGCATGGCTTTGTATCTATATGGTTAATATCGTATCGTATCGTCTTATTTATATTTAAATAAAAATAACAATTCAGACTCAAGTTTTTTTACAGTTTATTATTACTAAAAATAGCAGATACACAAAAAATTACAACTGCCAATATTAGACACCTAAACTTTTTCTTTTATGAAATAATAAGTTCGATAACCGTTGCGGGTCTAATCTTTGCGATTTCTGTAAGCGTATTATTAGCGAAAGAAAACAAGCGCTTTGACAGCAGATGTCGCAACTACTGATAAATGCTTTAGAGCTAAATTAGTAAGATCTGGCCAAGCTGTACTCCTTGTTGACCAGTACATAAAAGGATCTGTATAACTGATATGTATAACATTTAAGTGATAGTTACGATATTTTTGATGCGATATTCCTGGGAAGCGATACGATATCGCCTCATATCGTATTGACGTGTATCGATACAAAATATCGAGATATCGCATGGTGTTGTATCGATACACAAAAATATCGATACGTATCGGGCATCGCTACAGTGGACCGCGCGTGGTCAACGAGTGAACGCCGCGTGGTCAGCGCGTGGTCCACTTATTTCCGGTTCAGTTAGTGGATGCCGACCAACGCGGACGAGGCGGTGCTGGTCGGGTGCTGAGTTTATAGATGAGTGCCAACCTTAATACTGTAATACTTAGGTGATTTAATGAAGTTATGTGATGTGTTCGCTTGCGATATTCCCACAGAGAATTTACCATTAACAACCCTTGCTCAATAATATACCAAAGCTGAAAGTCGGGAACTAACTACCTATTTACTAAAGAAATAATTAGGGATGCACCTCCTTATCTTTTCGACAGGTTACTCGCAAGGAAAAGCAGGAAGAAACAGACACAATTATTCTCAAATACTTATTGTCTTGAACCCTTGTATAATTGGACCCAAACGATTTGTCGTATGTTTCAATACTAAATCCAACTGTTGTATGGATTTGTGTCATCGGATACGAGATTCGTGGCACCGCGCTCGTGATTCTCTCGAAATCGTGTAGGCAGAAGGACACTGTAGTGATGTGACCCATTAAACGAACAGCCTCTGAGACCTGAGTGGACTCGCAGCGTCCGCGTCCGCAACGCGATAATGGCGATATCGGCTCCGAACACGCTACGATGCCCTCTATTAGGTATATGTATTCGAACGAATCTGACCGCAGCCGCTTTTCTAAGAAATTCCTTAGTTAAATTTTATCAGCAGCGCGCAGCGCGCAGCGCATTTATCTGCGTTTTTTTAGAAGTGCAAAGTTTTAAAGACTACAGATAATTTTTAATATTTAAGTACCTATCTCTTTTTTCAGGTTTCTTCCCTTTAGGTTTGAAATAATTTTGATTAGTTGGTGCTTTTATAAGAAGCTTCTCACGCAGATTGTGCGCATTGCAGTGAGACATCGCGTGATCGCGCATGTTGGGCTTCGCTGCCGCGGAGTCCGATGGGAAATTATTATTATAGCGTTCAGTGATAAATTATTACATACTACTTTGCTCTCTCTTTAAAGGTCAATAAATTTAATACAGAACGGATGAAAGAATCAGTTATTATTTCATAAGTGACATGAAACATCAGAGAGACAAAGCTCAACTCAGAAAAAACTACGTACCTACATCGGATTCACGATGGTTAAGGTAACCGTGCGTTTACACTGCGCAAAAACATGTTGTCACAACATATTGTTGTCTCTATTTAATGACAGCAAAAAAATAGAGACAGCAATATGTTGTGTCAACATGTTTTTGTGCAGTGGAAACGCACGGTAACGTTCAACGAAATAGAATTTATAGCACATACAAGTACCAACGGATAATAACGCTAAACTGCTTGGTATTCGCAGCGTAGCTCCGCCAAAACCATAAATAGAAGTTGTTTTGTCATCACATAATAAAACAAGCTAAGGATTGCAGACGAAAAAAGAATGACACAAACGCCGGCGGGCGGCGCGCTCAGTGGCGCTTTTATTACTCGAGTGAGGCGTTTTCTTCTTGAATTTCAATGAAAAATCATACGCACACGCACTGCCTTTAAAAAACATGCATTCCACCTCACCATTAAGGGCTTATGTTCCCAGAAAATGAGCGGCCGGAATCCAGCTGTGTAAACTACTTGATTAGGGGACCGCAGGAATAGGAATAAACCATCGGGTGTCGTTTATTTTTGAACAAATCACTTTGATTGATAAACGTTAGATCTGAATGGATCTGATAGTAGATCATATTTCTATGATCAGTCATCTTCTAAAATATAAAAATAAAATATCCAAGGAAGCAGATGAGAGAAAACAGTATCTTCTGAAAGTGAAGTTTCAGCTTTATACCTACATTGTTATAGTACCTACCAAAACTGCTATAAAAACCTACATAAATAATAACTCGAAGTTAAAAATACCTATCTGTTACGCTTCGCTTATGGTCATCATCAACACCAAAATTCCATTACTATTTCCTTAATGGTTTTAATTTTTAATCTGCCTCGTTTTATATGTAAGCAATCTGTAGAAACAATTTCATCGGAGTCCACATGTAACGCTCGCGTGTGTCGGCGTCGGCCGGGATGGGTCGGAATGCGCCCGTGACCGGCCGGGCTTCCCACGAGAGCCTCACCTCACCACGCTTATTATTTTTATTTCGCCTCAGGCCGTGTACTATCGACACATCTCCGGTTACTCAGATTAGGTTCAAAGTTTGACCCGTCTAGGAACTGGTCGGGACCTGTCGGTGGCGAATAAAGTAGGCGTCCGGTGACTCACTTACATGCCTATTGCGTCAGCCGGTTGATAAATTCATGTGTATGGCTACATTAGAAGAGTTCAGGCCGTGCAAACAAAAGAGGATGATTTAAGAAGAGAGGGGGACATGATTTTGTACTTGGTCAAAGTTGGTCCTATGTTTAGCCAATCGTATGTCACTTTAACGTATGACGGTGCATAAAAAAAAAACTATTGTTTTTATTTGTAACCTTCCATGGGTTAACTTAAAGATCATGATTTGGTTCTCTACAACATTATACTGAACCCAGCACTTTCAAAAGATTGATTACTTGTATCGATTCCTTGTCCAAAACATGGCAAAAACCTTGGTATTCATACGAAAATACATTCAGTGTGCTCAAGTTTTATATCGCGAACATTTTGTGAGTTTTCAATTTATGTTCATGCCAGACCGACATGAAATGTAATGTTACTTTTTCAAACACGCTGATAAAAAATAAGCCATCATAAAAAATATGCATGTATTGATTTGACATTGATTGATTTCAATCGCTCATTCATTACCACCACGCGTACACGATAACACCGTCATGACGCTCGTCTTTAACCCTAGTTGTTATGTAAGCCCACACAGAGCCAGTTATGTAACGACGCTGAATCAATTACCCCGCGTATGGTGTATACTGGCCGCGCAAAAAGTAATCACAGCGAATAATTCATTCCGTGTGCGCTCGGCTTTACATTGAATGCTTTCAAATCGCAAAACAATCAAGTGTACGCATCGAATTCCTTTTTCAAATATTTCTTTTTCTCATTTCGCCATTTCCTTTCCTGGCTTAGTGCCACATGTTTTATTGATGGCCAGTTCATTGATATGGCTGGCTCGTTCAGGCGGTGGGTGAGTGGCCACTTATATGAGCCATAAAAGGCCTAGCCTTGGCCATATGGGGAAGCCGTCACACAGTGAATGCATTCATGCGCGCGCGCATATCAGATCGACGGGTTACAAAACAAAGTGACGGGCGAATTTGTTATACGAGATTATACCTACGTGAAATACGTGATGCATTGTTCGCATGTTTTGAATAATAAGGAAAATCGGATGGACGAAAATAGATTACCTTAGATTCATGATATGAGAATATATTACCTTATGTAGGTTTAACCTTAATGAACTAAGTAAGTAGGTAAACAAAATTGTTTATAGTTCTGAAAATCCTTGAATGAAATAAAATTTCGGTGCTTACAATTTTCAGCAGAATGTTTGTAAACATTCTTAGTTATTTCTGAAAACTTAGACACAATTAGTTCGAAGGTATTGGTATCTAAATAGGTGCAAATTGTACTGTCTATAATGTCTGGATGTTCAAAATTATTTAGATTTTACTATAATCACGAGGATGTTCGCTAAAAGACTTCTAATTTTATTCTACCTACAGTCAAATTACAAATTCGGAAAAATAAATAAGTTTAGTTTTCTATAAATAAGTAAGTACAGCATAGTTAATAATAAATCAAATAAAATCAAATCAAATTATTTATTTGCATAAAACATGGTAAATTAAAGTTGTTTTCATAGATTAATTTTAGTTTCCGCGGCGCTCCAACTAGATGGAGCATGCGCACTAATAAAATGCGGCAACTGATAATGCTCAAATTTTTGAGTACTTCAGTACATCTGACAGCAACCATTGTATGAAACTGACAGGCCGCGTCGAAAATAAGTTGCCTCATTTCTGGAAATGATTTTTCTTAGTAGGGCGGTATCTAGTAAATCTATGGTTGTTTTACATAGTGTGTGCAGCATTGTGTTGCAAAAGACTCGAGTTCTTTAGCCTCATTTTTAGGGCTCGAGCCTTTTTAAGAAACCTCGAAGGCTAAAGAACTAATTCAGCCCCGAGTCTTCGAGGCGAAGAGGAGGCTCTCGGAAATAAAGCCTTTATTTTGAAGCTCTTTCTAAAACGGCTTGGAGCCCTTTTTTATTTTAGCCCTTTGTAACCATTCTTGACTTTAGTTGACTATGCACGACTATTCTCAACTATTGTTGACCACTATTGACCATTCTTGATTATTTTTTTCTACTTTTGACCGTTGTTGACTATTTCGACTATTTTTAACTATTTTTTACAATTTTATTACTTTTATTGACTATTTTCGAATATATTTGTCTATTTTCGACTAGTTTTGTCTGTTTTTGTCAATTTTTGACAATTTTTGACTGTTTTTGCCTGTTTTGACTATATTTGACCATTGTTGACTAGTTTTGTCTGTTTTTGTCAATTTTTGACAATTTTTGACTGTTTTTGACTGTTTTTGACTATATTTGACCATTGTTGACTATTTCGACTATTTTTGACTATTTTTGACTATTTTTGAAAAATTTTGACTATTTTTGACTATTTTTGTCTGTTTTTGACAATTTTTGACTGTTTTTGACTATATTTGACAATTTTTGATAATTTTTGACCATTGTTGACTATTTTTGACAATTTTTTACTATTTTTGTACTTTTATTGACTATTTCGAATATATTTGTCTATTTTTTACTTTCTTTTGACTATTTTTAACTGTTTTTGACTATATTTGACCATTGTTGACTATTCCGACTATTTTTGACTAATTTGACTATTTTTGTCTGTTTTTGACTATTTCTGACTATTTTTGACTATATTTGACTATTTTTGATTATTTTTGACCATTGTTGACTATTTCGACTATTTTTGACAATTTTTTTACTTTTATTGACTATTTTCGAATATATTAGTCTATTTTTGACTTTCTTTTGACAATTTTTGACTGTTTTTGACTATATTTGACCATTGTTGACTATTTTGACTATTTTTGACTAATTTCATTATTTTTGACTATTTTTGTCTGTTTTTGACTATTTCTGACTATTTTTGACTATTTTTGTCTATTTTTGACAATTTTTGACTGTTTTTGACTATATTTGACAATTTTTGATAATTTTTGACCATTGTTGACTATTTTTGACAATTTTTTACTATTTTTGTACTTTTATTGACTATTTTCGAATATATTTGTCTATTTTTTACTTTCTTTTGACTATTTTTAACTGTTTTTGACTATATTTGACCATTGTTGACTATTCCGACTATTTTTGACTAATTTGACTATTTTTGTCTGTTTTTGACTATTTCTGACTATTTGTGTCTATTTTCGACTAGTTTTGTCTGTTTTTGTCAATTTTTGACAATTTTTGACTGTTTTTGACTATATTTGACCATTGTTGACTATTTCGACTATTTTTGAGTATTTTTGACTATTTTTGACTATTTTTGACTATTTTTGACAATTTTTGTCTGTTTTTGACAATTTTTGACTGTTTTTGACTATATTTGACTATTTTTGATTATTTTTGACCATTGTTGACTATTTCGACTATTTTTGACAATTTTTTTACTTTTATTGACTATTTTCGAATATATTAGTCTATTTTTGACTTTCTTTTGACAATTTTTGACTGTTTTTGACTATATTTGACCATTGTTGACTATTTTTGACTAATTTCATTATTTTTGACTATTTTTGTCTGTTTTTGACTATTTCTGACTATTTTTGACTATTTTTGTCTATTTTTGACAATTTTTGACTGTTTTTGACTATTTTTGATAATTTTTGACCATTGTTGACTATTTTTGACTATTTTTTACTATTTTTGTACTTTTATTGACTATTTTCGAATATATTTGTCTATTGTTTACTTTCTTTTGACTATTTTTAACTGTTTTTGACTATATTTGACCATTGTTGACTATTCCGACTATTTTTGACTAATTTGACTATTTTTGTCTGTTTTTGACTATTTCTGGCTATTTGTGACTATTTTTGACTATATTTGAATATATTTTTCTGTTTTTGACTATTTTTGACTATTTCTGACTATTTTTGAACATTATTGACAATTTTTGACTGTTTTGGACTATTTTGACTATATTTGACTATTTTTGATTATTTTTGACCATTGTTGATTATTTCGACTATTTTTGACTATTTTTAGCTATTGTTGACTATTATTGACCATTGTTGACTATTTTGGACCATTGTTGAATATTCTAGACGTATTTTGACAATTTTTGACCATTGTTGACAATTTTTACCTATTGTTGACTAAATTTGACCATTGTTGACTATTTTTAGGTATTGTTGACTATTTTTAGGTATTGTTGACTATTTTTAGCTATTGTTGACTATTTTTGACCATTTTTGGCCATTGTTGACTATTTTCGACGTATTATGACCGTTTTTGACAATTTTTTGGCTATTTTGACTATTTTGACTGTTTTTTGGCGATTTTTGACTGTTTTTGACTATATTTGACCATTGTTGACTATTTCGACTATTTTTGACTATTTTTGACCATTGTTGACTATTTCGACTATTATTGACAATATTTGATTATTTTTGACCATTGTTGACTATTTCGACTATTTTTGACTATTTTTGACTATTTTTGACCATTGTTGACTATTTCGACTATTATTGACAATATTTGATTATTTTTGACCATTGTTGACTATTTCGACTATTTTTGACTATTTTTGACTATTTTTGACTGTTTTTGACTATTTTTGACAATTTTTGACTATTTTTTTACTTTTTTGACTATTTTCCAATATATTTGTCTATTTTTGATTATTTTTGACTTTCTTTTGACTGTTTTTGACTATATTTGACCATTGTTGACTATTTCGACTATTTTTTACTCTTTTTGAATATTTCTGACTATTTGTGACTATTTTTGACTATATTTGAATATATTTTTCTGTTTTTGACTATTTTTGACTATTTCTGACTATTTTTGAACATTATTGACAATTTTTGACTGTTTTGGACTATTTTGACTATATTTGACTATTTTTGATTATTTTTGACCATTGTTGATTATTTCGACTATTTTTAGCTATTGTTGACTATTATTGACCATTGTTGACTATTTTGGACCATTGTTGAATATTCTAGACGTATTTTGTCAATTTTTGACCATTGTTGACAATTTTTACCTATTGTTGACTAAATTTGACCATTGTTGACTATTTTTAGGTATTGTTGACTATTTTTAGCTATTGTTGACTATTTTTGGCCATTGTTGACTATTTTCGACGTATTATGACCGTTTTTGACAATTTTTTGGCTATTTTGACTATTTTGACTGTTTTTTGGCGATTTTTGACTATTTTTGACTGTTTTTGACTATATTTGACCATTGTTGACTATTTCGACTATTTTTAACTATTTTTGACTATTTTTGGCTATTTTTGACTATTTTTGACTATTTTTGACCATTGTTGACTATTTCGACTATTTTTGACAATATTTGATTATTTTTGACCATTGTTGACTATTGTTGACTATTTTTGATTATTTTTGACCATTGTTGATTATTTTTGACCATTGTTGACTATTTTTGACTATTTTTGACTATTTTTGACTATTTCGACTATTTTTGATTATTTTTGACCATTGTTGACTATTTTTTATTATTTTTGACCATTGTTGACTATTTTGACTATTTTTGACTAATTTGATTATTTCTGACCATTGTTGACTATTTTGACTATTTTTGACTAATTTGATTATTTCTGACTATTTTTGACTATTTTTTTACTTTTATGACTATTTTCCAATATATTTGTCTATTTTTGATTATTTTTTACTTTCTTTTGACTGTTTTTGACTATATTTGACCATTGTTGACTATTTCGACTATTTTTTACTGATTTTGAATATTTCTGACTATTTTTGACTATATTTGAATATATTTTTCTGTTTTTGACTATTTTTGACTTTATTTGAATATATTTGTCTGTTTTTGACCATTTTTGACTATTTTTGACTATATTTGACCATTGTTGACTATTTCGACTATTTTTTACTATTTTTGACTCTTTTTGACAATTTTTGACTGTTTTTGACCGTTTTGGACTATTTTGACTATATTTGACTATTTTTAGCTATTGCTGACTATTTTGGACCATTTTTGAATATTCTAGACGTATTTTGACCATTTTTGTAAATTTTTGACCATTGTTGACTATTTTTAGCTATTGTTGACTAAATTTGACCATTGTTGACTATTTTTAGCTATTGTTGACTATTTTCGGCCATTGTTGACTATTTTTGACGTATTATGACCGTTTTTGACCATTGTTGACTATTTCGACTATTCTTGACCATTGTTGACTATTGTTGACTGTTTTTGACTATTTTTGACTCTTTTTTGACTATTTTTGACCATTGTTGTCTATTTTTTACCATTGTTGACTATTTCGACTATTGTTTACTGTTTTTGAATATTTTTGCCGAATTTTAACGAATTTTGGTCAAAAATAGTCAAAATACGTCAAAAATAGTCAACATTGGCCAAAAACAGTCAAGAGTAGTCGAAATAGTCAACCATTATCAAAAATAGTCAAAAATCGCCAAAAATAGTCATCAATGGTCAAAATACGTCAAAAATAGTCAAAATTCGTCAAAAATAGTCAACAATGGCCAAAAATAGTCAACAATTGCTAATAATTGTCAACAATGGTCAAAAATAGGCAAACTTAGTCAAAAGTAGTCAAAAATAGTCAAAAATCTTCAAAAATCGTCAAAATTCGCCAAAAATATTTAAATACATTCATCAATAGTCAAGAATAGTCGAAATAGTCAACCATTATCAAAAATAGTCAAAAATCGCCAAAAATAGTCATAAATGGTCAAAATACGTCAAAAATAGTCAAAATACGTCAAAAATAGTCAACAATGGCCAAAAATAGTCAACAATGGTCAAAAATAGTCAACAATAGCTAAAAATAGTCAACAATAGCTAAAAATAGTCAACCTTGGTCAAAAATAGTCAAAAATCGTCAAAAATTGTCAAAACAGGCAAAAATATTCAAAACAGTCAACAATAGTCAAGAATAGCTAAAAATAGTAAACAATGGTAAAAAATGGTCAAAAATAGTCAAAAATAGTCATAAATGGTCAAAATACGTCAAAAATAGTCAAAATACGTCAAAAATAGTCAACAATGGCCAAAAATAGTCAACAATGGTCAAAAATAGTCAACAATAGCTAAAAATAGTCAACCTTGGTCAAAAATAGTCAAAAATCGTCAAAAATTGTCAAAACAGGCAAAAATATTCAAAACAGTCAACAATAGTCAAGAATAGCTAAAAATAGTCAACAATGGTAAAAAATTGTCAAAAATAGTCAAAAAATTTCAAAAAATTTCAAAAATTTTCAAAAATTTCAAAAAATTTCAAAAATTGTCAAAAATTGTCAAAAATTGTCAAAAATAGTCAAGAATAGTCGAAATAGTCAACCATTATCAAAAATAGTCAAAAATCGCCAAAAATAGTCATAAATGGTCAAAATACGTCAAAAATAGTCAAAATACGTCAAAAATAGTCAACAATGGCCAAAAATAGTCAACAATGGTCAAAAATAGTCAACAATAGCTAAAACTAGTCAACCTTGGTCAAAAATAGTCAAAAATCGTCAAAAATTGACAAAACAGGCAAAAATATTCAAAACAGTCAACAATAGTCAAGAATAGCTAAAAATAGTCAACAATAGCTAAAAATAGTCAACAATGGTAAAAAATGGTCAAAAATAGTCAAAAATAGTCAAAAATAGTCAAAAATAGTCAAAAATAGTCAAAAATCGTCAAAAATCGTCAAAAATAGTCAAAAGAAGGTCAAAAATATTCAAAAACTTTTAACAATAGTCAACGATGGTCAAGAATAGTCGAAATAGTCAATAATGGTCAATATTTGTCAAAAATAGTCAAAATACGTCAAAAATAGTCAACATTGGCCAAAAACAGTCAACAATAGTAAAAATAGTCAACAATGGTCAAAAATAGTTAAAAGTAGTCAAAAATAGTCAAAAATAATAAAAAATAGTCAAAAATCGTCAAAAATAGTCAAACATAGTCAAAAATAGGCAAAAATAGGCAAGCTTAGGGTCAAAAATTGACAAAATACGTAGAAATTGTCAAAACACGTTAACAATGGTCCAAAATAGTCAACAATGGTCAAAAATAGTCAACAATTGCTAATAATTGTCAACAATGGTCAAAAATAGGCAAACTTAGTCAAAAATAGTCAAAAGTAGTAAAACATAGTAAAAAATAGTCAAAATTTTTCAAAAATTGTCAAATTTCGCCAAAAATATTTAAAAACAGTCATCAATAGTCAAGAATAGTCGAAATAGTCAACCATTATCAAAAATAGTCAAAAATAGTCATAAATGGTCAAAATACGTCAAAAATAGTCAAAATACGTCAAAAATAGTCAACAATGGCCAAAAATAGTCAACAATGGTCAAAAATAGTCAACAATAGCTAAAAATAGTCAACAATGGTCAAAAATTGACAAAAATAGTCAAAAATTGTCAAAAATTGACAAAAATAGTCAAAAATCGTCAAAAATTGTCAAAACAGGCAAAAATATTCAAAACAGTCAACAATAGTCAACAATGGTCAACAATGGTCAAGAATAATCAAGAATAGTCAAGAATAGTCAAGAATAGTCAAGAATAGTCAAGAATAGTCGAGAATAGTCGAGAATAGTCGAGAATAGTCGAGAATAGTCGAGAATAGTCGAGAATAGTCGAGAATAGTCGAGAATAGTCGAGAATAGTCGAGAATAGTCGAGAATAGTCGAGAATAGTCGAGAATAGTCGAGAATAGACGAGAATAGACGAGAATAGACGAGAATAGTCGAGAATAGTCGAGAATAGACGAGAATAGTCGAGAACAGTCGAGAACAGTCGAGAATAGTCGAGAATAGTCGAGAATAGTCGAATAGTCGAGAATAGTCGAGAATAGTCGAGAATAGTTGAGAATTGTCGAGAATTGTCGAGAATAGTCGAGAATAGTCGAGAATAGTCGAGAATAGTCGAGAATAGTCGAGAATAGTCGAGAATAGTCGAGAATAGTCGAGAATTGTCGAGAATTGTCGAGAATAGTCGAGAATAGACGAGAATAGTCGAGAATAGTCGAGAATAGTCGAGAATAGTCGAGAATAGTCGAGAATAGTCGAGAGTAGTCGAGAGTAGTCAAGAATAGTCAGGATAGTCAAAAAAGTCAAGAATAGTCAGGAATACAATAGGCTAGCCAGGAATAGTCAGCTATAAGGCGACTCCTTCTTATACTTGCGAAGACTTAGAAAGCTCACAACAACGGAGCTCTAAAAGAACTCCGAGCCCAAAAAGGGCTCGAGGTTTATTTAAAACTCGAGTCCTTTTTTAGGCTTGAAATATTCGGAGTCGTTTTTCTTCGACGAGCCCCATAGAAAAGCTCGAGCCTCTTTGAGAGGGCTAAAAGAACTCGAGTCTTTTGCAACACTAGCTGCAGCATGCTTTGTCAGGTAAATAATGACATGCAAACATTTAAGAAAAAGTTCCTGAAATTGCCTGACATTTAGTATCCCTTCACGTTCAGCTGAAGCACTTTGATTTGATATAATCAGGATAAAGATAGCAAGAAATCAAATAAATGTTTATAAGCCAATTTGCAAATAAATATTCCTTTCATCACGTTTAGTTTACGTTTTGGTGAATTTATAGAACGTATTTACTCGTACCCATGTGTTGTGGCTGCTTCCCAGTCGGAATATATAAGTATCGGTAGTATATAAGTAGCTTTACATACAGGATTGTGTGTGTTCGTGGCACAGAGTAAAGACTAAAGAAAGAGGTGCCTTTATTAGATATATGTATGAAAAAAAACGTGGTCATTGTTTTTACATTTTCATTGTTCTATCTACCGGTAAATAGTTGAACTACTCGCTTCGTTTTATGTCGATGTTAGTACTAGGCCGACCACTCGGCAGAGTTGCTTAGGGCCAGTCCCCTTTAGTAATTGGTCCATGGTTCGTGGTATGTATAGGGCTGCCAAGTATTTCCACCTTGAACCATCTTTTCTAAATGATTGTGTTAAAGTAGTTGTAACATACTGAGGCTCGTATTAATAAATGCATCTCAAACTTAAGATCGATCTTAAGATGCTGTTTTTGAAAGATGTTCCATACATTAAACGTCAAAACTGCATCATTAGATCGATCTCAAATTTGAGATGCATTTATTGATACGCGCCTAAGTGAGCGTTTTTAGGCTTTTTATACTTTTCTTGTGTACTATTTTTAATCTGTGGATTAGGCTATATACCGTATGTAGCCTGTGCCACAGCTTAAACAAAACCACTAGGTACGTAGTACGCACCTGAGGGCCTATAGTCTGATTTTTAATTAGACGAAGTAAACTGACAGGTGCTAATGTCACTTTTCGATATAAATAGAACAAATAAGGTTCAAATTCATATAACAGTGACATTTATAGCTGTCAGTTTGCTTCGTCTAATTATAAATCAGACTATACTCTGTTTCAAACGAAAACGAAATTTTGGACGAAATTCGCGTATTTCCTACTACATTTCTCATTGATTCCGACATTTCTTACGAACGAAAATTGTTTGACGTCTTCGTCGTCGTCGAATCTAAACCGAAATTTCGTTTTCGTTTGAAACAGAGTAGGGCCTCTGTGCATGAGTTCCAAACGCTCAATAAACTCAAGTTAATTAGTGACTCTACGTCAGACAAATTAGCTATTTACCAACGGTGTTGCCCAGCTGACTACCTAATACTCAGTCTTAGACTATAAAATCTGATACGACCTGCTCCCCCTTCCTCCCTACTATCGCACCAGAAAATGCTCAATAAGCAAATTGTAAGAACGGACTTGTTACTAGATATGCTCCACACATACCATTCAGCTGTCTATCCTGCTAAAAGCAACCTTTTTCCAATTACTATAAAGTCTATCAATAATATGGTAAACAATACTTTCGTAAAACATTTGGATGTCTGTGTGAAACTGTAGCCCGGCTAGTTGTCGCAGTTACACTAGACGAAATAGTATATCGTGCGCACGTGTCGCTCAGCTGATAAAGTGAGAGCCGCGAGGGGGGCACGCACCCCACCGCCCCCGCCAGCCCTCCAGTGATGAGGAACGCGGGTATCGATAGATAAATATAAGATTTATCTAGGTAATACATGAACAGAAAGGACTATCCTTTCTGATACGGTAAAATAAAAACTTCCAAATATTAAGTTTGTTGTATGGGGTTGTACCTTTATTTCTAAATTATATTTTATTTTTAGTATCTGTTGTTGTAGCGGCAACAGAAATAACATTCTGTGATAATTTCAAGTCCCTACCAATAAATAATAAATAAAATAATAATAAATAAAAAGCCTTTATTGCTACAATCTAGTTAGTAAGTAAGTAGGTACATAAATTTTGATATTAAATTATAACTACTGAAAATATGGTACTGACGTAATTTGGTGTTATTAGTAAGCTAATTTTGTGTTATTGCAGTCGCCTTAACGGCGTAGGCCTCCCCTAAATCTCTCCACGCATCTCTATTCCGTGCCTTCCTCATCCAGTCAGGCCCACATATTTTTTTTTTTACCTACCAATAGGTATCCGTAATAACGGATCGTGAGATACAGCCCGCTGTCATACGGACGGACAGCGTAGGCTTAGTAATAAGGTCCCGTTGGCACCCTTTGGGTACGGAACCCTAAAAAAGAAAAGAAAGAATTAAAGGAATAAGATGACTGTCCTTGAATAATATCTAGTTTTTGATGTAATTAACATCTTTCTTATTATCACGTTACATTTAAGATGCCCAGACATTGCTGTATCGGGGTGTGTGTTACGTTAATTTACTAGAACTAGTTTCACATTAGTATGACATGTTTACCCCGACACTGCAATGTGAACCTAGCTTTACGGTTCCAGTAATGTAGTAATGTCTCTATCCTAGAATGTAATATGTTTCTAAATATTCTGTTATTCATGTTAATTAAAAATAAATAGCCTTTAAAATGTTTACATTTCCCTATTCCCTTATGAGCTTAAGGATTGGGTTTTTTGCAGCACCTTGCGTCGTTCATTTTGGTATCCAGCTGTTTCCCTGCTGGCTGGCTGGTATTGTCGACGGGGCTAATCACTTGCTCGATACGTTTATATTTTTTATAAGGCAGTACTGTACAGAATGTACTCCAAATTAAATCCCTGACTCATCTTTTTAAAAACTAATTTATCTATTAACTTTATTTAACTTTGATTTCTACGCTCGTCTGTTTATGTATTCCGTAAATTATGTGTGTAGGTCAAGAGAAATGTGAATAACAACATTATTAATGTGCTTAAAAATGCAAACTATTTTCTAACACACACTTAATTATTATTATTTAAATATTGTTCTGCTGTTATTTTTACATTAGTCGTAACATTTGCATAAGAATGCTGTTATTAAAATCGGTATTTTGGTTATATAATGAAGCGATTTATTTTATGTATTGACTATTAAAAAGTAGATGAAGATGATGAGATGATGAATAGAACATGCCTATATTAAAAGTAGGCAGTATGTCGTAAAATATATTTTTTAATGAAACCGCAATAATAATGATAATCTTTACAATAACATCGGCCGTCAGTGTGCTGGTGAAACCTGTATGTTTTTACGCAATATTAAACAATGTAATGGCAACAATGCTATACATGACTCAGCTTGAAAAAGTTCCATAAGCTTTTGGTTTGGCAATTTCGTCACTTCCTTTGACAATCATTGCAAAAAGCAGTGCGTGGCTTATGATATAAGCAGAATTAAAATTAAATCCTTGATCCTGAAGTCCGTGATCCTTGACGTTAAAATATGAAAAATCTTTAAGTAAGTAAAAATAATGAAATTATCGTGTATCAAGAATAACCCTTAAAAGTTGAAGAGTAAGGAAAGTCCCAGAATACACAAAGATTTCACATAGGACTACTTATCTACCCTGCAAGAAACGTGGCGCAACGATTTACAATGTAAATTTTACATCTTGTTTTTTTAGGAAACCTTTACGAAAGTATCGACACGGCAATGTCGTAGGGCCGGCCACCGCTCCGGCCCTAGTGACGCACGTGTCTCGCGGCCAAGGCTGCGCTGTGAAAGCTCTGTGTACATACCGCCCACGCCACTACACACAGGCTACGCTGCCTCCTCACGCGCACACGCACACACCGCGCCTGTGTGCGTGCACAGCCTTACCGGCTCTGTTGCCAGGCCTCGTAAACCCAGCATACTTACTTACTATGCAATGTTCGTATGTGTGAGTGAGTTCTGGTTATGTGGATGCTGTTCGAGCTTCGTAACTTGTTTGAACAAATTCTTAGAACCACGCTAAAGTGAGGTTCATCTGGCTTGAATTTCGTTGATCGGTCTTCCTTGTCTTACGGATCGGTCAGACTATGAGTGGTAGGTAATAGTATGGTTGTTTCTACATACCTGTTTGTATACAGGTTTGAAGAATGTCTGCAATGGTCGTGCATGCTATTTACATGATCATTTAATTGCGAGTTTAGATTGTCATCGCTGTGGTAACAATTGTTTGCTCGGCTATCGATTTCAGCCGAACACTATTGTTATTTCTTCTTAACTAGGTTATTCTATGTGATATAACCTTGACATAAGGTAAGATACATAACTCCCATTGAGAAGATATGGAGGAATCCGCTTATCGCAATTGGTGATAACCATAAAATAATAGGTACTGTACTGCCTAGCTATTCTGTAACGACAAACTCACTTCGCACGCGTGAATTTGCAGCTGATATGTCAAATTTTGTTTTGAAATTTGGCATTTCACTAGAAAATTCACGCGTACGAAGTGAGTTTGTCGTTACAGAATAGCTAGGCTGTACTTATTACGTTATTATTGAATAGATGTGTCCATATGGCGCGCATGCCTCACCCGAGCACTTATATTATGACATAACGTCTATGCGTTCTGACGTCAAAACTGAGTGCTCGCGCGAGGCATGCGCTTGATGACGACGCAGCCAATAAGTATTATTTGCTAATGTTTTTTCAAACTGACGGCAAAATCAGATATTCAGACGCATGGGTCGAGTCTGCCTGAATTGTGAGGATACTGGCAGGCTCGAGTTACTACGAGCGTTCTGCAAAGCTGGCCTCCTCACGTCAGTTTGGGCAAGGGGTAGTAGCCCGATTCACGTAACCAAAACCGTAAGGCTATCAACGACTATATCGCTGAGATATCGTTACGGTTTGGTTACGCGAATCGGGCCACTGCACGGGTAAGCCGATTGCAATGCGACGGGCGCGGCGATGCATCACATAAAAGCAAAATCTTTATAATCGCCGTCGCATCTCAATTGTGTATCCAGTACCTACCATGAACTCTTAAATTCACATTTTATTCAAGACCAAAAAAGAACATGAAGTGTAAAAATCCTCAAAGGTTGTTTACTGTTTAAAACAAACCTTTTTAATTAGCGCACAAGCCGTGGCTTCCGCTGAAATGCAATGTTTCACTTGAACACTAATTAAGTAATTAGGTACCCCAACGCAGGTAATGTTTTCTTATATGAAGAGTAAACAGTAGCTTGGTACAAACATACTAAAAAGAGGAAAATTATGTGGCTACATAAAAACCCCGATTAGTTTTTTTTGTATCAAGAAAGCGTTATTTTATGCTTTCGACATTAATGTATAGTACCTCCACAGGGAGGATTGTATGGACAACGCCCTTATGCTTCCTGTTTCCATAATGTTTATGTTAAAAGGCAATTAGCGTGCGTTGGTACCTAGAGTTTGATTTATTTATATTTTGGTAGGTATTCGTATCCTCCACCATGCTAGGTATATATTTTGCAAAGTACCTATCGATTAATTTCTTGGTATTCATTACGGTACGTTTCCATAAGGAAAAGGGCTTCGAAATCGATACATTCACGTGTTTATTTAAGACGATACAAGAAAAAAATGAATTTTAGTTTCGGGGTGTGGCTGGCGTCGCGTGAGCTGCCGAAGGATATATCCCTCTCGCTTAGCTAGGACAGAACAGCTATGGAGTAGACTATAGTATAGTTATTTTTTGAAGGAACAATATTGTTTAATTCGTACAATTAAAATAATATGTCCCAGTGCACCTTTTAAAATAGATGAAATGGATGAAAATATTCAAATATATTTTTTTCGTTTTATATGGGATTTTTATGTCGAGTGTATTTGAAAAAAATAATTTAATTTCTATGTTGTTTTTATTGCTGAAGACAAAGTAAGTCAAAAGAAGACAAACGATACCTACAATATGCTGATAGATACGTATAACAATACTTCGATCGTATAATAGCCTATAACCAGCGGACGATCCAGACGCGTCCAACGATATCTCATTAGTCAAATTATTATGATATAAAAATAGTTTGGACGTTATACGGGAGCAGATGAACATACATACATATCGGTCAAAATCATAACCCTCCGCCCACCGTAGTCGGGTAAAAATGTGCATACTCTGTGTCAGTGACTGACTGCCGGATATGAGTATCTTTTTCATGTTTCGTAGGCTAAGGAATACTTTGGTACTTAACTTCGATGCCGATCATGAAGTCATCAGCGGTGTCATAATATTTTTTTTTACCATATTTAATTTATGTTTTAATTTAATTTTCAGTTTTTATTAATTTTATTGATTTAACCATGCATTTATTTTTTGTTTATCTTTTTATCTTTATTTTTTTATCTATCAAAATCACCCTTAGACTGGTTACCGCCACAGGTGACAAGAGGGCTGGCTCTTTCCTTGCTCAAAAAATTCGCTTGACAACAGGAACAGCTTGAATACAGGGAGGACATGCAGCCAGTATCCCACGCGGACGGTATTTGTTTAATTAGGGGTAGGTTTTTATTTTATTGTATTTTATTTTAATTTATGTTATATTATATTGTATTTTAATGATAAAACATGAAAAATTAAAAAAAATCACTAAAAAGCCTGAAATAATATTTCTATTACCTACCACCTCTGCCTACCCCTTCGGGAAAACCGGACGTGATGGTGTGTTATCGAGTATTTGGGGTCGGTGCCAATCTATCTTCTTACTTTTATAGTAGGTAGACTTGGCATACCAAGATTGGCACCGACTCCAAATACTCGATAACACACCATCACGTCCGGTTTTCCCGAAGGGGTAGGCAGAGGTGGTAGGTAATAGAAATATTATTTCAGGCTTTTTAGTGATCCAGGTTTTTTTGAAGTCGGTTTGTTTTTTTTTATAAAAATAATTTTATTTCACGATTTTTAGTGGCGCCATACCAATGAACATTTTGGCATTTTGAACCATATGAAGTAAGCCCAACAAAAGGTAACTGCTGTAAATCTTTGAGAAATTCCCTCGACTGTCTATGGTCTCCATCATTAGACCTGTAATGGCACTTATAACCCATATGGGTGTAAAGTTCTCTCCAATACAAATTAATCAAGCCCAAACACCAGGTAATTGCTGTAAATCGTTGAGGAGTTCTCTCGGCTGTCTTTTGACTCCATCATCAGACCCTTAATGACAGTCACAACCCATCTAGGTGTAAAGTTCTCATCAATACTAATTAATCAAGCCCAAACACAAGGTAGCTTCTGTAAAATGTTGAGGAGTTCCCTTGACTGTCCCTCGTCTTCATCATCATCCCCTAATGACAGTCACAACCCATCTAGGTGTAAAGTTCTCATCAATACAAATTAATCAAGCCCAAACACAAGGTAGCTACTGTAAAACGTTGAGGAGTTCACTTGACTGTCCTTCGTCTTCATCATCAGACCCCTAATGACAGTCACAACCCATCTAGGTGTAAAGCTCTCATCAATACAAATTAATCAAGCCCAAACACCAGGTAATTGTTGTAAATCGTTGAGGAGTTCCCTCGACTGTCTTTCGGCTCCATCATCAGATCGACTCCAGACCTTCATAAAATAGTAGTGCTTTAAAATACTTAATGAAAAAAAATACAAACGCATTAGTCGCTCCTACGATTTTCGAAGGTTCCCCTCGATTTCTCTGGGATGCCATCATCAGATCCTGGTTTCCTTATCATGGTACCACCGCTGGGATATCTCCTTACCAACAAAAAAAGAATCATCAAAATCGGTTCATAAACAACGAAGTTATCCGCGAACACACATAAAAAAAAAATATATACGGTCGAATTGAGAAACCTCCTCCTTTTTGAAGTCGGTTTAAAAATAAATATATATTTTTTTTTTAAATTTAATTTTACTTTTATTTATTGTTTTATATTTATTGTGAAATTATAATAATTTTAATAATCAATACTTATTGGACTATGTCTGAAACAAAAACATTGAATTGAATAATTTAAAAAATACTAAAATTATCACATTAACTAGTTAAATCACGGTTTACACCCGCTAGAACGAAAAAGATCCTAACATGGTAGGTAGGACCTGAGGGTTGGCCAGTTAATTACTTAAAATACACTATATTTATTTCAAGAAAACATTCATAAGATCTGAAGGCGTCGGACTCGCACATAAAGGGTTCCGTACCACCGTAGAATAAACACATCAAAAATATCAAGTTTGAGACTTGATATTTATTTTTAAATGTTATTATATTTTTAGTATTTGTTCTGCACCGGCAACAGAAATACACATTCAGTGAAAATTTCAACTCTCTACCTGTTACGGTTCGTGAGATACAGCCCGCGCTGACAGACGGACAGACAGACAGACGGACAGCGTAGGCCTAGTAATAGGGTCCCGTTAGCACCCTTTGGAACCCTAAAAAGTAGCCTATGTTCTCCGCCAAGACCCAGTCTATCTCCATACCAAAATTCATCAACATTGGTTCAGCGGTTTAGCCGTGAAGAGGTAACAGACAGAGTTACTTTCGTTTATAATATAATAGATTGAATAGGACGGACAAACATTTTCCTATCCATATCTGTAATGTTATTTTTTACGATAATTTATTGATGTATGATATATTTATTACTTGCCCATCCATACCTACAACAAACGCAATAAAGCGACTCCATTGTTTTGACAAGCAATGTATTCCCACTGTCGGCCCAAGACCATGCTGCAAGTATATAACAGTAAGCGAAATAGGGAGTTTTTACAGAAATGACACGAATAACTATGAAATGACAAGAGATGACACAAAATGACAAGAGATGACACAAAATGACAAGAGATGAAAAGAAATTACACAAGACAAGGAAAAGCAAACGAAAATCACGCTGCAGTGCAGGTCATAGGTTCGATTCCTGCCCAGGACATGCAGTTGTGTGCATGAACATGTCCGCATGTCCCGAGTCTAGGTGTAATTAAGTGTATATTTCGTTTGTATTTACAAACAAAAAGTAGTATATGTAGTAATATCAGTTATCTGGTTTCCATAGTACAAGCTCTGCTTAGTTTGGGATCAGGTAGTCATGTGTAAAAGAATTTCCAAGGATATTTATTTATTTATCATAGGCGTCGGCGGACTGTAAATACTGTACTGTACCTGTAATGTGGCACGACCGTAATATTTTTTCGTAATATTTTTTAAAAAATCCTTCACAGGTCCGACGTCGAACAAGTCCGAGCGGACACTGACAATACAAAGTTAGAGAGAGACATGGTTAGTTCAAGTACTTAAAATGTGAGATGGCGATATTGTGCGCGCGCTCGGAAATAAACAACGTAAGCGCCAAACCACATTTTCTTGAATTAAAAAAAAACTACTTCATGAATTAAAATATGGTTGAAGGGTAGTTTAGATATCATTATTTGCTATGTTTTAGAAATAATTTCGTGATCTAAATCGTAAAAACATCGTGGTAGCAAGGAAAATTGTAAATAATTAGAGCTCATTTCATAATTTTTTTTTATCGAGAAAATTTCGTCAAATCGTGATTTGGATTTAAAGATACTCAAGATAATATAGTCAAAAATCATACATCTAAATATAAGATTCCTAGTCCACATACTTACTTAAAGAAAAAGTAGAATAGAAAATCAACCAAATTTCGAACCCTCGTCTTAAAAGGTTTTAATTTTCGAATCAGCATATTTACCTATAACACTATGGTGAGAGTCAGACGGGTAGGTACTGAATGTATGCTATCAAGATAACATATTTAACAGAAGTGAAATTACTGAAAGAATATGGAAATGCAGGGTTATAAAAATCTCATACGAAGAACACGCTGGAACACATTTTCTCTTGAACCATCATCAGGAAATGCACTCGACTTTCAGATTAGCCAGCATAATGTGGCCTTCCTCTTTATTCGTGCGGTTCTCTTCGACGAGCACAGGGTGGTGACACAAGAGGTCTGGGAGGTCTTCTTACGTGGTTCCGTCCGAGGGTGGGGTTTGCCCTTGCGAGCCTGCATCTGGGTCACCAGGGCGCTGCAACAGCCCGGTGCTCCGCGTGCCTCCGCTCTGGTACGTGACCTGACCTATATTCCGAATATGCAAATATGCCTTGTTTACTATCCCAAACGAAATAAGAAATACTCAACATATCATTTTTCCCCCTATAGATTTTTAAATATTATCGAGGATAAAACCATAAATAAATATTTTTATGAAACAAATCATTTTGGGGCTCTATGTTTCTTGTGTCGCTTTAACGAAGTTCAGTAGAGTGAAGTTAATTCTGTAGAATACAGAGGTGCCTATAGGTTTTCTCAAAATAGTGTTACGTGGAAGTCCAGAAGTCCGGTATAGCACCCCTGGAAGAACCAGCCACCTACTGTGTTCTGCGAATTTTTATAGTATATTAATTCTTAGTGTAGGCCACAATCGTTTTTAGGTAATTTAAATTAGGCTTTACGGGCAATGTATGTGAACCTTAAAAACTTTTCAGGATACACTTTACCAATGCTAAATTACACCACCTTTATTCCCGTTCACCAAACTACCAGTTCAATTCACAAAAAAACACAGAATTTTTCCAATCGTCCTAATGACCCAATTTCAGTGTATGAATGATACCCCAGTGGGCAGGAGCGCCGCCGCCCACGGCGCGGGGCGCCGCCCGCCCCGGAGACGCCTCGACGCGGAATGTGCCCCTGAAAATGCATGCCTTATTAATAATGACGAACTACAGAATATTGAGCTGTGAAGCTTATTTTAATACAAGGTAACTAAAGATGAATGTTTTGTTTAAAGCTTCTGGTTCACTATGATTAACTTTTCAGTATTTTTAGGCTTCCATAGCTTATGAAATCTAAATCTAAACGGGTGCTGAATATAAATGTGGAAGGATACAAAGCGAGAGGAAGACCCAAGAAAAGATGGATGGATTGTATAAAGTGTGATATGATTCAGATAAGAGTGGATGTAAGTATGACAGCAAAGCGCGATGAATGAAAGAATAAGTCATACTGCGCCGACCCCAGATAATGGGATTAGGTAAGGCAGATGATGAGTTTTTGAAATTAAATTATAGGTACCGATATATCAGTACCGTAAGGTACACTAGAATACACTACACTTTCACTATTAATTGCTTAGCAATACGCTAGAAGGTGGATGATTTGACATTTTGAAAGGTTTCTCAAAAATTCCGTCCATAAGGGTAAAGGTTATGTAGAGCATAATATGATAATGTTTGCGTAGGTATACAGTTTCGCTTGTTCAGCTAATATTTGAAACATGAAGATTACAGTTGTTTTAAATTGTCAAGCAAAATCAGGGCAAGTATAGGATTCGTATAAGGAGCTTTTGAGTCTTGAAAGCTTTTATCTGAGGAAAAATCATTATCGTAAGGACAACTTGACATTGTACCGGTAAGCAGCCTAAAATAAACATTAAAAGAATATAACGGTGTTCCCATATAACATTTTATAACTTCAATCACAGTCTAGGAAATCATATACCTACTTACTAGAGCATGCTTCTACAGGTCTAAGGTGTAGAAGCCCTTATGGATACTAGTAGGGGTGTTGCGATGGAGTCGTATATAATAATAATTTGTAACTGAAGGTGGTCATTTGGACATATATCGTACGTATGTGGCCTACGTAGGTACCTGTATCTCTAAATAACTTCATATAAGTGGTTGTGTAAACAAGTGACAATGGATGATGACAGTAGTGTAATGTGTGTGATCGAATCCATATTCAAATCTAAAGGCTCAGTTCATCTACATTTTTCAAACAAAATACCTATCATCTCTAGTAGCCAATATCTTCAGGAGCAAACCATTTTGTATCTGAAAGCCAGACTGAGTATACTTTAGTTGTTAGTTCGAGTATTATTAGTACCGCACTGCGAGTGGCCGGGGCAAGTGAATGCTCCATTAGCGTTGAGACGGGCACACATAATGAGCTCCCGTCACGCCACGCTCGGCCTGGTGACATTACCGATCGCTGATCGATGCTGCGACACTTGGGCCTATCTATCTTATTTGATATCGCGATTGTGGTATTGAGTGACGTAAGTTAAGTGTGTTTAAACATACTAGAAGCCCATGCGGGTTTGTTCTACGTTGAAAAGTTACCTATTATTGTATGTATTTGATTACAGATCCTGTTTCTAGACTCAGGTTGTTTATAAAGTTTAAACTTGGAACTGCTTTGTAAAGTCGTAACAAAATTAAACATAAACCATTTTTGTATTCTAGGTGCATTGTAGGTAGAGTAGGTACCTATTGGTCGAAAATTGTTTACGAAAGCCAACAATATCAAAGCCAAAACTCGCCGCAGGGGTGTGTTGAGTTTGCCTTGTGTGGTGTGGCCAAATATTGGGCAAGTAAGCCTCAGCTACTAGAAAATTCGCTTAGTCAGGCCTTTGTACTGTGTAGGTACTATTTATAAATTCAACGGCTAACCTTTTAGCGGGATTAACTTTAACAAAGCCTACTTATTACCTACCTAGATTGATGTTCCAAGATTCTAAAATGCCTAAATAATTCTCAAGATGAGATGAGATAACCAAAAGATGCTAAGTTATTACTTACATTCCTAAAAATATTCGCATTATCTAAGGTTTCTTGCGTTACAACCACTAAGCTTGGAAGTAACTAAACCAAACATAGGTATCCACTTCTGTAATTCTATCAGTAAATTAAAGAAACGGACGTGGACGTCTTTTGGCTGAAATGATGATGATGAAACTAAAGAAACCCATCAAGGAGCCAGCCAGCCAGAATACTGCGCTCCAGTATTCCGGGTTGACGAGTCAAGTTCCTATACTTAATATAAATTGCTAGTATGTCGCCAGGAATCATTGTATTAAGGCGAGTTATTTTTAGCAACATTTGTATGGTCCGCATCGCGTGCAATCAATTGGCAGCGCTATGTGCAGCCTGGCAGATACATTAATGGGTGTCACCGAGACACGATAATAGCTGGATTAATCGGCGGCGTAGAGGCGAGGCGTGCGCGTGCGCATGTCGCCGCTAACGTGACATTTGCGCGGATTACTGGCGCTGGGCGCACAATGGGTATTAAGCGATGGATGAGTTTACGGCGACGATATAAATAGCTTATGTAAATGCGCCATGATAGTAAATGAACTAATAGTTTATTTGCTTAGCTAATGGGTGGGTACACCAGCACGAGGCACCAGCTTTGGTCCTATTTATGCTCCCATTACCTACAATTGAAGTTAACTTTGCTTTGATGCAGAGGCAGGCAGCATAACTGTACCTACATAATTTCATAATTAACTTAATATATTTGGTCACTAGGCTACAGGTAAGAACATATAGATGGATTCGAAATAATCATTTGGAATAAGGAGACTATTTGCATAAGCTGACATCTTAAGCATCCACACATTTTAGCGTTTTGCGGCATTTTGCGGTAAGCAATCCTAAAAATCACACAACAAGAAGTTAGGCGGACATTCAAAAATGTTGAACTTGGACAATGACTTTTATAAAAAAACTACGGAGGATCCATTTAGTTGCTTTACTAAAGACAATTCATTTGTAGACCAAATAATTCACAAAACGCTTCAAATAATATGGAATACCGTTCAATTCTGTAAGCCTTACAGTGTAAGGTGCTGAAACGCTTTGTGTTGACGTAGGTAATATAAAAGTAGGCAGGCACTGTCGGATCCATTGCTAAAATAAACGAGCATCGCTTGATTAACGACCTTTGTGAATTCAGTGAATAAATCGAGAATGCTGGGAAGGATTCGAAACTACCTATTGTTATTATAAATCTCAATCCTAACAGCTTGTGTACAGTTATTCAAACAATGAATGTACTGTTACTTTATAAAAATATCCTTTTGTAATCATAAAAAAAATTAAATTCACATGTTGGAAAGGTAATGATGTCAAGTGTGAAGTATAATAACGCGGTGTATTCAGAGTGTGTTCACATGAGGCATTGGCGGCCGCTACCGGTCTTCGTTAGATTAAATCCAGTGCAATTAAAATAACTGGTAATGAGAAGCGCATTCTCAGTCGCGGATGCACCGCCACTGATGTGTGTCGGGTTGAGCGTCAAATAAAATAAAATAATATCGATAGGGATGTCAAAATTGTGGTATTAATAGTAGCTCTAGCATACGTTTAAGCGTTCGCTAGAAATACACTGAACCGCAAAGAAAAAGGGTCGGTTAGAAAATCTTCAATAACATTTTATTTATTTTACATTTACAAAAAATAACAAGCTTCAATTAATTTTTTAGGGTTTCTTACCCAAAGGGTGCCAACGGGACCCTATTACTAAGCCTACGCTGCCCGTCTGTCCCTTCGTCCGTCCGTCCGTTAGCGGGCTGTATCTCGGTAGAGAGTTAAAATTTTCACAGAATGTGTATTTCTGTTGCCGTTACAACAACAAATAGTAGAAATAAAATAAAATTTAAAAATAAAGATTTTATATAATATTGACGTTTTTATTCTACGGTGGTACGGAACCCTTTATGTGCCAGTCCGACACGCACTTGGCTGGTTTTTTTATTTTCATTTAAGCACATTAAAATATTCTTTAATTTAGTGTTTATTTCATAAAGCTAGGTCAGGTACTTTGAAGATATTGAACATTTTCTAACAGACCCGTTTTCTTTGCGGTCCAGTGTATTTGCAATAGAACAGTCCACATAGACGGACGTTACGTCTATGATAACCACTTAGAAGTAACTTCATAACTGATTGCTCGGGCGAGGATGCTCGGGGCTTGTGGATACGTAAACTCTAGCGACCAGCGACCGCTGATAGCGCTATTGAAAAACTACGTAACGGCGACATTAGAGACGAGGCTACTCGTCGTATGATCAGAAACCTTAGGAGTTCGTTGATCCATTTGATGAGTCAACTTGCCTCTCAAACAATACAAAGTCAACAGTTAGATAGAAGAAAGTCCAGGATAACATAAATCGGCCCTGCGCAACACATTCCGTGTGCACCACGCAAGTTAAACAAATAATATTTTGTAAGGAAGCGTAAATAATTTGGACGTAAACATCTCGAGCTCATTTCTAATGAGCTGGCACGTCGCTTTGAACCTATTTCAGTCAAAGAACAATGTTGCTTTGTGATTCTGGGAAAAATACATCTTCACACGCCACGGTCGCGCCGCGGCGCGTCGCCCGCCGTGTTTACTATGAAAACTGGCTGCTCGTATTTCTTTCGCTACATCACGTATGGGTTTAGCAGTACTGCTATTGTTACCAACATACGACGTAATGTTATAGATAGATCGTCTTCCAGTTCTCGTTTTACTGTTATAACACTAAATGTTAGTGGTTTGTAAGTATCAACCATCGTTCCAAAAGATGATTTGTTCTGTAAACTAGAGTTGAGCTCTGTTTCTGTATCAGTAAAAGGCTTATAAGCAATTAGTCTCGTATCTTCCACTACAAATTCACCTTCATTGGTCTCTTGGTGGGTGTAACGGTATCCACATATTGTTGGTACCGTTTGATTCCTTGCTCATCCTCTGGGGATTTTCGTTAGTGAAACGAACATGCTTCTGTTTGATGGGAAGTATAACTACATTTTTGTAGCAGTTTGGCATGGAACTACTGCAATAATACCATCACGCATGTGCAATATCTTTTACAAAAATATTTAATAGGAAATGACTTCAACCAGATACTAATCATCTATGTATAACGCTGACATTAATAGCTTCTGAACTACTCTGAAGTACAATAGTACGTAGAATGTAATGGGGTTAGGAACAGGATGTTGTATATAAATCCAATTACTTATCATATAAGAACTCAATCACTTTACTAATATATAGTCATACATTCTGCCTTATCTTAACTCCGCAGTTCTCTCCGCCACCCAAATACATCGCGACCTACTGAAAGGCCTTGATAAAACTAATAATACGATGAAGCAAAGTGAAACGGGAATGTTTACCCGACCACTTCGCTCAACGCGTCGTTAAAAATATATCATGGCACGCACCAGACTTTAGTTCTAATGTAATGATAGCAATTTATACGGCAAACAAATAGAAACTAGACGGCAATGCGTAGGTTTAGCCGTCGGAAATAGACTCGCGGCCAGACTGACTGGACGGACGCCCGCGCGGCGCGCGGGATTAGGGCGACGACACAACACTGCGGTGTAAATTGGACCTACAGTTCGAAACACGCAAAGTAATTCAATTATTTTTTTAAAGTGAGATCCTATTTGCAAGCTTAACCGGGACTAGGCAGCTTTTTTACATAACTATTGCAGCAAAAAAGTGCCTGGCCCGCCTGATGTTAAGCAGTTACAGCCTGATGCTTGCAATACCAAAATTATCGCTCGCCTGTTGCCGTACTGGAGGGGAGTGGGATAGGGGGACTCTTACTATATCTAAAAGTACTTCAACAAAAAACCTTGTTGAAAAACTCATTGAACTTCAAGTACTTCTGCAAATATAAGTCATCAAGACGATTTTCACAGGTTTTCATAGTTATTCAGTAGGATACTAACGCTACCTTACTTATTTCATTTTCACCGTCAGTAAGCAAACAAGTTCATAGCTCCATATCGATATACCCAGTTCCATCAACTGTACGTCGTGAGTGATAACTCCCCAGGGTTGTACTTTCGCCTAGATCGGGCGGTTGCCACCGCGCTCCGCCTACCGTTTGATTAATTATGTCATAACACGTAATGGCTACATGACCTGAAGTAACTACGTTTCACATTGGGTCTATACCTACATTACTTACCTATATAGATAAACCTACTCTACCGTTCTACAATTTCTAGTAGATTAATATCTTTAACACCAGCACTAACAAGGATTCAGAATATATTTAATTCTACAATTCTATAATCTTCTAATTTTGTTCTACAATTTCTAGTAGATCAATATCTACTAGAAATTGTAGAACAGTAGAGTTTATATCAGCGCTGTCAAGGATTCAGAATATATTTAATTGCTCAAAATAAATACCTAACGTTTGCTGACGTAAATAGTGGAAAGCTAATCTCAGTGAATCTATGTAAGTATATAAACGTTTTCTTTATGTTACCAGTGTTCCTATGTACCTATTATATAGAATCGGATATCGGCTCCAGTAAGCTCTTCATAGTCTGTCTTTGGCATCTTCAGCAATTCAGTTGATTTATGTTCATGTAACATACCCGCCCCTGAAATGCCATTTATCTCGTCCATAAAGCTCTCTACATCCTCTCCGGAGTGAAACATACGTGGTATCATATATTTTTTTACAACGTAAATCTTCGAGTGATATTTCAAATGAGATTTATCAAAAATATTTAAACGTTACGTTACGTATAAATTCTCGTGATTCGTCAACTATTCCCGTATGACAGAACACAATCCTTAAAACAAGAGGCACTAGAATTTCGATGTTACAAAACAACCGCAAGCCGAGTGATAGTATAACGATACTAAGCTCTCATATGCCGACAGGTGGATACGCAGTTACCAGTATATTTGGGCATTTACAATATACACGCAAATCTTCCAGTGTGCGCTTATAATAATTTAGGCACATATATGTTTTTACATAATAAAACAAACCTCTAACCACCAAAATTATAGAAATTTGTAGCTAGTTTACAATGGTTTTACACAGCATCTCTGGGAACAAAAGTGATGTGTAATTCCAGTGTAAGTCCATCATAACTTGCTATAAATTTTGGAGGTAACACTGACTTACTAACAGAAATCAAACAGCCTATAGCGGTGGGTCTAGTAGCATGGAATAGAAGTACACTGACTTACTAACAGACATTAAACAGCCTATGTCTAGTAGCATGGAATTTTGCACAGAAGTTTCTTAAAGTATTACGTAGGTGAGGGAGGGATTTTTGTCGGCTTGTCTCAATAACGGCTTTGATCAATAATGTTATGGATACTTGATGAAACTATAGCTCCTTCGCAATATCACTTGAGTGTTTTACATTCAGCAGTTTCAAAGTATTCCGTACAAACAAACAAATTAACATCACATAAGATTGGTCGTAACAGTTGTTTATGTCTATCGTGTAGACATAGATACCAGCCAAATCCCACACAAATACTGAAGACACCGGCTTTATATTACCTACCATGCGTTGACGCCACGGTGCAAATTCGCCATTACGCGTGGTCCCAACGAACAGGAATAGTCTAAATGGCAGGCTATAATAAACTCTAGTATATTTGATATATGCAACACTTATTTTATATAGCATTAACATTTGAGAGACTAATGAACTCGCGGGCGGTATTAATCTGTGAGATTTATTATTGTATGCACCTCGAAACCGCTATTTAGCGCTAGAATGTTTGCAGCTGTGAATTTTTCAAGATAATCTAGTTGAAATATTTAGGATCTCTGAATATGTCGATGGTTTTAGGTCAGGTATACTGTAGTTAGCTGTACTAGGAATTAAGATATTTCCTAATATTGTAGGTATTATTAAGTTTTTTTTATATTGGCGCTACAACTACCGAACGGAACGGAAGTGCCAGTTTTAAAGTTATTTGGGGAATTTTATTTCATTGTTATTAATCGACAGCCTAAGGCCCGTAATATCAATTTTAGTTTAACCCACGGGGGAGAACCTTTCGTATTCTATAGATATCAAATCGATAGTTTAAACTCTCCACGATCGATCAACTACCAGCACCTAAGTATATTATTATGCAATAAAAAAACAATATCCGAATTAGGCATAACATACAAAATCAACCATGTTTTTGGATCAAATCATCTCTAACAAATTCCCAAATCAATAGTCTCTATGATATACCTAAACAGTCCGATAAGCAACAATTGTGCCGCCTCAACACAAGGGTGGTATCAGAAAGTACCTGCCTGCACTCCGGCGTGGGCAGGCAGACGTCTGAGACCGAGATAAAGCAACATAGGAGTCAACAAACTACATCAGATTACCATGGATACCTACGCGTGTATGGATACCTAACTGCGCAGAGAGTTGTGGGAATCAATTTGAAATATTATTCATAGGGATACCAAAGAAGAATAACTGTATATCACAAAGGCAAACAAACGCCTTTTTCACCCCCGATGTAAAAGAGGGGTTTTTAAGTTTGTAGCGTATATCTGTGTGTCTGTCTGTGGCATCATAGCTCCTGAACGAATGAACCGATTTTGATTAAGTTTTCTTTGTTTGAATGGGGTCTTAATCGAGAGTATTCTTAGCTATGTTTCAAGAAAATCTGCTCAGCTATTTGAAGATCATCACCTCTTTTCTTGTTGATGATTAGATATGAACAACTTCCACAGGTCTGTTCGATTCTAAATTTGAAATTATGTCTCTGGTCAATGATATTCATAGACATGTGTAAACTTATAAATTCCTTGATGATATTACAAGTATGAAGTACAGTAGCGGCATTTTACGATGGCCGGTTTGACATGTGAGGGGGGGGAAGAAAATGAACCTTATTATAACGGAATAACACACCGTTTAAAAAATAGGAATGTCAAAAAATTAATAAGGTTATTATGAGGTTCATCCTTTCCCTCTCCCACATGTCAAACCGGCCATCATAACGTGCCGCAGGAGTGTCACATGAAGTTGTAGTCGAACACCTGTATGGTATATTATTTAACTACATCTTAGTCCGTAGTAGTATACAACGATTCTGTGATCGAAGCAACGAACCTGCAATTTGACGAATAAGGCGTGGGCAAGCACACGTCTACTGCGACCGAGATTAACGTTAGTGTCAATAAACTGCAACTCTCATGGGTGCACGTTTATAATGCTTTCTAGTAAAGTACTGGCTATAAAGTTTTGCTGTTTGAAAGGCCAAAAAAGATGTTATTCAAAATTTAAAACAAATGAAAGAAAATAAAGAATTGCACGTCAATATAAAGTGCGCAAACGCACGATTTGGTAACAAGGTGTACAGTTTAAACCCCTATGGCACATTTGGGATTCTCGAAATTAATGTGCAATGTTTATTTTCACAGGGATCAATTGCTGACCGGTGAAGGAATGCTATAATTCAATTAGTACCTATAACTTAATTATAATGAACGGCCTTCAATGATCATTTAATACGAGTTAAGATGCACATACAATAGGTAGGTATGTCACAGGGAAAGCTAATTTTATCCAGAAGGCTAGTATAACACTCAGTGTAAATCTTAACCTAATACTTTTATTGCCACCGAACACGCAAACTTAAACTATCTTTACAACAAGTTTTAAGTATAGTACTTTACCAATTAGTAATAAAACGGGGCTTTGAATTGTAATTAATCAGTTGCGTTGATAACTGTGGTTATAAAGCAGATCACATGGTTGTGTGCTTGGTTTTGTCGTCGAATGCGCACGCGCACCTGCCGTCGTCACGCATCGGGGCTACGAGTCGTGGCTGGGGTTGCCAGCCGAAGCAAATGTCCGTTGGGTATTACTCATTGTCTTTATGATAGTAATTCATAGCAATTTTTTATAGCCGTTATATGTCCCATTCCTGCCCAAAGGCCTCCCCTTTGTTTCTTCACATGTCTCGGTTTTGGGCTATTTCCTGCCACAATATTCCCGCAAGGTGTTCAAATCATCTCGCCATCTCTTCCTTGATCGACCTCTTTGTCAAAAAAGAAAAAAAAACCATAAAATTATAAAAATAATATTATTATTTACTCTCAAAAGTGCATCTTTGAAATGACACAGGTTACTTTTTATTCTAGAGTTTGAAACAAATAAGTAGCTTAGTATATTGTTAGTTGGTTTTAGTTGGTTTTTGTTTTAATTTCTGATTTCACTGTCTTAAATACACACCCTGGCAACCTGGATTGATAGATGCTTCATCTTACTTTTATTGACAACCAACACTCTAATGGCCGGCGCACACTGAGGACGGCAGGGGAGAGCATTTGAATTTTTATCAATCGAATTTAATACTTATCCAATCGAAATAAGGTGCTCCGGCGCACTCTTCGGTGCACCGAGAAAACTGCTCCGAGTTGCTCCAGGGTCGATAACCGAGCGTTGAAATATATACTTTATTTCGATTTGATAAGTATTAAATTCGATTGATAAAAATTAAAATCCTCTAGCTTGCCGTCCCCAGTGTGCGCCGGCCATTAATCCTTAAAGTTGCCTGAACAATGATTGTTTTGGTGATAGTTTCTCGGAGTTGCTCCAATTAATCCTGGCAACCTTGTCACCAGCAACATTGTAGCAAGACAAAGCAGCACGATCACGCACCGCCGTGCAATTAAATGCTAATCTGTGCTATTATTTAGCAACGAGGTCTTGTGCGGTTGAACCACGCCGAGCTGAATGGGCGTTGAAATATTGTTGTCAACTGAATGAGTATTACGTTACGTTATACAAATAATCCTTGAACCACGAGTAATACATATACTATGTATTCGTAGAATAATATCGTATCTACGTCGTGTAAAGAACATCAATTATCACAAGTTATTTTAAGTCATTAGTAGGTACGTAAAGTGAATTTAATTACAAGTTTTCTGAAAATATATTTTTCTGTCATATGTCTAGTTAAAAATAAATAATGTTAGCATACCACTTGGTACTTATTTACGTGTCATGGGTAATTACTTAATTTATTAACAATTGATTTATAGCATGAAATATCGCAAATTAGTCCTGAAATCACTTGAATTCCTAAGATTTCTAATCATTTTTATTGTAAAAAGATCAAAACAGCCTCTATTTAGTTAAGATTATACGAATTAAATTTCCTTTATTCGGCGCGGGGGGAAAAATGCGTTTAATTTTGTTCAGCGCCTGAGCGTGACGAATCGATCGACGGCCCTTGCCGAAGAGTTCAACGCGATGAGCACTTACAATTTCAACTTACTAAGCAGATGCATTTCTAGGGTAGTATTTTGTTAATCTTTTTGTCGGTTATCTTGCTTGTAGTTTGATAAATATTATTAAAACTTGTTTTTTATTGTACTTATACGACTATAGTTGAATAAAACGTGTCATTATTATTTTGATTAGAGTTGAGACCTATGCCTTACTTTGCCCAATTTCATTGGAAAAAAAATATCTGTGTCAAAAACGACCTTATGATTTCATAACCATTGTTTCATTCACCCTTTTTACATCGTAAAAGGTAACGGAATGAGATGAAGCCCATATTTCTGTAACAATAAGGCGCGCCGTCCACTAAGCCGCGCCATTACTTTTAAGGTTTATCTCAGTTTTGTCGAACAATGGATGGAGCCAGGATTACATCAAGTGCGCGGGAAGCGGCTACCGACGATTCTCTGAACGGAGCTAAACTTTTTACCTCGCTTTTGTGTGTTCTTTTGTTTTTAGTATACGTTTTCTGAATTGGCAGTATAACAACTTCACAGCGCATTTTATTACATTTATATCCACCTCAAGTGGTTGAAGAGTTTCCATTATGTAGAGCCTATTATGTTAGGCGCAATTCTGGAAGGTTATGATGAATGTCCATGCTGTCTTCATTGAAGTAATTGTAGTCGTCTAAAAGCTTTCGTTTCGTTGAAATTAGTTTCAATCCATACATTTGAAGTTGCGACTTTAAAACCATTGTAGAGTCCCAGATACTTACAAAGCTATAAAGAACATACCTCCACATCTTAACGGAGTTCAAGAGCAATGCAGCGAATCTTCACGTCCTAAGTATCTAGATAAAAATCATCAAAAAAAACAAGTAGAAAGGTCTCAAAGGTGGATATCATGAGCTCGGCGCAGCATGACGTCAGCGACATAGAATCAAGGAACCGGTTTGTGAACCTTTCCACTCGAGATGTGTGGGAAATACCTGTTGTAGAGAGTAGATGCAATTAAACAGTACTCAGAATAACGCCGTACATGGACAAATCCAGTAGCAGAACGGGTGGTGAATGAGCGTATTCTGTTCATACGGAAGTAAACTTTCATGTGATGTCGAAACGGCTCCCGCTCGGCGACTCTACACAACAGAATCTCTCTGATTGATAACTTACAAGTCGTTTAACAGTTGCATCACGGCTTACGTGGCGCGGCCGACACGCCAGCGATCGGAGGCAACGGCCATCGAGAATTCATTTCGCCCGAGAAGTGTCCGGTTTCAGTCTGGCAAGTCGAGCGCTCATATTGCATTTAGTATTTATTTATGTATCGGTGGAGCGCAGGTTCTATCGGCAGCGGCGGCGCCGGGCGCGGCGCAGTGGCGAGAGGGGGAGGTGGCCGGGGAGACGGGGAGGGCATACTTACTACGTGATTAATCCGCGCCCCCCCCTGCCTGGTGGGCCGCGGCCGGGCGCCGTACTCGCGCCGGGTTTCCTCGTCCCCGCGCCTCACGGCCACTCACTACGCACGGGGCTCCGCGTAGTGCCGCCGCCAGTCGCGCTGCGACCCGCGCCGACGTCGCACTCCGCTCTCCGCCGCGTTCCACATCGATCCATGATATCATTCATGCTAATCTCCGCCCGTTGATTTTCCTGCCGAGTGACCGCGGTGAAACCGACGCCTCCTAGTGCCGAATGTTCGTGGACGTCACGCCCGTGTACTTTTCCATCGGAATCCGGGCGTACCAAACCAGTTCGGAGTGGTCGACGGCCGCTTCCCTCGGATGAGATCTCCAACCGGCGAGCGTTGCTGTCACCCGCGGCGTGCGATGCTGCGCCCGTGACCGTCTTACGACACTGCCACGAAACGTAAGAATCTGTTAGTTCGGCTCGCGTGCACGGCCCGGCTTCCTATTTGCATGGCGCATACGAGTGGATTTTATTTTCGTCTGGAGGGCTATGTGTGCGTTGTTCGCGGTGTGTGAGTGCGCGGGCGTGTGTGCGGCGGCCGCGTGTGTGCGTGCTCGCCGAGACGGGTGCTCCCTGCTGGCCCGCTTTATTTAGGTTGTTTCTGAGCGTGTCGGCAGCTCGCCCTGACGCCCGCTGACACCGCCCCGCACTGGCTACCTGGGTCGCTCGCAAAACGTTCTAGATACATATTGATAATCCCTTTTGGTATTGCTTTAGCTCATAGTGATAAGGAACGAGTATTTTTTGAGCTCTACATCATGCGATGATATATTCCTCGTCGAGGGTAATTACAATTAGCGGCACAATTAGTTCATGCCTATCAGGAGCGTAATGTCATTACGTCGGAAAAACACCGGCTCGGTTGTAACTTGTGGACCGCTATCACCTCCTGTCGGCATATTATGTTGTATTAGGTAAACCGGTCCTACGTTATATCACTATATTGGTGACATACCCACAATGCAATACAGGTCAATGACATTGGAGCCCTATTTATACAACCCAAGCCAACCCTTAAAGTAGGTAGACAATACATTTGCTTACTTAGAATATATTAAAGAACCTACCGTAGTGTTTCTAAATTGCAATGATTGGGTATCTCTACATTGCTCTGCTTGTTTTCATACTCTTGCTCTACATGTTATTCTATAGGTATTTAGAGTGTACCAAACGATTCTATCAGAAGTATCTAAAAGTACTCTGGTACCTACAATAAATCACCAATGTTGCCTTCAATTAAAATATACTACTAGCTGATTTCAGTTCCTACTTATACCCTAAAAAATATTCTAATGCCTGTCTCTTTATCTTAGTACTTACAATGCACTTAAAATAAACCCATTTTTTATATCAAGGCAAACAGGCGTAAATAAAAGACTTATTTACATACCAATTTACAAAAATAAACTACACAAAAACAGTTTAAATAATAAAAACAAAGTTTAACACTATCTTTTTGTGTAAGTGACATTTAAACTGTTAGGTTATTCATTATTATACAAGACTCCAACATATCGGGAAGAGTGAAGTCCAGACCCGTCCCGATTTCAATCAATTTCAATTGATAAAGCATCACAGGATGAACGAAACCAATTGAAACATTGTCGAAAACGTTACGCAATCGGCCTGCGGATCACTTGTCACATATCTTACATACCTGTATCCTACGGGATTGGGTAGAGATTGTTTCATTACGATTCCGACGCAACTCTTTCACCTCTACTCTACATACATCTTTCATGTTCCCGACGGTAGAGTGTACTAGTATTGCTACATGATCATGTTATAGAAAAAGATTTTTCTGCTCGATAGCTTGAGACCCTGTGGGGGTGTAATAGCGACACTATGCAACATTGCAGCAATTCTGCAAGAGCAATCTATTTTTCGGAGCCTCCAACAGAATCCGCTAAATTTCCGCGAAACAGTCACGAATAGCGTAAAAAGTGTGTGTGACTATTTTTCAGAAATTTAGCTGAATTGCTAAGGATTCCTCAGAAAATCAGAAATATTAGTTGCATTGGCAATGTTGCAAAGCGTCGCTATTAGCCCCCCTGGCAAGAGAGGGTTCGATACATATTAATTATACTATTTACTACACTATATAGGTACATATTTGTATTTTGCATAATCTTATGTAGGTATAGCATTTATAGTACAAATGGAGTATACCGCCGAGATAAGAGTATATACCGCGTATCTTGAATTAGCCGTGAGCGTTAATCGCTAAGCAATTATTGTCACAAATGATAATTCCTTATCAACTTACTACAATACTGCATTTTCAATAACGAGCGGCCAGTTAAAATTAGAACAAGTAGGAAAAGTACGCAACGGCCAGTTAGGTCGAGTCGATAAACTTTGAACTTAGTCGCTTACACGCAAGTGGCCACTACTGAGTACTATCGCTTGTTATAATATCTCTTTGTAGATAAATATGTCAAATAAACATATTAATTACTAAACACCTAATTAATTTTGAGTGGTGTTGCGTGCGAGTAATAAATAACATTATTGTCTTTGATTATCAGTTGACGGCATATCTCACTGATATTGGAAAGGATATTTCACCATTATCACTTAAGGTAGAGATACTAGATAAACAAAAATCAATAACACTCCTTTACTTTACCGTCGGCTTTTGATCCTTCATGTTCATACGATTAAGCTCCAATTGAATCCACTAAAATGTTATTTTTTTTTCGCGTGTAATCAATTTGTTAAGTACTAGATAGCTGAACACTTAACCGACGTTTAGCTAAATTATCTATTACAATCCTATCCTACTAATATGTATTATAAATGCGAAAGTAAGTGTGGGTGTGTGAATATTTGTTACCGTATCTTCATAGCTACTAAACCGATTTTAATGAAATTTGAAATATAGATAGTCTAGGCTCTGGAATAAGACATAGGCTAATTTACACACGGGCGAAGCCGGGGGGCGCAGCTAGTATATAATATAGAGTAGTATAAGCTATGAAAAAATGTATGTGTACTATCTTTGGATAAGTAGAGTTCGGTATCGATAGATAGAGCCGCCTGACGTGTGCCATGCAACCTGTTATCGCTCAGCAAACGTTTTCACTGTATCAACTGGGTGTGTTTACATTTGCAACTGATATAAGCGTAACTTGCATGCTTCCCTAAACTAACTTTGATTATAATCCGCGCCTACCTTAAATAGGACATTTTATAGGATATACTTGCTTCCAGCCATTACATGCGCGCGCGAACACCAATAGATCTCTAGAAACACGCTTGCCTTTATGATTCTGTGTAATCAAAGAATCGATTATTTCGATCTACTTGTATTATAGTAATAGTCATTGAGAACAAGGGTTTTTAACGCAGTGTAACAACCCATTCTGATAGAGGCTTCCATTATTTAAAAAAAACCTTTAAACGCGGTAAAGTCCTTAAAGGTTTATATCAGCAAATATAAACTCCAATTATAGAAGCTCAAAGGTCATTAATGATAGCGGTAACTATAAAACAACTTATTAATTATACGAGCCCAAAAAACATAGTCTAATAAATGAATATTTATTCATTTATAAGACTGGGCAGTTTTATTCTATTTTGTTCCTATCACTAGAGTTGATAGTAAATACTTATTGCAAAAAGCCTAAGTGCAACTTCAACTATTCATTAAGTAGATATAATATTGCTTTAGTGCGGTTGGAGTGGATGGATGACAGCAAAGCGCGATGAATGAAAGAACAAAATTGCGCCGACCCCAGATAATGGAAAAAGGCAGATGATGATAACTAGTTAAACGGCTTTACACCGGAGTCAATAGTGTATGTACTAAATATGTATATTATGTACCTTATTAAATAAACGAGGACCATTTGTCAGATAACAAGCGGCGGTTGCAAAGAAAACAAAGAGATATCATAGCTTGTGTCAGTGATAGTGTTACAGTGGCGCACACATTGACACATGCCAACATATACCTATTGCATATAATGTATACAGTGTGTAATGGAGCGAATGTGTGTGTTATCAGCAAGCTACTGCGGCCGCCTACGTAGCGATATCTGACGCTATCAGCTGTGTTAGCCACGGTAATACCTCGCATACCTTGACGGCTCTTTACTTGTATGCTTGCTTTATATGCTATATATTCGTGCATGTATACATAAATGCCTAAGGCATGAATGAACGTGTTCCTACAGTATATAATGTTAAGGAAATCAACGGAAACCTTGGTTTTGGTACATAGGTACAATATCGTTTATGTTATGTTAACGAGTGGGATAAATCTCAGAAAAGGTAAAGTACACATACTGTATTTTTACGTAGGTATCTGATAAAACATTTAAAAGGAAATGTTCGTCTGTGTAAACGAACCACACTAATGGAAACTTAGTGCTTTGTCATGTTCGCATCGGTAATCTTGCAAAGTGTATAAGCATCTATTCTTGAAACTCGAGAGTAGTCACTATGGATCTTCCATGTAAAAACAAATGAACAAATGTTACTTTTGTTGCTCATACAATTTTTTGTTACTCAAGCCTCTAGATTAATTAAAATCAAGACCTTTATTAAATCAACAATAGAATGTCCCCCTTTGGCTTGTGTAATGAATTAATGCCGTTTATGTAAAACAAAATATGTACAACAATAATTACATAACAGGAAGGATATATTTGTTCGCATTAGGTTAATATTAAATTTAGATACAATCAGACGTTAAATGCTCATAAAGCTGTCCTCATACAATTGCCGTTATCATAACCATATCAAATATAATTTAAAATACGTGTAGAACTGAACGCTTCAGGTTTACAGGTCACGCTTGCAAAGGTAACTTGAAAATCCTCCCGAATATTTTATATGAAATTAGTATAAGAGATTATTTAGCTTTTCACGGGACTCATCGACTATTCGTTGGCTACTATACTAGATTTTGATTTACAGAAGTAAGTATAGGCCACTTCACTTTATGCCGCCCTTAGGCCGCGGCCTAATTACGAACCCAGCATTGTGGGTGAGTCAAGTCTCAACAAAGTGACAAGGAAATGAAAAATAAAAATGTATATCGTACGCTCTGAACGTATGTTCTCACGGCAGAAGAGCGCAGTCGCAGTATCTTATTGCAATAATGTGTAAACAAAGTTAGTTTCAGTTTCAACTTACGCCGCGTTCAGACTTACTTCTTGTTATCATATCGGTTTTAAAATACGACCACACACCGATGCGATGATTTGCATGTAAATTGAAGAAGACATCTGACTATCAGTAGCTCTACCATGAGGCACGTTCGGTAGAGTCGCTCGCTTATGTAAATATCTGCATAGCAAATCGTTAGTTCCTCGGGTTACCTATAAAGTCCATGTACAATTACCGTTCAAATATTTACATAGACGCTAGAAACTACCGAGCATAAAACTAATTGTATAATTATGAGAATTGCAGCCCTTAATTTATCTACTGTTTTTTTCAAAACCATGGAGTCGTTATATTTGTTCTATGATTTTATTGATAGGTACTCAATATATCTTGGAAGTATTTGTACATAAAAGTGTTATTGGGATCACCCCTTAGCTCATTGTTCGGTCCACATAGTATAAGCGTTGCTTAGTTTGGTAACAAAGTGTGTTATTTGAGTTAAGTCACTCGTTGCTGTTACAAGCGGCCTATAGCCTGTAACAGGTTTAATCCGACCAATTTCTGGTTATACTGAAACAATGAAATCCATGTAACATTGCATTTAAATAATAAACACGCATTGTAGTTGCCGAACAATGATTTTGTTAAGGGTGTTTGTTTGTCAACATGGCCCTTGCACAGTCGATGTTTGCGCCGTCGCTACTGTTACCTCCGCGAACTGAATACAACAAACAATACTAGACTATACATATAATTACAAGTCGCCTTAGGCCATTTGTGCACTCCTCAAGGTTCTTATTACAAACCGAGTACGAAAGCAATAATCGGTTTCGTTACAATTTTGAATGTTGGCAATTCCGTAGTGTATTAGATTAGGGTCAAAGTCACGATCGAACGAAACTGATGGTCCAGGTTCGTAATAGGCCCCCTGATCATAAGAAATCCGTATCTAATGTCTCAACGATTAATTAATTGTTATCTAGGTATATTATAATATAAACAGATATATACTTAGATGATTCGTTATCAAAGCAATTATCCGGCTTTTAGATCAAACAAAACAATTGGTAAATATGTGGGCGGCGCCTCCGTAGCTGCGCAGCAAGTCTGTTAGGTTTAGCACCCGAGTAGGTGGTCGGAATTTAATATTCTGTTTAATAGAAGCGTCTAGTACGGTCAACACTATAAGTCACTACACATTCTCCGTTTTTAAATCGCGCGCACACTTTTGTTTTACATCAAATCCATATTTTTCTTAATCTAAAACAGGTTCGATCCCCGGTGGGGCATGCACCAATGGATGAATTTTCATCTATGTGCATAATTTACAGTTCGCTGACGGTGAGGGAAAACATCGTGAGGAAACCTACCTATCCCTCGGGATTAGGTAATAGTCAGTTCCTGTATACACGGCGACACGGTTCACCACCTGTCACGTTGGGTTCTGACTATCTAGTGAAACGTGGGCTTTGAGTTGGTTAATACCTCCACAATGTGGTGGTGTATGGCCACTCAAGCCTCTGACTACCCCCGAACGGGGATAAAAGTCGTGACGTTACACATTACATTACATTACATTAAAACAAAATGTAGACAGGTGAAAATGTTTACCAACGTTTGTAAAATAAAGAGTATTACCGTTCTGAAAAATTATGAATTTTAACATGTCAGATTGGAGTAATAACTTACAAAAACTTTGTAATTTACATCATCGTAGGTCTCTCTTATGGTGGTCCTGCCTGATTACACATAGTATTAACTCTACCATGTATTATAACGTCTCTACTTGGCTTTATGTCATGTCAAGACGTTTACATACAGCCGAGATATTGTTACCCGACGTAGCTGTGTTGAATTGCAAACTCTATCATATTCCATATACAATACGGGTATATTATATAGGGCTACGACTCTACCAGTTTGGTGTAGTTTTACAAGTTGAAATCACGCATGCAAATAAAAGCATAGTGGAAAGATACTAATTTTAGTAGACAGTTAATCTTATGGGTGACTGATTCAACCAATACAAATAAGGTAATACGATTAATTAATTTCAATTTTCCACCAAACGCTGCAATATATTGCACCGAATATCCTAATGCTCCTTACTTAATGGGTTCAATTTTTTTATTATCATTATAGCCTGTAGTTAAATTAATTTAAAAAAATATACGATTTTAAACTAGCTAAAATTTCGAAAATTCTATTAATTTATTTGGATTTTCTTTTTCCATCAATTAAACTTTACGTGGCATCCCTACAGGTACACACAGCCCGTGTTTTGTTCCCCTGATGTATTTCAACCGACTTGATCGATGCTGTTGACCCCTGTTCCCGTGACAGAAGTCCCGTCTAAAAATAGGCACTAGCCTCTTTGTCCCTGAATATTTAACACACCCGAAAGTTCTCCTAGTAACTAGATGTATAGTCTGCGGCGATACCACTTTTACGAAAAAGGTACCGTCGGAAATACATGCTATTTTTAGAATAAAATATATTCCATGAAACAGGTTTTATGGGTGTTGTGAAAGCTTCTGGGCAGATTTATTTGGTATTCGGCTACGTTTCGGATTTTTTGAAATCATCGAAATTTTAGTGCTTTATTGATTTCTATACAAATATTCGCTTTCATTTGCAGCTCAATAGCCTTTAGAAATATATATTTCGTAAAATAAACGCAACGTGTTGCACCTCCGTGTATTCAATATCGCTTCACAATTTCGTAGCTTTATTGATGAAATATAATAGTAATGATTAGGATTAAGTAACCGGTTACATTGACGGGCCGGTCTAATCAATGGGTCGGCGGCGGTCGGTGCGCGGGCGCAGCGCCGTTACGTCACTGCTTTCGCGGCTACACTGTAGTGAGACGTTGCGAAATGTAGCCTTATGCAACAAGATACGATACGCAAATACACGAACAGTGTTGCATGTGTTAATAATACGTTACCTACTTCAAAGCTTTTTCGTAAAATAATTACTGTTTGTTTGTTTAGATAATGTGAAAGTTTGTTTTTCGATATATTTCATTCATTATCTTTGAAATACTATGTAGTATACCATCCGGTACAATATAGTACAAATATTTCAAACCAAAAGCCTCTCAACCGATACTTATTCGTGTTCTCTATGTTTACTTTAAGAAATTACCTAGATAATTGTGATTTAATTAATTCGTTACTACAGCCGCCATTGCTCAGTTTTTTTCTCTGAAGCAGATAAAATACTATTTATCGAACGTCAATATCCTTTAACCTTCACGGTTTCAGTAGCTTTCAAAATGTTAAAATAAAATGTTTTGCAACAATGCCCGAGCCTCGCTGATACTCAATTTACAACTTATCAATAAATTTTATCTTTTTATCTAAAGAAGCGTTCGTGATAATGTTATTAAAAATATTATCATACAATAAACATTTTATAACGCCTAATGGCATTAACATCTAAAACTAATTCAACACGTTATCATAATCAACGAAAATATATATCAATTAATTCGAACATGTTATAAACATTAAATGAAACATACACTTGATTGTTGTCCATAGTAATACACTGACGCATTTCAAGCAATTTTATCAGCAAGCGTGTTATCTTTTTGATTCATTAGATTATGTATGCTTTTAACTGATTGATCATTGTCTAGATATTATGTATTTTATCAAAATAATGTACCATTTACAACGTGAAGTTTTTCTTTTCATAGTCCATAAGCTAGAACTCTAACAAATCTATAAGATATTGGTGGCTTGCACAGAACTCCCCAGCGGTACGATACTGGCTGGTAAAAAAACAAACAAAACAAAACTCCTGCTATAAGTCAGCCTACAAATAAGTGATAGAAATAGATGACGATGCAAACAACTCAAGCAAACTCAAGTCTTAAGACCTAATACTCAGGACATGATCATAATATTAAGAAGATAGTTATGCGAAGATTATCCAAATTTATGTAAACAGTATGAGAATAAACAACATGTATTAAACACGACACATGCAACCATGCGTATCCATATTGTGCAAGGTAAATGAGTTTCTAACGATAGGTACATTACGACACGCAATGAATTCAACTTCAACCTTAGAAGCTATGTACTTTGCATAACATATCTATTGGCGTGGAAATTTTGCCTTTAGATGAACACACACTCGAGTACGATATTACGATATTACTCGATATCATATTAAACCAATTGCGAGATGCAATCGTGGGTATCTTCTACACATTGAGATTATTAAATAAGTGATTCCAAATGCTTACATATGATACTGCGGGTATCAACAAAGCTACTGGCATGATGTCTGTCCAAAGTCAAGAATGCTTTTTACGTGAAAATGTGCAACATCAAAGCTGGCAAGCACTTTTTTATTCAAGCAATAAAGCAGAGCACATGATGATTCACGTAAAAAGCATTCTTGACTTTGGAGAGACATCATGCCAGTAGCTTTGTTGATACGCGCAGCATCATATGTACCTAAGCATTTGGAATCACTTATTTGGTTATTGAAGGCTCATCAAATATATAAATTTTATAAGCGTTTTGGCAAACAATTTAGTTACACTGTACTGCGTAGGTTTGCCTTATTTCAGGCACTTCAGTGCAGGTTTCGTTTCATTGGATTTACCTTAATATGGTTGGAACCTTAGGCACTTAGTTTGTGGTCAGTTGGTCACTCATTTGTTGTGCATGTTTGTACAATGCTTATAACCTATTTCAATTTACAATATATTATGACTGGATCAGGAAATAAATAACGATGCTAAATAACATTAAATTCCGAGAGGACGGGACGGGTGACATCATTCTGTAATAATAGAGTTTTGTAATATTTATCAAAACATGAATGATCGTCTTGATAATATAAGCGTTTGTGATATTATCTTGAATATTTTATCGGTATTAATGGATAACAATTGTAGAAAATATAACGTGGCATACATATTAACAGAAAGGCCACTCCTAGTACCTACCTACTGCACGATAGTACTGTATTACTTGCTATAAATATTACTCCTGCACAACTTAATAGGGCACTTTATTAACACATTTTTTAAATACTCTTTATGAAAAGAGACATGACACCTCTATTTTTACATACTTACATCATAAAAGTACCTACACACTGTTTACTCCATATGAGCATAGCTTTAAATGTGTTGTGAATGCTTATTTTAATTTATTCATACATTGATTAAGTATCCAGCTAATAATACACAATATGCAAAAATTCACAATGAAGATGCCTACTTAGTACGGGTAGGTATAAATTGTATCATACATATTTTTGTGAGGCGTTATTTCCTCGTGTGTACAATAGCGTATTTAATAATAATGGTCTTACTCATAGTGCTAATTTACCTATTTGTAATACACTAGGTAGTCCGTCGTTAGGTAGAATAATAATTTGTTCCGATGAAAACCAGATTATATTATTGCTATCTATACAGAGTAGGTACTTTACGGCGTTGTTTATTATTTTTTACGTAGATTACATACCTACTTGAACATAAATAGGTACAATTCTTAAGGCTCTTAATTCAGATCAAAATCGGATGAGGCGTTTAGGCGTTACGGTGGAACATACATAACTACAAACATACATAGGTACATGACTGATAAAAAACATAACCCTTCCTTTTGGCCTCGGCGTAGTCGGCTAAAACATTTAATAGATGCATAAGAATAATAATAATAATAATTTAGCCCTTTTAACGTCCCACTGCTGGGCACGGGCCTCCCCTCAATGCGAGGGGGATTCAGGCCATAATCCACCACGCTGGCCCAGTGCGGGTTGGTGGATTTCACATGTCTAAAGATATGCAGGTTTCCTCACGATGTTTTCCTTCACCGTAAGCAAGTGATAATCATATTAAAGTTATGATTCACACATAGATTTCGAAAAATCCAGAGGTGTGAGCCGGGGTTTGAACCCATGACCTTAAGCCCGCAAGACGCGTGCTTAACCAATCGGCTACCACTGCTTCATAAAAATAATAATATAGAATAGATGCATAAGATAAAATTCTAATAATTGATCAAATTGTCACTTTTAAATTGTATTAAGTACTTCATTGTACCTCCGGATCGGAAATGCGACCTCGATTGAGAAGATCCGGCAAGAAATTCAGCGGGCTTGTCATTTTACATTGATTGTTAATATTTTTTTCTATCACCACTTGCTTATTATACAGTGTGTTTTGATAAATGTAATATAGTTTATAACCGTTCATATTTCTTTCAGGCAGTATTTCATTGATACGCTCATTAATAAATATGTGTATCAATGTGTTACATTGATACACATTGATACACATACCTTTGTAAATACCTTGTTATTCATACTTCACATCAAACAATTGTTCACGAACGTTAAGTATCTATTCTATTCAACAACCGTGCTCGCTCAAGTAGGTAGTTGCAATGGCATTACAAATCACTTTTGTTCCTAGAAATGCGCTATAAACTCATTGTAAACTGGATAAAAATCTCTATAAATTTGGTGGTATGTGTGTATGTTAAGGCTGCAAGCGAGGCTGTGTCACGGTTAGTTAGGCTGTGCGCTGTGGCTGCGATAGACGGCGGCCTTGCGGTGGCCGCTCGCACGTGGACGCCCCATGACGTCACACACGCACCGCGTTCAAGTTCAATGTTACCTATTAATTTAACCGTGCCCCACCAACAAGCGCTGGCAACACCGAGCAAGGACGTCTGTCTATATTATTAGAAAGCCTTGTAATAAACGACCGTTGAAAAAAGAAAATTATTATTCTTAGCAATTTCGTTAGGTATTGAACATCGTTCAGCGATTTCTCTAATGTTCTTGTTAATTCAGATGCTTTATTGCGGTAATCTTTTATCAAAAGTCGCTGTTTGAGCGTCTTGAGTTAATTCAATTCAGTAGCGCGTCGAATTTTATAATTTTTCCGTGGAAACCTAATTCATCTGACTGAAAAGAAAATCGATATCGATCGGCTGGTCACAATCACAATCAACTCTTTTGTTTAAAAGACTTGTAGTTCCATTACCTCGCTACTATTTCTGCAACATTTGCCCCGGTTTATCGCATCATGTTTACGGTCTCTCGAGCCCAAGCATTGTGTTTTCTGCGTACGTTTTGAAAACAGCCAATGAAATCTTCCGCGGTCCATTGACAGTGGTTCTTCCTCGAAGAACGCGTGCGCAACTATCAACAGCCTATAGCAGGCGCGTGTGGCCACATTGTGACGTCACCGCACATCCGCGTCCGCCGCTCTCACTTCCAAACATTTATTATTTACGCTACCAATTGACAACATTGTGTTTCCATGTTAAATGCAAGCCGTTACGAATTAACTTTTTGCTAATTGCTCCTATTTTTAAACTTGCAAAAACTGATAAAAATGTTTATTTCTTGTTGAGGTGATTCCTCATCCGTGTTACTTGTCAATGTTATTGTTGTGGGGCCATCCATAAATTACGTCAAACTTAAAGGGGGGCTCGGGGGTCGGGGGGGATGGGGTCGATGAAATGTGACATTGTGTGACAAGGGGGTCCTAAGTTACGTGACGTCACATTTAAAAATCTAATATATTTAAGTATTAAAATCGAAATTTGAACTGTTAACGAAACATTTTTAAAATTTCTGATAATTGTAAAAAATATGTGACGTCACAATAGGGAGGGGGGAGTCTCACAAATGTGACCAGCTGTGACAAGGGGGGGTGGAGGGGTCAAAAAATCATGAAATTCGTCTGACGTAATTTATGGATGGATACCCTGTAAGGTGTCACAAATTTATCAGTTCGTGTGGCTGGAACGAGGATTAACACGCTGTGGCTTTGAAATGCGGATTCTTAAAGTTTTATTACGAAAGCAGCGCCCTCGCCACCGGAACGGATAAGTTTGTCAACGTTATAGCGAGCCAATTATAGGCAATTATTCGGTTAGCGATATCTTTACTGAAAATAGACCTTGTTTAAGTTTGGCTTTATTATTTTGAGCGCTGTAACTACCGAGTGTGTACGTGACCAGCGATAACGGGTGGCAAAAGTTTATCGGTGTATTATTTAATTACAAAATATCTATAAACTGCAAAGTCGGTCAAGTGGGGATCTGGATTTTCAATAGTGTTCCGTCGTTTACATTAGCCAATGTTCTAGTCTTAATTTAAATAAGTAAAATGCAAAATGAAAAACATTTTTAGGCTGACATCCTTTTTTATAAAATCTGCAATATTGCGAAATGTCATGCGTTCTATAGACATACAATACTCCGTCGTTCACCGACCATTCAGTACAGCTAAAAGTGCTTCACTTATTCAATTTATCTTCTTTGATTGATGTATTATTTACGCACCTAATCCCAATTCAGTAAGCATGTAGGTACATATACTTACAATTTATCAGTAAATAAGCTGGATAGGTCACATGACATGTTATTTAACACGGGTCAAAGATAGTGCCCACCTAGCGACAAGCAACTGTTTACCCACTATCTTATCTGAGCACCATGCAAGCTACCAAAACAATCAAGCGCGAATAATTAGCGAAATACTCCAAAAATAGGAAGTGCTTTAAACCCGCGGTTGTTAACTTTAAGGGATTGCTAAGTGAAAGTTTATCTAAGGGGTCCGCGGCTCAAGATGATCCACTCAACCTAATAATACTTTAAGGTGTACTACTCATCCCGTATAATGCTATACATGACGACACTAGAGACTAGACACTATAAGGGGGAGACCCCACTGCGGTGCACCGAGAGGCCACGCACACGCTACGCACGTGGGTCAAGCTTCGATTTGCACGAAAATGTATGTCACCGTGTCCACCGCGGCGCACGCACGAAATTACGTCATCCATACATTTTTTTGAAAAATGCGTAGCCGTGGCCGTGTGCGTGGCCTCTCCGTGCACCGCGGTGGGTTTCCGCCCTTAATGTAACAAGGTGTCACGGTGATGGACACACGTTACTCGATGTATACACTGAGTGTTTAGTGTCGTCGTATATCCTTAGCATAAGATATGACTTACATTTTATCTTCACACGCACCTATTAAATTTGTGCATGAGCAAAGATAATAGTGAGAGCATAAGGGAACTTTTAAAGTTTGTGACGTCATTTGGGCCTATCAAATGAATAGCGGGTCGATTGGGACGTTCATGTACATCGTCGAGTGGGTCCGAGACCGAGCGCTTGCGTTCGTTTGAGCTTTGATATAAGACAGGCTCTACAACCACGCAAGCTCTACATAAATTGGGCAACTTACTAGATACCTATCACGTGTTAATAGAATGTTATTGAAACCACTTAGATACTATTGAAGTAACCGTTGGTCATTTATAGTCGCGTTATAGGAACGTTTGTGGAACAGAGGGGTCGGACTGCTAGTTTGGGATTTCCCAATCTGTTCCCTACGAGGATAAAGATAGGCAGCTAATATTTGAGATATAATTTAACAATATACTCATTTATAAACATAGCAAACGATCTGGAATGAAGATAGTTTATTACATAATAATAGTATTAACAGTATCAATCTATGAGATGGAATTTTCCCCGTAACGTTATAAAGCAATGAAATAAACAACATTAAGCTTGGTTATTATTCCATTGGCTGGTAGATAGGTTTACAAAGTAAAAATACAAATTCTTAAGGTGAGGCTGCCAAAATACTACTGTGTACAATTAGTGTCATTCCCATTGTATTATTGCAAAACCTTGTAAGGGTCAGCGCTTAAGTTCGTTGTCAATTGTTTATAGGGCAGGAAAATAAGATGCGCTACGTATCCGACAGATAGGCCTAAATCCCCCCTCAAGAGGAAGCAAGACATTTTGCACAGAATCAAACACGATATTATTATATTAGGGCAACCATCATCACACTCGCATACACGTGCTCGCCAACATCTATTTTAATAAAGCCGAATTTATAAACATTGATAACACTATTTGTTTTCATTAAACAGATAAATTGGCAACGACTACACCTATTACATATGATATAAACTTTATTTATGTATGGGATGAAAAACATCCAGCGATAACTTACATCACGAGTCGTTTATTTGTAAACTTGCAGCCGTTATACTCGGAACACGGAATCAAACAAGTTAACTTTTACTTAACCTTGATTCGTCTTTGGTCGTTTATTGAAAGCTTAGGTCACCCGCATATCTGTGGCAGTTGAATTAGGACATGTGACCCCGGCCTAAGTATGCAAATACATTTGTTAAAGAACTCGAAACGATACGCCCACATCGGTTGGAGTATCCGCAAACTATTTCGCAAGAATAACTTTAAATTGCATGATAATAAAATAAACTTAAATATATGCGAATAGATAATGTAGAGACAGCGGTAATTTTCTATTATTGTATTTGAGGTTAAGAGGTTATAATTTAAGATAACATTTAATTAGTAAACATATTAAATTGACGCTGATCTTTGTTGCCGAGTCTTTCTAAGGTTTTTTTAAACCTGTTTAGTATTTGTTTTATATTTAGTTGATTAGCCAGCACTTTATTATTACGATCGTTTTTGTCACGTCATAGAGCTGTAGGTAACTCTATTTTCCTTGCTCAATTTAACTTTTTTATTGTTTTCTTTGGGTACGCTTGTCGCGAACCTATCACAACACAGTAAGCAGGTGACGTAATAACATCTGATGATTATTCCTATTTGCTAGTTCCGTTCGTGAATCGCAAATGGCGGCACGTTATTGGTGCGGCAACATTTTTATGGCCGCAAGGCCATTATTGAATTCGGCATTTGATAATCGCGTCGATCTCTATTCGAGTCGGCGTCGTACATGCGATCAATGGTTGACAGGCAGGGTTATCAGAATTTAAATAAAATTTCAGGGTCCCAGTTTCGACGATAAAACAAACATACTTAGGTATTGACTTACGAAGGCAAGCACTAAGCACCAATCGTCAAAATATCCATTCCTAGAAAAGTTATTCATACTATATTCAAAACATATCGTAACAGATCATTAAAATTAATGAACCCTAGCAGCCCTAGGCACCGGCGCGGGCGCACAGTCAGCGCTAGGCTGCTGCTTAGCATACAATCGGTGGTAATTCCTCATAGCAGGTTAGTCACGCGGCCACTAAGATGTGCCGTTTGTATGCAAGGGATCACGCCGGTTCCCTACGCGTGTTGCTGCCACGGATGGAATCCAAATGGAGAAGCGATAACTGTTCACACGAGGTCAGCACCGGTGTTTGCAAATATTGTAGTTAAATAGGACACGGGTCCTATTTTATGAAGTTGAGGAAATATAACCTTAGTACTAGTGACACAGCGTACACTTTTATTATTACTCTTATTTGTTCCTTGAAAAGGCGAACCTCTTGGTGATATAAGTCTTTAGAGCTTTCCACTCCTCTCCCTAGATTTTAATTTTTCAGCTCGGTTTATAGATAAGATGACTAATGACGGTGTAATAACTACATAACATTATTATAATGGAACTCATGTTTGCTTACAAACATAGCATATACCCTCTCGTTATTGGCATAGATAATTATATAAATAGAGAGGTAAGTATATGCGAACAAGCGTTTAATAATTGCGAGTGTCTCGATAAACACACATTTATGTAATTAAAGAACACGCAATGATATTGAATGCTAATAAAATTAGCTGCTACTTATCATAATAAAAACAAAACACACACATGGATAGCCGGCGTATCAATTTAACATATTGTTAGATACAATACGTGTGTGTTTATTTGTGTGGCATACCAAGGTGTGTGGCTAGCCAAGGGAAAGCTCTTGGCACGGCACAGGATCGTCTATTGAGCACTGACGCGTCGTCGGATTGATCGATCGCACTACCAGAACTGTAATGTACATAGGTACGCGGTTTGGCAAGTGGTGGGATTACGTTTATTTTTTATAATATTAGGTACTACTTTGATTACACACAGATTAATATGTTATACTTGCATATTTTTAAATAATATACAGTTATAAGACTAGGAAGGTTGTAAATGACAAAGGACATCTTACGTTGAACGGTCTGTAGGAATAGGTAGAGATGCTTACTGTGACTCTCTTTTAAGGTATAAACAAATAGATTTTATCGCAAAGGAGGGCAAGAAAAGAACAGATTTTAGTGATGTTCTGTTCTATAGAGGTGTAAACTGTTAAGTTAACCGTTTTATTATGTGATGCCGGCATTAGAGTGAATTGTGACGCATTAAAGTGAATAACGAGGGCTCGTTGTGTCCGTTAATATTTGAGTGACAGGGCTTTTAATGCTGTAGATAAGTAATCTGAACGTTAGTGCTGAAATAAAAAATATTTATAAAGCATTTTAATAAGGTACCTAGGTAACATCTCAGTTTATATACTTACCACCTCTACTTGACTTTCACATGTTATAATGTACTTTATTTTTTGCAAAATGGCTAGTCTCATTAGGTACCTCGGTATATGAAATTAGCTTATTAAAGTTTGACGTAAAATATTAGTTTTCAAGACCAATTTTAAAATTATTTTACACTCGGCCCAACTTGTTCAGTCATCATGACTCCATCAGCCTTATAACGTCTGTCGTGCGTATCAAAATGGCGCCCGAATAAAAAAAGCAATTTCGCTCCTACATTTTACTGTAATTCGTTTTATTAATATACCTAATTACCTATCTAATTCGTTATTAATAGTGTGTTGTAAAAACTGTTTTGTCAATGTCGGTCATATTAACACAGCCCGATTCAATTTTAGACATTCACTGAAGTGTGACTAGGCACTTAAACTTTTTAATAGGTGTCGCATTGACAATGGTGTGTGTACGTTTGTGCTAATATAAAAAGTGGTTGTTTTATAATCGGCTTGATACCTTGATAATTTGTCGTCAAAGTCCGGTAGTTAGGTATTTATTTAATTTATGTGTTAAGTACCTTTCAATGTATAACAGTAGGTACACTATCTATTGTATGATATCCAAAAACTTACATCTCCAAATAAACTAACACGTTATTTTCCTCAAAACTTTCTGACCGTTAAATTTGTTCTACAATAGGTTACTTACTCGCTTCGAAAGACTAATCTCCAGAATTGAAACAAATCGCTTGAGGAGGTACCTAATTGTGCAAGGACCGAGCCGTTTGCACTCGGCTTCTTACTGCTTACACTACGTAGGACGCCTCTTTACTATATTATAACGCAGTTTATTTACCCAGAACAAGGGGGTCAGCGACGAACCCGGACCATTTTTTTCGTTCTTTCGTAATTTTCACACTAACTACGGAAACATAGCAAAATTAAAAAATAAGCCTGAACGGAATGGATTATTGCTTTCAGACCGGGTTCGTAATAGCAGCCCTGGCTCGGCTGACGATAGAGCATCCATTACGTCACACACGAAGATCGATTATTCCCAATTTTACCGACAACTTCGCGATTTGAATCGGTTTGATTGTAATCGCCGCCTGGGCACTCCCATAATCATGTTCATACATTAGTTATCTATATTGACACACAAGGAATCAACGTACGTATGGCTTGATTTCTTAGAAAAGTCGCTTATTATAAACGTTGTACGCATAAGTAATATTAACTCTATAATCTCTACATAACTTTACCCACATAGTAAAGACTAAAGAAAGAGGTGCCCTTATTAGATATTTGTATGAAACAAAACGTGGTCATTGTTTGTGTTGTTTTCATTTTGATTTTGAACTACTCGCTTCGTTTTATTTCGATGTTAGTACTAGGCTGACCACTCGGCCGACTTGCTTAGGGCCAGTCCCCTTAGTAACTGGTCCATGACTTTACCTATAATACTTAGGTACCTACAGTACCATTTTGTACTTGCATTTATTTGCATTTGGGAACATTATTAGATACGTTGGGTAAGAAATAGGTACAATACACGCATAACGTCTGATCTGTAGTAAATGCCACCTATTATTTAGTCTGTGATTTATTTTAATCGAACGGCAATTCCGTGGCCTTCACATTGTCCTCCCCACGTCTTTACCAAATTAGTTTGCGAACAACGATTTCGAATAAAGGATACGTTATGCGACCTCTAGAGATTATTATTATCATTCAGCGATAAGATAAAGTTTATTCATAAACATCAATGTTGTATTATATAATAAGATTTTTTGAACATTCTAATCATAGATCCCAATATAAATTACTATAGTACGTGTTTTTATGCTTGTCCTATTTGGTAAGCAAAGATGGCGTCCAGCGGGGCGATTGCGTAACTTTTTGTCAATGTTTCAATTGGTTTCGTATATAATTGACACAGGATGAACGAAACCAATTGAAACATTGACAAAAAAGTTACGCAATCGCCCCGCTGGACGCCATCTTTGCTTACCAAATAGGACAAGTATAAAAAACGTACTATAGGTAAGTTGGTAAAGTAATGTTTTCCTAGTTTAGGGGGCATTGCCCTTAACTGGGGATACAGGCGGTATCGTCAGCAAGTAAAACACAAAAAGCGCCTTGCGGTTCATGACTCTACATGCGGATGGAAAGAGGCGTCAAGCTTACGTCGGGGATAAAGCAATACGCTGCTACTAGTGCTCGTACCTTGTTACACGTAAAAGCTATTCCCGTACAGTGTAGTCAGAGGCTGTGAAGCGTACAATATTTAGCACGCTCGGCCGCTCCGGCAGGATCAATGAGAAAGCCTTCGAGGCGGTTTCCTCGGCTGCCACACTTCTCAGCTCTCACGGTTCATTACGTCCCCTATTAAGTTACAGGCACTTGACTGTATTTAAATGTACATGTAGCTAGACTAGCTAGCTACAGTTGTCTGCAAGTCTATGGTACCACCTCTAACCAAAGCTAAGCTTTCATAATTACGGGCGTTAATAATAGAGAGAGCTCGGCGTATGTTGGAAATGAATTAAAATAATAAAAACGCAATGGTACCAATTTATCTAATTGATGATATGGCGATGATATTTCTGAAAGGGTACTTAACTGTAGTTTGAATCAACACAATGCCAAATTTTGTAAAAAGCAATTTAAATAAAGTTTCCTTAAACAATTATAGAGAGGGACCCACCACTCACCCTCGGAATTGTCAACCTCCAATATTATAAACCAAATGAATTGATCGATAATAGAAGAAGCCAACAAGACCTAACTCCCTGTCAGTCGAGAGTATGTCTGTCATGAGTCATGGACCCTAACAATTAGCAATTTTCCGCAGACAAATCGAATCCTAAATAAATTCGACACGTGTTTCGCCTCTAAACGAGGCATCCTCAGGAAAGCTGGACTGCAACTGAGCAAACTAAGCTGCGTGCGCCGCGCCTTATAAGCAAAAACGACCGGTGTCCCCACTCCCCCCGCCACTCGCAGAATCAATTGAGTGACTTATTTGTTGGAATGAAAATAAATTTAATAAAGGAGAGGTGTCGAAACTAATCTGTTCGTTCAGCAACGCGTTCCTATCTCGCTTAACAATTTCTAAACGCTCCAACACGCACAACCTAAGACCCTTGTCACATATGTGGACCATATCAAAATTATGACTATTATTTAAAGTATGACCCGTCTCTAACAAATGTTTAGCAAAATGGGACCTATCGAGACGGTTATTTCTAAAATCGGCTATATGCTCCTTATACCTAATATTAAAATTGCGACCTGTCTGTCCTATATAAACCTTATTACAACTGTTGCAAACTAATTGATAAACACCGGATTTTTTGGAACAATCTATTCTGTCTTTACCGTTACATAATGATTTTAATGAACTATGTGGTTTAAAAGCTGATCTAATATCATTCCCCCTCAGTACCCTCGCTAGTCTGTCAGTTATATGTCCAAAGTACGTCAGAGTGGAGGTATAATTTAATGGTTCTTTAATTGATGGATATAATAAACTCTTCACTATTTTGTGTTGTTTTATTTGAATGAGTTTATTAATTAAGCTTTTACTATACCCGTTTGACTGAGCTATATGATAAATTATATGTAACTCTTTATTAAATGAGTCTTTACTAAGGGGGGTATTGAATAATCTATGTATCATACTATGGTACGCGGCTAATTTGTGTTGCCAAGGATGGCATGATTTAGCGGGTATAGTTGTATCGGTATATGACGGTTTGCGAAAGATTTCGAATTTATGTGTATTATTCTCTCTATGTATTGATAGATCCAAAAAGTTTATTGACTTATTTTGTTCTACTTCTACTTTAAATTTAATTTTGGGGTGTAAACTATTCAATTTATTTAAGAATATTTGAAATAAACGATCTGTGCCCGTCCAAGCCAGCAGTATGTCATCTACGTATCGGTAATAATAAAAGATGTTACTATTTTTGACAATGTGTTTATGTTCAAAGTGATCCATAAACACATCTGCCATCAAAGGACTAAGAGGAGATCCCATTGCTAATCCCTCTTTTTGTAAGTAATACTCATTATTGAATTGAAAATAATTTTGATTCATACAAAGCTCAGTTAACCGTAATATATTATCAATTTGTTTGGGATGTAGCCGTTTTTTCTCAAACAAATTTTTTATAATATTTAGGCACTCCTTGTATGGGACATTAGTAAACAAACTTTCTACGTCTAAAGAAATGAGTTTAACATTGTGTGGCAAATGGATATCTTGAATTTTGTCAATTAAATCTTTACTATTCTTTAAACTAAACTCCGGTTGAAATAATGACTTTTCTTTAATTAATGAGTTTAAATATTTAGCTAATTTATAGGCTGGGGCATTTATATAAGACACTACTGGCCGGACGGGCACATCATCCTTATGAATTTTAGGTAGTCCGTATAGCAAAGGGCACCGAGGGTTCATTGGTATAAAACTACTGATAATTGATGTTTTTGGACCAAAAAGGTATGTACTAGATTTAAGACAAAGCTTTAACTCTGCGTGAAATCGCTTTGTGGGATCTGAAGATAAGCGTTGAAAATCGTCCGTTAGTATAATGTCCTCTACTTTACTATCATACTCGGGACGGGTCATAATAACTATTGTATTGCCTTTATCGGCTTTACTTACTACTAAACTGTTACTACTAATTTTATTTTGAATAGATTTATATATATTTAAGTCTGGATTAAAAGAAGTACTAGCTTTGTATGTTTTGATTTGATTTGCAGCTAGACTCTTAACTAATTGGTCTTTTTTGTTTCTAATTATGGCTATTTCAGAATCTACTGCCAATGTTTCTAAAGATTTATTTGTAATTGGTTGGGGGATGCTAAACTTTAAACCCTTTTCCAGAAGGGACATTTCATTAGTGGTAAATTCTATGTCTGTCTGATTTTTAACTCTGGGATAAAAAGAATGACTACAAGTTGTCTGGTCTGTCAAGTTTGTCACTGAACGTTTGTCATGTAATAACTTTTGTAACTTTCTATTTTGAACTTGGTACTTTGAATGGGCGAATCTAGAAGCTAAATCCCTAGCCTTCTGGTCCAACAGATCAAATTCAATATTGTGTAATTTAAACGAAAGCTGGGAGTGCAAAATTTTTAAATGATGTTTCAAGTTGTCCCTAGTCCTAAACCAATGCCTAATCTCCTCATTTAACCATATTTTTTGAGCTCTAAGTACAGCCATATTGGCCGAACGATTGTGCGTGCCGGAACGAATATTAATGTAATTCGGGACCAAACCAAAGGACTTACATTGCTGATTAAACCAAATGTTCTGGGAAGCAACGCGGTGCAGTTTGCTGATCTTAATATACAACCTCGCCTGGACAGCTATGCTTGCTGATTTGAGATAATTGATGGAATCAGGCGTAACTTTGCGGAAATCCATTGTTAAACCTCTCTATAATTGTTTAACAATGGATTTCCGCAAAGTTACGCCTGATTCCATCAATTAAAGTTTCCTTATTTATTGTAACCTTCCTTCCTTTCCTTCCATAGAAAACATATCAACCGATTCTTCTATTATTATCATACATAACATGTCCCATAAAGTTCGACCCGAGGACAAAATTGTTGAAGGAAAATTGTAATGAGAGAAGGTACATAAGTTGTCATTTTCCCTTCTCGGAATTTCGTCCTATGATAAAATATTTTATAAAGAAAATTGCTTATTATTACCCACCTACCTATATTATTTCTTTATCAGTATGTAATTTACCTATGTTTAATATTTTTTTAACATTGAGTACTGCAATACAGAAATCGTAACTATTCATTCGTCTCCGCACAAAATTGATTAACTTCGCGTAAAACCCGGTACACGTGTAAACTTTGCACCAACGGTACATACATACGTAGCAATTATATTGTGCTGTCAAGCGATTTAACAGCACACTTCCGAATTATTGAGCGACCGCTTGAAATAGCCACGTCTGCAAAGCCAAATGCAGGCAGACGGCGCGGGCGGTTATAGAAAAACTTCGGATATAGGAATGAATTAAATTAGAAATGACCTGGTTTCGAATATAGCAGTCGATTCGTGTACACAATAAAACAAGAGCAGTAAGGTAACTTAAGTCCTTCCCCAATAAATTCATACCTATGCTACGTGTAACCGTACATACAGTACGTAGTAAAGTAACTGTTAGGGTAGGGCAGCCACAATTACAATATTAAAAACAAACATTGAGTGAGAGATCGTCGGTGGAGGCGCTCGTCGCGTGAACCCTTGAAAATGATTTGATTGATGATGTGCAAATTCCGTGTGCTTGTATGTAGATAACTTCTTGATATACTATGGTGTATCTAATGCATCCTAAAATAAAGTCCATTTAGCGCCGAGAGGCGTGGGCGGCGCTGACACCCGTCTAGCACATTTTAAACTAAATGTTTTGTTTACTTAGAAATTCCACAGATACCGATTTCACTGTTACACTTTCTGCCTAGCAATAATCTAGGCTAGTGTGAACGGATAAGCACCTAACCTGAAGAATAATTAAATAGGTATACGTATGTACTGAGGTATTGTTGAATTTAGCTATCTGCGTTTATATAAGTTTATCATACAAATATGTAAGTATTATTGGTAAGTAGTCTTATTATATTGTATTACAACTTTATAATAAACAATTTTAATTAAATACGTAACCAAAAATAAAGGACCAGACAGAAATTCTAAAGGTCAGAGGATTCGATCGGTACTAAATACGAAACACAATTTCAGGTTTCACTTTATCTTCGAGTAGGAATTAATATTCGACCTCCCACCTTCTGGATGACCTTCTTTCCTCCAATTTAGAATAACAAATTGTGTCACAAAAAAGGACAATTTAAAATGAAAATAAGGTGTATGTTGGGGTGTGCGTGCGTGTGTATGTGTTGGTATGTATTTTATAGGTTGATGTGATGCGTGGGCGCCGGGACGGGCCAATCATGTTCCACGTGATGCTTTACGATTCCATTATTATGTCTCGTTTGTAATAACGAATTTATTGCATTAAAATTACGTTCTTGACTGTTTATTATGCGACGCACACATACACACGAGATCAATAAATTCATATCTTGATTATCTTATTAATTCTTAAGATTCTTAAAAAAAATAAGAATAATTCGATGAGAGACGAAGAGCGACGTCATTGTTTGAATATCCGTGCTATAGTATTCAGCAATCGTACAAAGTGTTCGATCACTACAAAAATATTGATTACACAGATGTAGAGCAATTGCCATAGTGCATTATTAGCTCGACTCTACACAAGTGTCGTTGCAACAATTAAACCAGATTTCGAGCATCATTAAGTAATAACCATCGGTCGTTGAACTCACTAATTAATGCTAATGCAGTGGCAATCCGATTCCATATTAACGCCAAATAGTTTCTTCGAATCACTAATGAACCGTGAAAATATCGCCACGAACAACTTTCTTCCATAGCGGTCGGCCGGGCGCCTCGACTCGCGAGCCTACAAACACCTACAAACTGGTATTCTTCCATGACGTAAGCAAAATTTTTTGTCTGCAATTCGACCTCCAGCCGAAAAGTATAATTATCATTTCGACACAAAAACTGATCGACTATCCAACAATACTCTACCTACATGAGCCAACATCGTTTTAATAGGTAATATTGAACATAATTGAAACCGCCTTTAGACGTAATGAATCAATGCTGGTTTTTCATACAATTCGCTCGGCGGCGTATAGACGGCGCCTGCGAACACAGGTAGCACACATTAACACAACATTGTTGGTGTGTCGTCGTGTGGGCGACCGCTCGCGTCTCCACAATAATGGACGAAACAGGGCTGTCCTACGCTCCGACATTCCACTCTACTACTTACGTCTTGAAAAATGTGCCATGGAAACTGTTTACATGGTGGATGTTTATTCGAATACCACTATTGGCCGTTAAAATTTATCTTATAACGTTACATCTATCGTATAATCGATGTTTACGTTCGCGCGTGCGGCGTATCTGGCAGCCCTGACGAGTATGTAAATAGAAGACAAGTCGGTAACGTGGCGAGTCGTGAGTGTAGGCGGGGTTGTTTGCCTCGGCTCTCCTATTGCGTGATACTCTCAATAAAACTGTTGTTGGTCTCCAAATTGGTCGTTTATGCGAATATTCCGTCTCCTTGTACGCGAGCCGCGACCGAAATACCAGTTATCTCCATCGAGATAATTTGGTTCACCAGCTTGACACTGCTTCAATCATTGCTGGGTATTATTACTGACCCTATATCATCCTGTTGTTCCTCAAGGAAAGATAAAGCAGACAGATTCAGATAAGATACTTTAAAGTTTGAAGTGACTATTTCCTGCCTACTCTACCATAATATAATATTCTGGCATATTTTCTTCTTTATCTTACGATTGAGCACAGATCAATCACAATTTAGTAGAAATAAAACACACCTTGTTCCACTTCCAAAAAAGAAAACACCTGAAAGTGCTGAAAGAAATGTACTAATGCTGAGCGTTTTGATTTTAAAATAAATAACTCCCTAAATAAAGATCCCAACGGTGCCGGTGGACTAGGTGGTCGAGGTATTATCGATATAGGTACGTGTTTTAACAGTTTATAACATGTTATTCTATTTCGATCCTTTTCTTTACTACATTTACGGACAGCGCTCCTCGCGAAAAAGTGAGGAGTTACTGTACCTAAAGCTCGGCATACACGGCGACACTAGACACACAGTGTATCTCAGTGTACCGACACCGCCACTACAACCGTACCAAGGTGTCGCGATGGACATACGCAGACACTCGATGTACCTATACACTCAGTGTATTAGTGTTATGTGTATTTTTAACATAAGGAAGGCAAGTAGGTACCCCTTCAAAGAATAGAGGGCAGTTTCATATCGGTTCTTGAAATCTTAACATTATTTTCATGCAACACACCATCTGAATCATACATAAACATGTCGGAATATCAGCGACTATGTCTAATTCTAAACCTTTCCACATAATTTACGTTTCTATTACGGAACATTTACATAACGCAATATGCAACTGCGGGCAAGACATACTAAAATAACTGCCCTTAACACACCGGTTTCCGATATGAATCAATATGCGAGTGAATATTATTATTAGCAATACTGCAATGCAATTATCGCGTCACAACGCTTTTACCGCAAACAAGTAAACTAAGTAATATCGTGGAAACTTGAGTTTACGTAAGCCACTTCGCGTGACCGACCTGGGTTCATTGAGGAACGTAGTCGGGCTTCACTATTATAGTTACCTACGTTTATAAATTGTTATTTTACTGCCATAATAGAGTCTGTCATTACTAGTTTATTTTTTGGCCAAGCTAGAGAATTGATACAATTAATGACGGCATATTTCTTATTGTATTTATAGGTTAAGGTTTTTTTACGAACATGGGTTTTACGCTTCACTAGTAGAAATATTCTAGTGTTCAATGCCATCATGAAATAAATATTGATATATTTGTAAATTTGATTAATATTCCTTTTTATTAGCAGTCGCAACATGTCAAGTTTCCAAAATTAAGATCATTATTACTTCTTGAATTTGGTGTGATATGATCATGAGAAATATTGTAAAATAAGAATTCGATGGAGTATTTTCTGGTGGAACCAACCCGTGATTCCGGCTAGGCGTGAAATCGCTGTAAATTATTTTATGGCTGCTAAGGTTTGGGTATTTAATTTACAATAGCTACATTGACGTCAGTCCCGTGTTTAGTTAACCTAATAGATGCTAAATAGTGTACATAATTTTCAACAGGTACGTTACGTAAAGATGTGACATGAATTATGATAAAACTGATAGATTAGATGAAACACGGATGATGACGGTGAGGTAAAACATCGTGAGGAAACCTACCTATCCCTCGGGATTAGGTAATAGTCAGTTCCTGTATACACGGCGACAAGGCTCACCACCTGTCACGTTGGGTTCTGACTATCTGGTGAAACGTGGGCTTTAAGTTGGTTAATACCTCCACAATGTGGTGGTGTATGGCCACTCAAGCCTCTGACTACCCCCGAATGGGGATAAAAGTCGTGACGTTACATTACATTACATTAGATGAAAAGCTAATATTCTGAAGGAATTTAATCATTCACAATAAGACTATAACTTACCTACCTCATTCAAAGATTAAATCTTATCCACCTTCATTGAAGATTATAAAATGATTCGAAAATTTTATATCAGAAATATTAATTACATACTTAGCTAAGTACTTGTACATGTTTTCAGTTTATAATCTTAATCACGGTAACTTTTTGACGTATTTTACGCTACTCATATACGTGAGTGTTCCTTATCAGTCAGTTGGTTTCTATAAAGATAATTATTTAGGTACCTACGTTATATATTTACGGATATACTTTTCGCATTCGTTTATAGAAAGCTATTTTTTAATATATTCAGTACTCTAGCCGTTAAAGGTTGACCTATTTACTTATGATTAAGGGTAAAAAGGTTACCAATGACAAATTATTACCCACCTATGTATGTTCTGTTAGACGTTATTCTTTGCTAATCGTATTAAGGCTTAGCAATTTCTTCAAAGAAAGATTAAGTGCTATCTTCTAAGAAATAAATAATGTTTATCGACCATTTATCTGTTAGCAACCAGGTAGGTCCCTATAGGGCTGAGCCTTAGAGCTTTCTCGAGCTCTATTTCTTAGTAAAAATACATGGATAGAATGTACCTTAGGCTTGTATTGATTGGTACTCCAGCAATTCATCTGGATGGGGTTGGATTCTTTTATCTCAGTTCCCATCCTCATAATAGTACTACATGAGGTGTTGTAGGTAAGTATGTAAGTGGCTGGCAACCAGAGTCCCAAAAACCTCTAGTAACCGAACTTTCAACATTTACGTAACGCGTCAAAATTAATTAATAAACAGTCGAGACGCGTGGTTACGAAATCAGAAACATATTTGGCATGTCTGGCTGGTCTGGCAACCCCGCCGGACAGCTGGGCGGAACAGGTGCGCAAGATCACATCACGGCGGATGGCACTGTTGGACCGACTCCCACGCAATTAATTTAATAAGCGATGCTAGTGTATGAATGTTACGCAACAACAATCATAGAATGGAAGTTATTATTTCGTTGCATTCAAAAGTACAAGAATTGTCTATTGAATTAAACTAAGTGAAACAATAATAAAACATTACTATTATTGTAATAATTTGCCTATTTATAATTTTCGCTTACCAAATAATTCTACAAATTAATGCTTCAGTATTTTATTCAGTTACCTAGGTAGGTAAATGTGTATTTTACATCTCAGTCTCACTCATAGTTACCGATGTACCTACTTGTTTCAATAAAACAACTGACTGCGTGTTACCTACTTAGTTATCATCTCATTATAGCGTCGGGTTATACCTACCGCATGGGTTAAAATAGGTATATCACATAATGGGTTATACCGCATTTACAAAAATACAACTAACATTGTTTATTTTCCTGAACATTCTGTTTCAGCATTTACTAAAGCTTTGATAAAACGTAACTTAGTATTAACAGATGTTTGGTAAACACCGACGAATCAAGCGTAAAGTCAAAATAATCTGGGCATTTGTAAGTTTCAGTGGGACGCCGTGACGGTGGGTGGACGGGGCGGGGGGTGAGTGGGGAGTAAGGGGGGCAAGGGGAGGGACATGGCGGCGCTGTAAGACGCGGCGTGAATGGCGGTGGCAAGGTCAGGGGCGCCGGAAGTGGGTTACGGGCGGCGCCCTATCGACCGCCCGCCCGCCCAAGTGCCACCCAGCGGACCGCCCGCCCCGTCCGCCACGCTGACTATAACTGTATTATTATGTTGCTTTAAAGGTGATTTAAATTATTTTGAAGCTCGTTTTACGCCAATGTAATGAACACCTAGATTTAGAGTAGATTATTAAAGAAATATTTACTGTATACAGTAAAGCAAAACTTGTATTGAGTAGATAATCATCATAGACTAATAAGATGTCATGAATATCTGCTAAAGTATAACCAGGCTTCAATCAGGCGCGCTCTATTTGTCAGCGTTCAAAAAGGAGAGCAAACGAGTGCCGGAATATATTTTAACAAATAATAATTAGTTCGAATCTAGTGCGCGCGCGCATCGCTGCTGGCGGCCATGTTGTGTCGTGAATGTTGCCAACGAACTACTAATACGATCCCCTGAAATTTTAATTTAAATTAAGATTACTTTGCCTAGTTTAAAATTCAAGCTGCATGTAGGTATTATTCTGCTTTTGCAAGGACATACAAAAACGTAAGTAAAGTACCTAGTAGATCAATGTCAATAGATGACCCAATTGACCCATGGTCAATGACCCAAGTAATTTCAAATAAAAAGTTTCGGTTCTTAAAATAGTGTGCTCGTTAATTCGATATTTCCTGTCTCCATTTTTACCTTTATTCTGATCAAGAACATGGATGGATGGCAACACCGGTTCGCCGGAGCGCATGATGTCAACGCTTCCGCGGAGAATCGCGCTGGCGAATTTGGCTCGCCATTCATACGAGATTTTTTGCTGCGGGCCGCCGAACCCGCGGCCTTGCCGCATGCGCCTACGCCGCGGCCGGGGCTACGATCACGACTAAACAGACTGCTACACGCGATAACTACAAAATGAGAACATTTTTCATTGCTTATAATTCCGTCCAGGATACAATCGCATTAAACATGGCCTGTGTGTTAAATTGTCAGCAGAATTCCAGAACACCGATTATCTAAAAAATGTTAACTTATTGTTTGTCTAACTAATCCACTGTTCACACACACAATACACTTTAGGAATATGTAGGTATATGAATAGCTCTGGGAGCTGGGAGCATCTAAAGATCACTTATGTATCACCAGAAATACACTTTTTCATATTTCGACTAGCTACTTGTCATTGACACAGGTGGATTTTTTATAAACAAGGGATACTCGACGTCTTAAAAGTTTTTTAATGGCTTCTGTCATCTCGATAACGCGATGTTAAATGTTTTATGAATGTTTTAACAACTAAACGCGATAAAGATATCTGATAAATTACGTGACATTAGCCGACGGTATAACAGGTAGGTTAGTCCAGTTATGAGAAATATTACCAATAATAGTTATAGAGTAATCGAGGCTGTCGTGCATTGTGCGAGGCGAGGAGAGGCGAGCGTGGCCGAGAGCGAGCTAAATGACTTGAATTTTTAAAGCCTTACTCACGACACACCATCTCTCATTGTTTTTTGTGACTCACAATGGCAAACAAAGTGATCTCGTTTCCTCATTCGCGAAATTTTGTTTTAGTTGCAGTGTGTGAATAAATCATTGTGTCTTGACTACTTATAATACCTAGTTGAAACGTTACTTGCCTACTAGGTAGGTACAGATTAGATATCCTCGAGGTGATGAAATCTGCCTCGTTTAATGTCTAAAGTGCTGTGATAATCCGTGACAACATCGAAAAAGGGAGCTCTATTGATTGCGAAAATATCCTTCATGCCTCTTCGCCATAAAACAAAATTACAATTCGAGCGTAACGTTTTTAAGACTCGCTAAACGAAAAATTGTATAGTTTGAAGCAACCGGAATGACTGAGTTTTCTTCAGGCTACATAAAACCGTTTTACACGATCACAAGGCCACGAAAGGTTCGTGACTGAGTCTAGAAAGCCTAGTCTTGTGTAATGGTCCGATAGCTATCGAGTTTCACATCTTTTGACGCCTTTTATCGTGAATTAAGTAATCTTTTATTCCAGCGTGAGTAAAAGATTACAATGAAAAATGTTGGTATCTAAAATCTTAGCAAAGTTGTCTTATAAATTGTTCTGATTGTCCCTAGCATAATGTATTTGACTGCGATGGATTTTAGTTTGTTTTGCAAAAGACGCTCCACTTACTGAAATTGTTTAGTTTCTCGACCCCGAAAACCGTATATTTCCTATAGAACCTAGTCAACCTACACGACTAAAAAGAGCATTTTTAACACACACATACATAGTTTATGAATTCTAATGCCTGCACGAGTATTCGCGATAACTGATTGTTCATTCATATTTACCGCAGTGTCGTGACTGATGCTAGCTGTATGGTGTATTTATGCTCATTTTTTGTATGTACTCAACAGTGCTCCAAGTACCTAATGGTACATAGTAGTATAGGTACATGTCATCCCTTAGCGTTAACTCGACAAGAGTAGTGTTTGCGCAGGTGCGCGCGTATTCTTTGTTCTTCAAATTATCGCCCGCACCGCAAACACGCACAGAAATGTTGACTCTCAACTTATTTCCTTCCAAGTATTATCGCAGCACTTTTTAGCTTCCTATAGTATTGATAAACATGTTTGTCCAAGTTCTCGTTAACGGCACAACAAAGAGGTCTGACGTAATGGTTACATATTAGCTACCACGTAAACTAATCGTGTTTATAGACGTAGAACGTTGGTCACGTAGGTCATACACTTGAAGTCGTTTCAAACTTTGGACAGCTTTCTGTTGCTTGCTCATTATTTTCTCTTAGAGTATAACGTAATATTCACATAACGAGACGTGTGATTAAAGTCTTACGAATTACCGAAGTATGTGTTTCAAACAAGTTCTGAAGAATGTTTACTCGCGTACACGTGTTTCTTGTAATAGTGATAAGTATCTAAACATTGAGCCACTGACGTTTGCCTATTGGTTCCTACGAGATAACCTTGTACCTATGCATATATACAATCATTGCTTGTATGCTAACGCGTGGCTGCGTAAAATTTGAATAATTTGAGCTACCGAGATACCTATAGAACCTACCTCATACAATAACATTGTTGTAAGAATATTGTAGGTAGAACTGCCCGCAAATCTGGTTAGACTTCGTTCAGATTCATATTATTCATCGACATAAACTCGAAGCTCTTTGGACTTTGTTATGAATTATACCTAGACAAATGTTCTATTAAATAAATTCAATGTCTATTATAAATTTTGCAGTCATGATTGCTACAAATAACGATGAAGTTTTTAGAAATAATCATGGCATTCAGTTGTTTCTCGTCAACCGCGTTTGATGTTCGCGTCGGTGACGCCCGCGCATGTCGGACGCCGATAAACCAACAACGGCCGTTTCATGCGCCGATGGTAGACCTACGGAATCCTAAAAATAGAACAAAAGCGGTGTTTATACGACAGACTACGCCGCGTCATGTGGCGTGCACGCTCAATTACTAACTTTTATGTATCTACATGAATAAAATCTATTTATAATGTTGACGTCGGCCGCTCCACATTCTTATCTCGACGCGATACTAAACGTAGTCAATTTAGCTCAGATGCTGGATGCGCCCGCGCCGACGGGAAAGGGCGCGTCAATCTATACAAGGTTCCTTTAAATTATCATTATAATCTATACTTCTATACTAATATATAAGAGGGAAATGCTGACTGACTGACTGACTGACTGACTGACTGACTGACTCATCAACGCCGAGCCGAAACTACTGAAGTTAGAGACATGAAATTTGGATAGTAGATATATTTTGTGACGTAGACAAGCAATAAGAAGCGATTTTAGAAAATTCAACCCCTAAGGGGGTTAAATAGGGGATGAAAGTTTGTATGCAAGTTCGTCATTTTTCAAGTTAGAATTATGAAAATTTGTGTTGAGGTGTCTTTTTAAAAATAAAAAATATGGTTTTCGGCGTTTTTGAATATTCAACCCCTAAGGTGGTAAAATAGGGGATGAAAGTTAGTTGGGAAGTTTGTATAGATGTTCGTCATTTTTGAAGTTAGAGTTATGAAAATTGGTGTTTAGGTTCCTTTTTAAAAATAAAAAACTTGAATTGCTGCGTTTTTGAAAATTCAACCCCTAAGGGGGTAAAATAGGGGACGAAAGTTTGTATGGAAGTTCGTCATTTCTGAGGTTAGCATAATGAAAATTTGTGTTTAGGTTTCTTTTTACGTACTAAAAATAATAATTTATCTTTTTTGAAAATTTAAACCCTCAGGGGTTAAAATAGGGGGTGAAAGTTTGTATGGACGTTCGTCATTTTTTGAAGTTGGAATTATAAAAATTGGTGATTAGGTGACTTTTAAAAGATAAACAATATTAATTTCAGGGTTTTTGAAAATACATCCCCTAAGGGGGTAAAATAGGGATGAAAGTTTGTATGGAAGTCCGTCATTTTTGTAGTTAGAATTAAGAAAATTGGTGATTAAGTGTCTTTTAAAAAAATAATAATAATAATAGCGTTTTTGAAAATTATACGGGGTATGGGATACGGGATACGCGATATGGGATACGGGATTTTGTATATGGGATACGTGATACGGGATACGGGATACGGGTTACGGGATATGTGATGCGGGATGCGGGATGCGGGATGCGGGATGCGGTATACGGGATGTGGGATGCGTGATACGGGATACGGGATACGGATACGGGATACGGGATACGGATACGGGATACGGGATACGAGATACGGGATACGGGATACGGAATACGGAATGTGGGATGCGTGATACGGGATACAGATAGGGGATACGGATAGGGGATACGGTATACGGGATAGGGATACGGATACGGATACGGGATACGGGATACGGGATACGGGATACGGCATACGGGATACGGGATACGGGATACGGGATACGGGATACGGGATACGGGATACGGGATACGGGATACGGGATACGGGATATGGGATGTGGGATGCGTGATACAGGATACGGGATACGGGATTTTTTAAATTTATATTCTGCGCGGACGAAGTCGCGGGCAAAAGCTAGTATTTCCATATAAGGATCGAAATAATTGAAAACCGGACATTTATGAACTAAGTTGAAGTGAATTATAAGAACAGGATTGAAGATTACAAGATTGATTTGTGTTCATTTGGATCACCTGAATGTCTTCCTAAAGATTACCATCTTTATTGCACACTAGCTGTCCCGGCGAACTTCGTACCGCCTCAGAATTAATGTTGTATTTACTTATTAGCCAAAAAGAACTAAACCCTCCCCCCCCTCGTCGTCTGATCTACTCCTTCCCCGTGTCGCAAATAAAGGGTTCCGTACCACCATAGAATAAAAACGTCAAAAATATCAAGTTTCTTGTATGGGGACCCCCTTTGTTTTGAATTTTTATTTTATTTTTAGTATTATTTGTTGTTGTAGCGGCAACAGAAATATACTTTCTGTGAAAATTTCAACTCACTACCTATTACGGTTTGTGAGATACAGCCCGCTGACAGACGGACGGGCAGAGTAGGCTTAGTAATAGAGTCCCCCCCCCCTTTATTTTTAAATTTTATTTCATTTTAGTATTTGTTGTTGTAGCGCTAACACGCTACGGATACCGACTTAGTAATAGAGTCCCGTTGGTACCCTTTGGGTACGAACGAAACCCTAAAAATAGCTAAATTGGTCGAAGAGCTACTGGTCCATGGGAGACATCATGAAGGGCAACCTTCCACTGACACATTGACATGTGTATTCCGCCCGTTCTTACCTACGGCGCCACTGGGAACTGAAAATCGAGCTTCAGAGTACTTTAATTTTTTTCTCTTTTTTATTTATTTTTTGCTTTTGATAAGCTTCTAATGCCTTCAGCAGTCATGAATATATATAATGAATATAATTTCGTAGGTCTACTAAATAAAAAATTAAAATTTTGTATGGCTCCAAAGTAATAAATCCAAATATGTATGACTGCTGACATGACTGCTGAAGGCATTAGAAGCTTAAGAGAAGCAAAAAAAAAAAGTTTAAAGTACTATGAAGCTCGATTTTCAGCCCACAGTGCGGCGCCCAGACATGGTCAACCGAGGCTCAGAAGTCCAAACTGAAGGTTTGCCAAACAGCAATGGAGCAGGATTTTGGGTGTTAAACACACTGATAGGGTGCGGAACACCCAGCTGCGTTCCTTGGCCCTTATCGCGGATGTAGGAGCGAAAACAGCTACACTTAAGTGGACCTGGGCGGGTCACCTGAGCCGAATGAGCTCAGAAAGGTAGGCCAAAGCAATCACCGAGTGCGGTCCCAGAGCACGACCGTCGTCGCCGACGTAGACCCAAAAAACAGTGGCGCGGTGACCTCGACGCTCATCTAGACGGGTGGTATGAGAGAGCCTAAGACCGCGATGGATGGAAGAAGATGGGGAGAGACCTTTGCCCAGCACTGTTATGTGCACAACGCAGATCTATTTCTTGTGATGAATTGCCCATGAAATAAATTTGCACGAATTTATAGTCGCCATCCGCCATCTGACACCGGCGTTCATTACGCCATCTATTGAAAGTAATTTGAATCATACGTAAAATATGGGTTTTTAACGCTTTCCGGGCAATTTTTCCATTTTTTTTAAATGTATGCTCCTTCCTATAACTTCGCGAAATAATCTAAAAAATAAATCATCAAAATTGGTCCAGCCGTTCTCGCGTCAAATCATGACATGAAATAGGGATTCATTTTTATATATATAGATAAGGCCTAAGAAATACTAAGTTTGAATAAATATTAAATACCTAAATAATTCTCCTGTTAAGAATCCCCTTGATTCTTGATTACTTTAGGTACTATTAAAAGTATAGAATGTATTCAGCAATAGTACGAGTTAACCGAGCTAATAAACAGCTATCATCATTGTTAAAAGAAAAGATGTCATATTCAAGTGTCTAACCTTATGTTTCTGTTTGCCCGCAGCCCGTCCGATGATCTCAGCCAGCCTCCCCGGCGAGGCGCTGGCCCAGCTGGGGCAGCTCGGGCAGCTGAGCCACCTGTACCCGGCGCCCGCGCCGCCCATGACGCCCGAGTTCCTGGCGCCGCCGCCGCGGCCGTACGCGCGCTACGCGCAGCGGCGGCCGCGCGACGCCATGCCGGCGCCGCCCGCGCCCTCACCGCCCTTCCCCTCGGTGCCGGGGTACGCGCCCTTCATCCCGCACCCGGTGTCCTACGCGTCCTACTTGTACCGGCCCCGGCCGACGCAGCCGCCGCCCTCGGCGTACCCGCTGCGTCCGCGCGTCACCTCGGGCTTCGTCCCGCCTGCGCCCGCGCCGCATTCTCCCCCTGTGTCGGCACCGGCGCCTGCACCGCCGCCGAGAGAGGTGAATATAATAGACCCCGTATTTTTTTGATGATATGATTGCTCGGTGACCTATGCTTCTCCAAATACTCTTGCTTCGGAAGGCACGCAAAAGAGCAAGTCAGAAGTCTTCGGGCGGCTTGAACACTTCTGACACCAGGATGGCCACTAACCATTCGATAAGAAGAAGTGACAATATTCTAGTGTCGTGTGTCCAGCTTTAATCATAGGTCTTCATTCACGCAGGAGTAATTGTGACTGTTATATATCAGCAGTCTGAAAGTAGTCGTAACAAATATCCTCAATAGTTTTTATCTCAATTCCAGGAACCGCCAACGTCTCCAGAACGGGGTGCGCCCGCGCCATACTTCTGTCGCGGCGCGCTCATACGGCTGGAAGACGGTTCTCTACGGCGCGTCGAGGAGATGCGCACGGAAGACTTCGTAATGAGCGCGGACCGGAGCGGCGACCTTGCGCTCACGCAGTGCACGCTGCTGCGGCTCGACGAGCGAGGCGACCGGCTCGCACTCACACTCACGTATGATAGAAATCGCTCACAGGTAATTAACAAATACCCATTCGACTTTACTATGATAATAATAATTTACAACGAAGGGATTTAGAAGTTGGTACAGCAAACTGAATTGTCACTGGACTAGTAAATTAGCCACGTGTTTTCGGGTAACCTAATCGTGGCAAACGTGGTGATGACCACAAATATTCCGCCGCAAGAGTGTAACGATGAAGAGACAAACCCACCTAGTCTCAGAATCGTATTTGTTCCCATCGTTATCCCGTAACAGAGATAAAGCATCTTCTCAATCCGTTATGGCCGGTGCACATAAAGCACGGCATGGCATGGCATATTAATTTTTATCAATCGAATTTAATACTTATCCAATCGAAATAAGGTGCTCCAGCGGGTGCACCGAGAAAATGCTCCGCAGTGCTCCGAGGTCGATCACCGAGCATTGAAATATATACCTTATTTCGTTTGGATAAGCATTATATTCGATTGATAAAAAATAAAATGCCATGCCATGCCGTGCTCTATGTGCGCCGGCCATTAAATAGATAGCCCCAGATTGGCATAATAAATAACTTTTGTTCCTAAAAATGCTTTGTAAAACCATGGTAAACTGGTTAAAAATCTCTGTAAAATTAGCAGATAATCTTGTTTGATTCTCTTAGTTTACATTTGCAATAAGATACCATTACCAATTGCAGGTTGAGTTGGAATCGACGGTGGAGCACCCGTTCTTCGTGTACGGTCGCGGCTGGGCGTCGTGCAAGCCGGAGCGCACGCTGGCCGCGTACGGGCTGCGCGTGCAGCGGCTGCAGGTGGGCGACGTGTGCGTGTCGCTGGTGGCGCGGCGGGCCGCGGCCGCGCCGCCCGCGCCGCCGCAGACGCACCCCGAGAACCTGAGCGTGAAGGAGGACGCGCGCAAGCGCCGGTGGTCCGCCTCCGACGTCTGCGAGGACGACCGCCCGCCTCCCAAGAAACGCTAAGCGACCGCTTCGCCGTATTCCGGAGAACTGTTTCGTCGTGTTGTGATCGCCCTCGTTGCAAACACTTGACTTTCGTTCGTTTCTATGTGCCGAGCCGAATTCTCAGTGGACGCGACCGGCGCTCGGGGTCGCGTCGATAGTGAACGATCGGCCCCAGTGAGTTCGGTCGCACGTCGCGCCGCGTGCGATGACCTTATGTTTATGATTTGCGCGGTTCCTGCAGCGATCGGCAGTCCACAATAGTACGCTTATGAAATTCTATTCGGGAAATCTAGGTGCTTTTTACTGTCGGGTGCTTCTGTACGCGTTCGTGTACGATGTTGTAAATATGTATGTAACTTAGGTCGAGGTTGAACGTTTACACTCCATGACTAACTTAATGTGTCACAAAATAGAGGTACCGGTGTCACACGGCCGCGCGCCTCCGCGAGAAGTGCGGCCTCTATATTCCCTCTATGGTACACGAATATTTTATTACGATAAACAGCAACAAAGCAAGCGCTTTAGATACTCACACGAGGAAATTATTAAATGGAGTAAACGATTTTCAAAATAATGAGCACAAAAATAACAATGTGTAAGTTTACCAGAAGGTTTTGTACCAGATCTTATAGTAGATTAGATATTGTGATAACCATTGAGATTTTAAATCGCCAGTCTACGTGAACACGTAGCAACGCATAAGACAAAACAAGAGGTACAATGAATGTTAGATAGTAGGTATAAGTATTGGGCTGACGTGTGCTTAAGTTTCGACTGATTCTTCCTAGGTGGGTTTTCCGAATGTTAGAGCTTGTATTTGAAGCAGTCATGTCAGATCTCCATCCTCCTCCAGTGGTTGTGACTGCAGACATATCCATGACGATGCAACGTCGTCGCCGGTCGGCCGGGCCGCTGCCGCGCTGCCGTGGCAAACTCTTCTGACAAATAATTTGATCACGTCTAAATGTTGATAATGAATAGTTATATTATATTGTAAAAAATGAAATATGTATAATGATCATGGTTATTTAGGTGTCATCTCTATTGCTTTTAACGTCCATGTGTGATACACATAAATTTTCTATGAGAAGATGTATACATAATAAACACACAGTCTGTGATATTTTGTAGTTATTGGTCGAGTAGGTATGAAGTATTGCTTGAATAAAGGAAATATATGTTTTAGAATAATAAGTGCGTTATTGGTAAGAAAATGTATAGGTGTTGTATACTCAACGGTGAAACGCTGAAAAACTAAAACTGAAAACAAAATATAACAAGTAGCGTCTGTGATTAATATACATATATCGTTATATTGAATAACGACGAATGCATGGCCATATCAAAATCAAATTAATTATTAATTTTATATAATTATTAAGTCAAAATAAATAATTACTTATTCGTTTTAAATTCACATCCACATTATGTTTGCATAATAAGTTTGTCTCGAACAATTACTTTGTCAGATAATAAGTCACGGATTTTCCACCGTACTTAGCAGGAACATGAGTGGTCCGAGGGCCGGCCCTGCGGCACCCCGCGGCGGGCCGCAGGGTGCGCCGGTCGCGAGCGACCGGACAGACGAGCGAAGGGTGGTTTCATTGTACCGCAAGTGCTACGTGCTATTAATCATTATGTTAACGATAACCGACGACCATAGAATACGGACACCTCATCGACGACGGTTGGTGTTGTACAAAGGTTAATAATTTGTTGTATAATGTATGTAATTCTAGTTTTATCGTCTTTATATTAATATTTGTAATTGTAATGAAAGATCTCATTTTATTAATCGGTATTTTCTAACAAGGCGCTTTCATTAGATCATGACTAAGCCTACCTCACAAACTATAAGACTAGAGTCTCGCGGCTGCGCGCGAGTCGGTCGCAATCAAGTCTAAACAAGATCTCAATTTGATGAAAATAAACTTTTAAAAAGACTGGGACGCTTTACTGAATGTTGTGGGATAGTAGTTTCATTGAAGATATTACTTAAACTATGAGATAGGAGCATTTATTTGGTGGGCGCGAGCTCATTCCGTCGCATATCTATGAAGCTCCGCTACCCGCGCTGGACGATCATTAGTACAAAATTCGTTACAAAAAGTATTATTTCCCAAAATCCAAATTCAGAAAGTATTAATTTAATTCCAAGGAAAGGTGCTATATTATTTTCGTGAAAATAATTCAGGCACAATCATGATTGATATTATAAATAGAAAAATTTGTTAAGGAAACTGTTTGTTCAATATTTGCCAATCCATTGGCACAATCGATGTTCTTCCGCGCCTCCTATAGATTTAGCGAGTCAATTATACGTTAAAAATATCGTTATGTACACATATTCAGTCAGCACTTGTTACTTGATTATTATATGCTACAATATTAAGATTTTAATGTTTACTGTCAACTTGATTATGTGCATCGATGTTTATCGTAAGTTTATTATTTCTCGGGCAATATGCATACTTTGCAATAATTTAGATTCCGTCACACAATTTCGCAATACGTAAACTAGAGGCTGACATTACTTAAAGAGATGGTTGTTTACAAAGATCTAATTAAACAATACGAAATGTTTTAAATTCGCGCCTTAGGCCCGTAAGATCAATAGTAGCTGATCAATCTTGGATAGTTACTATCGATACTGAAGACGGGAGATTAAAATCTATCCCGTGGTTAAACTACAATTGATCTTACGGAGCTTATTATGTCTTCCAGTCCTGCTTAACCAATTATATGTCTGTATTATAGTGATTTTCGTGCACTGATTTAATAAAATCGGTGTATTTAATAATAATAATAATAATCATTTATTTTCAAAAATAAAAGTTCACAATTTTTTTAAGCAGCGGCCTTTACACTAGGCTCGGGGCCTGTATCGTAAAGACCAGATTTTATTCGTATAAGTTGTAAATATAATTGATTTCTCGAGGGTGCTAATACTGTCGCCACAAATTACGACTTAACTAAAGACACATGTAAAAATATTCCTGCCTCGCAGTTTATAATGAAGGATTCATATTCAGTCAAGGTTAGTTTGTGTACCATTGTGTACCAACTGATTTCGATTCTACTACACAGCTCTTTGTAAACGATCATTACTCTTCTGCCAATTCGATTGATTTGTACAGACATCATCAAAAGTAGCTATTTATTTGAAATGTCCAAAAGAATATCATAATCACGCGATTATACCTAGTATGATAACAGAAGGTCTCTAAAGTGTACTTACGATTCACAATACAAAGTATTATGTGACCGTATACTATAGAATAGAAACCCTCTGGTGTCACTATAATGATGTTTAATAATGTAATTATTTTGGACATTTGAGATACCAAGATACTTTTGATGTTAACTGTACCTACAATACATTTACACGGCTGATTATTCTCGTTGAAAAGATTCAACGAATTAGTTTCTTCAGTTTGTGTACAAGAAAGTTAAAAGCCCTGATTCACTTCCACTATTGCCTAAATATTATTTTTGTTCAATCTATTTATTACGAAATGTTGATTTTGGTGCGATGATTGTGATTGACGATGTTGTGTCAACATTATAGTGACAATAGACGATACACGTATGAAGAGAGATTCAAAATATTATTTTGATGTTACCAATGTTAGGTAAGGCCAGTAATGGTTTATTTACATAGTCCGTAATGTTAGTTAACTCTCCTCATTGATATGACGTTACTTTGACACAATGATTGTGCCATCCTTAACAGATTTTAATATTTGTAAGAGTAACATTTAAACCACTGTGCTTCTCATTAAAGTTATTTCAATAGTTGATAAAGTATTGGGAACATAATTTATGGAAATGCCAGAACCAAAATGTACACTTTCCATTCTTATAGCGTACAGTAGATAACAGGAAATGTTGTGTCATTTAAATTAATAGATAAAATAACTATAAAATTGTTATTATGTGACAAATATCGCAAAAATATATATGTATATTTTATTGTATAGCGGAATGACTACTATTTCAGATTTATTGTAAATGGAAAAAAAATGTTATAGATCGAGATATGTTAAATAAGTTAACTGTTTGTAAAAAGAAGAGAAAATATGTATAATTGAATATTTGCTATACCTTTGTTTTATTTTATTAACCCCACATAACACACAGACTTACAAATTATATTCCTATCATTGATACAAATTATTAATAAATCAATTATAATAAACAACTACTTACCACAATACTACTGTGATTTTTAACTACATTACTACTACAATCATTGAAATACAAACAGAATAAAATTACAAAATATACTTACAAAAGTTTATTCAGCATATAGATCACAACATGGAATAGGTAAGCACTGGAGCGAGGAGGCGGCAGTTGCCAACAGCAGTTCATACGTCCGACTTGAGATCGAGCACCACCTTCTCGCCGGGCTTGAAGGCGGGCATGCCGAGGTACGGACACGTCGCGCAGCGGAACGCGTCGCCCAAGTAACACTGGAAATATAACACGTCCATCCTTACCTGCTTACTAATCCTTGACAATATTACGATACCTACGATACGTTAACAGTAAGTTAAAATAAAACATAGGTACTTGATTAACTCCTGCATTACTAGCACAATCGACCGTGACAAGACAAAACGCGAGATAAATCGATTTTGTCTCATTCTCTCCTATGCATTAAGAGAGGGAGCGACTCCGTGCGACATAACGCATGACAAAAGTCTTGTCTTGGCGCGTACGCTAGCCTTTCTGCACGGGGAATATGTTATAACACACGGTGGAATAAAAACATACGTGACACACGTCACGGTCGCTACGAATGAAAATCGGTATAGTTGAGTATGCGTGTAAGCAAACAATACATACACTTCCACACGACGACTTCGGCGTGTCCTTTGTCTCGCCTCGCAGCTCCTCGGCGAGGCCGCACGAGCAGTCTGCACACGCCTTCCGCTTACCGGTCGTCGCGCACACTGGAAACAAACCCATCACGCCATTTTATACGAAGGGGTAGGCAGCAGGAGTAGATACCGGGCCCTGTTCATGCAATGCATCTACAATTAGTAAATTGGTGCGTCCAGATTCCGCATATGGCGCGCCCGAGTACTCAGTTTTGACATCGGAACGCACAGCCATAATGTCATAACGACGCAGCCACAATGACCAAAATCCCAATTTAATACCTACTTAGAGGCGAGCCTTTTGCCATTTCAATGGGCATTGACATAAAAAACAGTATTTCAATCTTAAAGTTTATCATTATTAATACCTATTATCTTTGCTTGAACTTAATTATTAATTACAAAGTTCCAAATTCAGTTACTTAAACACACAACCATGCAGAAATAACATATCCACAATGTTCAATAGCATATTTAAATACGTATTTACAATGTTCTACCGACGACGAAAAGTCAGGTGCAATAGCGATGATGACATTGACCCAGTGTGAATGTACTGTATGCGTCATCACAGCGTCTCGCAACACAAAACCTCAACCCAATTGCTCGAATACAAAGCAGGCTTGGAACGCGTAACCTCAACTCGCCCAGTATCAAGATAGCATGCTAGGCGGACAACAAACTGATAAGTGCGACCTTATCGGAGCGTGTTTATATAACACAATTGTTATTGAATTAAAAACCCATTAGTAATACAATTAAAGTACTTTTTGGTTTAAATCGAGGGTTACAGATCAGATCACCATGTGTTCAGCTTGTTTTGTTTGGGTAAATGACGAAAAGGATACATTATGTATGGCGTAATGACTCGTATGTATGGCAAGGCGTATGTATGTATGGTGTAATTTGGCGTAGTTATAATAGGCTTCAGGAACAGCCTTTAAGGTTGTAATCTTACAAACATATCGAATTAATCATTAACAGAATTCAATCCAATGACATGGTCACAATCTCTATCAAATGCTTCCGGTCCACAGGCTACCTATTGCCTCATTGTTATTTACTTTTCCAACCCAGAGTAGTATGGCAGTGTCTAAAAAGAATGCCCTTGATGCCCAGAACGATGTGCAAACTTTCTCTTGTACTTGCAGCAAAATGCTGGGTTCTAGTAGTTTCAGATGAATCGTTCCTGTTTGAAGGAATCATTGCAGTGATCACAAACAAATTCTCATGTTTGAACGTGTTCAGGCAGTCCTTATGAAGAACGCTCTGAGCAATTTTTTTTCTTACAATGTTCTGTCTTATTGGCTTATTTTTTTTGGCATAATAATAGTGAAGATTAAACTCACCTCTCAGAGATTGCTTATCTGGTTTCTTAAGGTCGTCTTCATCAAGTAGCTGGTTGTCATCAATGATGTCCTCATCATTGCCACCCGCCCATGCGTCTTCCACAGTGTCATCTAATTTCCATACTGCTGGCTTTGTGCTCAATTTAAGGGATGCTTTAGAACCAACCTACGATGAAATATTCTCATTTAATAACAAGAAACGTAGACTTGGTAATCATCTGTTTTACAGCTAAAAAAGTTTAAAATACAATCGAAATTGTCCCCTTACCTCAAACTTGGGTTTTTCAGCCAAATATAAATTATCAGCAGATTTCACAACATTGACAAACCCATTAATTTTAAGTGTGCCACATAAATCAGTATCATCTTTCAAAATTAGTCTACCACTGGGCTTTAGTAGCTTCACAATAACGGCTAAGAGATGGTCTGTATGTTTCACTGTGTGTGGAGAGAGCCAGCTTGAGATTATAGCATCATACGATGAGTGTGGCCTGGATGCTAGAACATTATAAAAGATACATGAAAATTAATGCCTGTTCAAAATTAGCTACATAACTATGACATTTGTTGGTCATTGTATTGGTCCCAGTTAAGAATGAATCGAAACGCGCTGGGTATGTTTGACAAAAGAAATATAAAACATTCATAAGCAAGTCATGTTCTGGCATTGTGTTGTTCTAACTCGGTCAATTAAATAAAATTATTAGGCCTATTTTGAAATGAAAGTATGATATATTTTAGTAAATATTGTATGCACTTACATTCTGTAATCATTTCAGAGTTTTCCAGAGCGACTGTTCCATCCAGTACTACACCTTTAATTTCATTCACTAAATTACTAATGCTAGTTTGATCATCGTTGTTCCAAATTATCAATACGTTATCACCATTCTTTAGTGTTTCCATTTTGTGTGTAAATAGTTTATTGAAAATTAATATATTTTTATTTATTGTTGATAATACTAAAGACGTCCACTCCTCCCTTATATCAGACACAAAATAATTTAAAAAAAAAAATCACCAGGGCTACCAGCAGCGCCACCTTATTTTATACACCCAGGTCCCTGAAATTATACAAAATCAAACGTTATTTTGTAAGAGCGAGTGTGGAAGATAGAAACTTTTTTTGAAGTGAAAACTTCTTTAGCGACGTTGTGCACTTTTCTTGGGATGGGTAAAAAATGTTGAACTCGCGTCAGGACACGTGACCTGATCGAGAATTCGTAAGACGGGATGGGAAAAAATGTTAAACTCGCGTAAATGGTGGTTTTTCAAGGTGGTAGAGCCAAGCTGTAGCCAATTGACTGCACCTCATAAACGGGCTGGCTCGACCGGGGTAGTACCACCCTCTCACAGAAGATCGGTGTAAAGCAGCTATTACAGCTGCGTTTCGTACGATGAGTGAGAGAGCCGTAAGCCCACCCCCCCTCCCCCTCCCTCCATCCCACTCCCCTTCAGGTCGGCAATGTGCGAGCAATACCTTTCGTATTGTAAGCATCTATAGGCTACGGTAACTGCTTAACATCAGGCGGGCCGTACGCTTTTTTGCGACCGCAGTCCTATAAAAAAAAAAAAAAAAAAATTATAGTACTTTTATATTGATAAATAAAGCAATTCGTGCGAAATTATTCCCTAAGCATTCCTAAATATTTAAAAATGCACGTTAATGTTCAAATTTTCACGTCTGCCGGTACTCCCGGAGTGCAACCCGTTGTTTTTTTTTCTAATTGCCTCTTTAGGTGGGAACTGGCCGTTAGTACGGAGCGTAATGTAACATGTTACAACAAAAAAAACAAACCGACTTCAAAAAAACCTGGTGTACTAAAAAGCCTGAAATAATATTTCTATTACCACCTCTGCCTACCCCTCCGGGAAAACCAGACGTGATGGTGTGTTATCGAGTATTTGGGGTCGGTGCCAATCTATCTTCTTAATTTTATAGTAGTTAGACTTGGCATACCAAGATTGGCACCGACTCCAATCCAACTCGATAACACACCATCACGTCTGGTTTTCCCGGAGGGGTAGGCAGAGGTGGTAATAGAAATATTATTTCAGGCTTTTTAGTACACCAGGTTTTTTTGAAGTCGGTTTGTTTTTTTTTATAAAAATAATTTTATTTCACGATTTTTAGTGGTGCCATACCAATGAACATTTTGGCATATTGAACCGTATGAAGTAAACCCAACAAAAGGTAACTGCTGTAAATCGTTGAAGAGTTCCCTCGACTGTCTATGGTCTCCATCATCAGACCTGTAATGGCACTTATAAACGATATGGGTGCAAAGCTCTCATCTATAGAAATGAATTAAGTCCAAACACAAGGTAGCTACTGTAAAACGTTGAGGAGTTCCCTTGACTGTCCTTCGTCTTCATCATCAGACCCCTAATGACAGTCACAACCCATCTAGGTGTAAAGTTCTCATCAATACAAATTAATCAAGCCCAAACACCAGGTAATTGCTGTAAATCGTTGAGGAGTTCCCTCGACTGTCTTTCGGCTCCATCATCAGATCGACTCCAGACCTTCATAAAATAGTAGTGCTTTAAAATACTTAATGAAAAAAATTACAAACGCACTAGTCACCCCTACGATTTTCGAAGGTTCCCCTCGATTTCTCTGGGATGCCATCATCAGATCCTGGTTTCCTTATCATGGTACCACCGCTGGAATATCTCCTTTCCAACAAAAAAAGAATCATCAAAATCGGTTCATAAACGACGAAGTTATCCGCGAACACACATTTAAAAAAAAAAAATATACGGTCGAATTGAGAAACCTCCTCCTTTTTTTTTGAAGTCGGTTTAAAAAGCAAGCATTCGTGCAGTCTTCAGTACGTGGAAACAAGCGTGTTCGTGAACACGCGAGAAACAAGAATTATTTCAGACAAATTTTCATACGCTCCCATAATTATCATATGGTCTGGCAACATTGGTTGGATCGATTGAAAATCATGACAGGGACTGCGAGTCTGCGACCGTCTTTGGTGCGTTCCATTCACTGTTAATTTTGTTAATTTCGTTATTTTCGATCACAAATCTCGTTCCACTCGCACCAACTTGTACTGAAAGTGATCATTATTATCGTTTTTAGCACTTTTTTGTGGACGAAAATAGCAAAAATTACGGTGAATGGAACGCAGCATTGTACGACTGTCAATGGCCGTTTTTCGATTACACGGCACGGCACCGGCGACTAAAGATGTGATAAACGGCTTTATATTAAAAACACGTTACGCTTGTGCTTGTTTTTAATAGTCGTTGTAAAAGTGCTTTTCTGCTTTTCTGCTTTTTTAAATTAAACAAAAATACGTCCGTCAATAAACGGACAACAAAAGCAAAATGCTTACTAAACATAAGTTCAAGCAAAAAGCCAAAAACTTACGCGCTGAAAAATTGATAGTGAGTCTTATGTGCATGGAAATATGGTTTTTAATCTAATATAATGTATTATAAATTATTGCTTTTTATGGGTAAATAAATAAGGTTAAATTTAATTATATATTGATTTGAACTGTATTGTCCATGGATGTATTAACTCGGGATGCGCATCGCATGATCTTCCCCTCTAGCTTTTTTTTATAGGTACTAGACCAAAAATCTCTGACACGTATATAAAAACTGTTTTCGAAATCGATTTGATCAGAGTAAGTATCGTTTTCGCGGTGTAAGGTGCTCCGTGAAAAATGCCGAATTGTCCCATTAAACATGTGCAAAGAAATTACAAAAAATAGTAATATACAAAAAGATGGGGTAACATTTCATATGTAAGTATTTTTGATGTAATTAATGCAATTTTTCTATTAAATTCATTAAAATATTAAATGTCATAAGAATCGAAAACATTATCGATACAATTAATCGAGTACGAATTAATCGAATAGTCTACTGTGACCATAGACGAATCTTTTCTACCCTGGCAACTGTATTTTTTATTTGTCAAATAATTGTCAAGTATTTAAACTTTGTAAACAAACGGATAAATACTGAATTACGCGGTGATAAACCAGTCGCAGGACGTTAAAAACGATTTACAATGAATAAATCATTAGTAATTCAACAAGAGAGGTGATTCACAAAGTTTACAGGCGGTGTCTCGCGGAATTTGAGGTGCAAAATATTTTGTCAGAACTCGACCATGTTTACCAAAGAACCGCTGATATTATAGGTATATAAGCAGTTTATTTTACAGTTTTTAAGTTAAATAATGTGTTTATTGTATACAAAGGCAGGCTCAAAGCTTCAGTTTACAGGTTTTTCAGTAAATATACATTGATCGCTTAGAGGTACATTCGATTGAACACACTTGATACTTGGTATTATTTTTATGTGTTGCTTTCATCTCGACCAATACATAAACTAAGGTTGCTTTATTTTTCTATGTTTGCTTGTCAGTTAACATCGTTACTTAATTACTAAATAAACAAATAATCTTAAAGCATTAAAGAAATTATCTTTTATTGAATTATTTTATTTTTCAGGTACCGTTAGAAGAATAGTCGAAAATTGCTCTTTACGATGACATTAATCGATTAATAATAAATCTTCAAGATGACAGCAATGCTGTGGAGACTGATGATGATGAGTTGATGAGGCAGCGGCAGGCCCACGCCAATATATGGATTTATCAGGAGTGGAATATTTAGACCAAGATTAAAAGAAAAAAATAATTAAAAAACGCAGTAGCTATGATATGTTTGTTTTATTTTCCTAAAATACAAAAAAAAATAACTAACTCATGTTGAAACAAAAACACCCACTATCGAAACAATTCAGATAAATACGATCTCGATATATTCTTGATCTTGATAAACGGAATCGAACCTGACACTGCTCCGGGTCCATATGACCCAGAAGCAGGCAGCGTCTGCTACTGAGGCGATGAATCACATATGGCATAAATATATGTATAACAAATATTATCTTATTGACCAACATCAAAGAAAACTTAAAAGTGCTTGCGCTTGCATTATGAATAATAAATAATATGGAAAATAATAAATCAAGTATCAAAATTATTCAGTCGTATTAGTGAATGTTGCAAGAATAATTTTTTACTATAAACTTTTTGATTTGAACAGTGTTGTAGTAGTGTTTATTTATGATTGCAGACCGGTATCGATAAAAATATAATATATATAGTGTATAATAAACCTTGGGAGAGGCCTATGTCCAACAGTGGACGTCTTTTGGCTGAAATGATGATGATGATGACATTAGTATAATAATACCTATTACGTTTATACGTACCTACCTAACAAAAGATATCAGCCAGGCCAGTGGCAGCAGATGGCGCTGGTCGAGTGGGAGTGGGGGGGGATGAAACAGCTTATTTGGGAACATTAGGTACTTATTTTTTAGATAATCTCATTTTCAAGGAACTGAATTGGGATGTACCCGGAATCATCTTGTTTCCGTTGAATATTTACGCCTCGTGAGTTACTCATTATTTCTTGTTCAGCTGTTTCAGTAGAGATAATTCAGTATAATTCAGTAGATTATAATGACAGCTATAAATGTAATAATGAGTATATGAAACTATCGATATAGCTAATTAGAAATATCGATAGTGGTATTCACCCTATTACACCGATGGTCCTACGGTAGTAAAATTTTGTATGTTGACGTATTAGATCTTTTAGTGTGCGTAAAATATACTAGTGTTGCACATTTCTTTACGTGTGCGTTTATAATGACACAAAATGTTTTGAGTAAGTGTGCGTCAATTTTAATGTAGTGGTTACCTCCCCTCCCCCAAGAATTGACAGAACATTTTGTTCGTTGAATTATGCGTGTTGCGAGTCCATTTTGTTACTTTGTTCAAGGTATTGTCATACAAATAAGGTTACTTTTTGTAATTTTTTGGAATTTCTTTCTCTTTCTTGCCGTCATTGCTTAAAAGCAACACGCTTAAAATTGTAAGCGCGCTTAGGCGCTTACTAAAAAAAGCGAACTTTTCAAACGGCTTTTCGTTTAAGCACCCACTTCTACCGGCGACGGCACATTGACAGCTATTTGCGGGGTTTTCATTGGTCAGTAACCAATGACAACGGGTCACTGACCAATGAAAAAGCTGCCGCCATGCCGTCGCCGGTGCCATGCCGTGTAATCGAAAAACGGCCATTCAATCAATTTGACAGTTGTCTGTTTTTTTTTTTTTTTTTTTTTTTTTATTATTAGTTTTACGGCCCCTGGGAACTAGCCCTTTGGAGCCTAACATCAGCATACATATTACATTTTTTCTTAATTCTACCTTATAACTACCTTAAATCTACCTTATAACTACCTTATTTCTACCCCCCCAAACCCTATCAGTAAAGTGGCGGATACTTTACTGACAAATTACTAGACTTCTTGGGAGAAGCCGAAAATCATGTTTCATCACTTTTGTTCCAATTGCCTACACTCACGCACATTTATGACCATACAATGGTTAATATTCCACCAATATTACACATTATAATACACGAAAACACAAGTTTTGGAAATTAAAACAAAAATCACAACATGACTTTTCCACTTCCCGCCAAAAAGCTTCACAGTTGTCTGCATTTTTTTTTTTTATAAGATTAGTTTTACGGCCCTTGGGAACTAGCCTTTTGGAGCCTAACATCAGTATACTTTTATTAAATTTTTTTCTTAATTCTACCTTATAACTACCTTAAATCTACCTTATAACTACCTTATTTCTACCCCCCCCCAAACATTATCAGTAAAGTGGCGGATACTTTACTGACAAATTACTAGACTTCTTGTGAGAAGCCGAAAATCATGTTTCATCACTTTTGTTCCAATTGCCCACACTCACGCACATTTATGACCATATAATGGTTAATATTCCACCAATATTACACACTATAATACACGAAAACACAAGTTTTGGAAATTAAAACAAAAATGACAACATGACTTTTCCACTTCCCGCCAAAAAGCCCCAGTTGTCTGCCTGTCTATAAGTTTGCCAGCGTGACCACTTTTAGTAGTTTCCTACTTTTTTTTTTAGATCTTGGAAGAATTCGTTTTCTTCTGATCTCCTTGATCCTTGAGCATTTTCTTTAGGCAGGTACAGTAAATAGGTAGTGGGTTGTGAATAAACTCCATCCATTTCTTTATTTTAATGAAAAAATATTCTTATTGCTTTATTTGTATGGTCCATTTTAAATAAAATAAAATTTATTAACATAAAAAAGATACACGTATTAGAATGTATAGCAAAGAATTTTAAAACTCATTATTTTCTATGAGATAACACCTAACAGTACTTTATCTATAAACAGTTAACTATAGATTTCACATAATAACCTTATTATGACAATTTGACATAACTTTAAGTTTTCGGATTTTCTAAAGTCGGACCTGGCAACCCTCTTAACCCTGCCATTTTGACGGCTTTTTGGCGGGAAGTGGAAAAGTCATGTTGTCATTTTTGTTTTAATTTCCAAAACTTGTGTTTTCGTGTATTATAGTGTGTAATATTGGTGGAATATTAACCATTATATGGTCATAAATGTGCGTGAGTGTGGGCAATTGGAACAAAAGTGATGAAACATGATTTTCGGCTTCTCCCAAGAAGTCTAGTAATTTGTCAGTAAAGTATCCACCACTTTACTGATAGGGTTTGGGGGGTAGAAATAAGGTAGTTATAAGGTAGATTTAAGAAAAAAATGTAATAAATGTATACTGATGTTAGGCTCCAAAGGGCTAGTTCCCAGGGGCCGTAAACTAATTTTATATAAAAAAAAAAATATATGCCATTTTGACAGGATTAGCTTCTTGTTTTAGCCTCTGGCATAGTGTTGCAAAAGGCTCGAGTTCTTTTAGCCCTCTCAAAGAGGCTCGAGCTTTTCTATGGGGCTCGTCGAAGAAAAACGACTCCGAATATTTCAAGGCTAAAAAAGGACTCGAGTTTTAAATAAACCTCGAGCCCTTTTTGGGCTCGGAGTTCTTTTAGAGCTCCGTTGTTGTGAGCTTTCTAAGTCTTCGCAAGTATAAGAAGGAGTCGCCTTATAGCTGACTATTCCTGGCTAGTCTATTGTATTCCTGACTATTCTTGACTATTCTTGACTATTCTTGACTATTCTTGACTATTCTTGACTATTCTTGACTATTCTTGACTATTCTTGACTATTCTTGACTATTCTTGACTATTCTTGACTATTCTTGACTATTCTTGACTATTCTTGACTATTCTTGACTATTCTTGACTATTCTTGACTATTCTTGACTATTCTTGACTATTCTTGACTATTCTTGACTATTCTTGACTATTCTTGACTATTCTTGACTATTCTTGACTATTCTTGACTATTCTTGACTATTCTGACTATTCTCGACTATTCTTGACTATTTTTGGCCATTGTTGACTATTTTTGCCATATTTTGACTATTATTACAATTTTTGACAATTATTGACAATTTTTGGCTATTTTTGCCAATTTTTGGCTATTTTTGCCAATTTTTCACTATTTTGGACCATTGTTGACTATTTAAGGCCATTGTTGACATTTTTTGAAATCTTTTACAATTTTTGGAGATTTTTGACAATTTTTGACCATTGTTGACAATTTTTGCCCATTGTTGACTATTTTTGATGATTTTTGACAATTTTAGCCATTGTTGACTATTTTGGACCATTGTTGACTATTTTTAGCCATCGTAGACTATTTTTAAAATAGTCAACAGTGTTCAAAAATAGTCAACAATGGTCCAAAATAGTCAAAAATAATCAATTTTTTGTAAAAAAAAAATGTCTAAATATTGACAAAAATCGTCAAAAATAGTAGAAAATAGTCAACAAATTTCAAAAACAGTCAACATTGGTCAAAAATAGTCAACAATGGTCAAAAATAGTTAAAAAATTGTCAAAAATCTTCAAAATACGTCAAAAATAGTCAACAATGGCCAAATATTGACAAAAATCGTCAAAATATTCAACACTGGCCAAAAATATTCAAAAATTGACAAAAATCGTCAAAATATTCAACAATAGCCAACAATTGTGAACAATGGTCAAAAATAGTCAAAAATTGATGTGAATTGTAAAAAATTTCAAAAATTATCAACGATGGTCAAGAGAAGTCGAAATAGTCAACAATGGCTAAAAATAGTCAAAAATAATCAAAAATTGTGAAAAATATGCAAAAATTGTCAAAAAATTTCAAAAATATTCAAAAAAAAAAATTTTTTTTTCAAAAATTGTCAACAATGGTCAAGAATAGTCGAAATAGTCATCAATAGTCAAAAATAGTCATAAATAGTCAAAAATTTTCAGAAATAGTCAAAAATAGTCAAAAATAATCAAAAATTGACAAAAAATGTCCACATCGCCAAAAATAGTCAAAACTTGACAAAAATCGTTAAGAAATCATCAAAAATAGTTAACAATGGCCAAACATAGTCAACAATAGTCAACAATGGTCAAAAATAATCAAAAATTGTCAAACATAGTCAACAATAGCCAAAAATAGTCAACAATGGTCAAAAATAGTCAATAATTGTCGAAAATTGTCGAAAATAGTCAACAATGGTGAAAAGTAGTCAACAATGGCTAAAAATAGTTAACAATGGTCCAAAATAGCCAAAAATGGTTAAAAATAGTCAACAATGGGCCAAAATAGTCAACAATGGTCAAGAATAGTCAACAATGGCTAAAAATAGTCAACAATGGTCAACAATAGTCAAAATGGACAACAATAATCAACAAATCTAAAATAGTTAACAATGGCCAAAAAAAGTCAATAATGGTCAAAATAGTCAAGAATTGTCAAAATAGACAAGAATGGTCAATAGTGGTCAACAATAGTTGAGAATAGTCGTGCATATTCAACTAAAGTCAAGAATGGTTACAAAGGGCTAAAATAAAAAAGGGCTCCAAGCCTTTTTAGAAAGAGCTTCGAAATAAAGGCTTTATTTCCGAGAGCCTCCTCTTCGCCTCGAACACTCGGGTTTGAATTAGTTCTTTAGCCTTCGAGGTTACTTAAAAAGGCTCGAGCCCTAAAAATGAGGCTAAAAAACTAGTCTTTTGCAACCTTAGACCATCTAACTAGGGACCCGGTACGCGCATAATTCAACGAACAAAATGTTCTGTCAATTCTTGGGGGAGGGGAGGTAACCACTACATTAAAATTGACGCACACTTACTCAAAACATTTTGTGTCATTATAAACGCACACGTAAAGAAATGTGCAACACTAGTATATTTTACGCACACTAAAAGATCTAATACGTCAACATACAAAATTTTACTACCGTAGGACCATCGGTGTAATAGGGTGAATACCACTATCGATATTTCTAATTAGCTATATCGATAGTTTCATATACTCATTATTACATTTATAGCTGTCATTATAATCTACTGAATTATCTCTAGTGAAACAGCTGAACAAGAAATAATGAGTAACTCACGAGGCGTAAATATTCAACGGAAACAAGATGATTCCGGGTACATCCCAATTCAGTTCCTTGGAAATGAGATTATCTAAAAAATAAGTACCTAATGTTCCCAAATAAGCTGTTTCATCCCCCCCCACTCCCACTCGACCAGCGCCATCTGCTGCCACTGGCCTGGCTGATATCTTTTGTTAGGTAGGTACGTATAAACGTAATAGGTATTATTATACTAATGTCATCATCATCATCATTTCAGCCAAAAGACGTCCACTGTTGGACATAGGCCTCTCCCAAGGTTTATTATACACTATATATATTATATTTTTATCGATACCGGTCTGCAATCATAAATAAACACTACTACAACACTGTTCAAATCAAAAAGTATATATGTCGAGATTAATTCTTGCAACATTGACTAATACGACTGAATAATTTTGATACTTGATTTATTATTTTCCATATTATTTATTATTCATAATGCAAGCGCAAGCACTTTTAAGTTTTCTTTGATGTTGGTCAATAAGATAATATTTGTTATACATATATTTATGCCATATGTGATTCATCGCCTCTGTAGCAGACGCTGCCTGCTTCTGGGTCATATGGACCCGGAGCAGTGTCAGGTTCGATTCCGTTTATCAAGATCAAGAATTTATCGAGATCGTATTTATCTGAATTGTTTCGATAGTGGGTGTTTTTGTTTCAACATGAGTTAGTTATTTTTTTTGTATTTTAGGAAAATAAAACAAACATATCATAGCTACTGCGTTTTTTAATTATTTTTTTATTTTAATCTTGGTCTAAATATTCCACTCCTGATAAATCCATATATTGGCGTGGGCCTGCCGCTGCCACATCAACTCATCATCATCAGTCTCCACAGCATTGCTGTCATCTTGAAGATTTATTATTAATCGATTAATGTCATCGTAAAGAGCAATTTTCGACTATTCTTACCTGAAAAATAAAATAATTCAATAAAAGATAATTTCTTTAATGCTTTAAGATTATTTGTTTATTTAGTAATTAAGTAACGATGTTAACTGACAAGCAAACATAGAAAAATAAAGCAACCTTAGTTTATGTATTGGTCGAGATGAAAGCAACACATAAAAATAATGCGCAAGTATCAAGTGTATTCAATCGAATGTACCTCTAAGCGATCAATGTATATTTACTGAAAAACCTGTAAACTGAAGCTTTGAGCCTGCCTTTGTATACAATAAACACATTATTTAACTTAAAAACTGTAAAATAAACTGCTTATATACCTATAATATCAGCGGTTCTTTGGTAAACATGGTCGAGTTCTGACAAAATATTTTGCACCTCAAATTCCGCGAGACACCGCCTGTAAACTTTGTGAATCACCTCTCTTGTTGAATTACTAATGATTTATTCATTGTAAATCGTTTTTAACGTTCTGCGACTGGTTTATCACCGCGTAATTCAGTATTTATCCGTTTGTTTACAAAGTTCAAATACTTGACAATTATTTGACAAATAAAAAATACAGTTGCCAGGGTAGAAAAGATTCGTCTATGGTCACAGTAGACTATTCGATTAATTCGTACTCGATTAATTGTATCGATCATGTTTTCGATTCTTATGACATTTAATATTTTAATGAATTTAATAGAAAAATTGCATTAATTACATCAAAAATACTTACATATGAAATGTTACCCCATCTTTTTGTATATTACTATTTTTTGTAATTTCTTTGCACACGTTTAATGGGACAATTCGGCATTTTTCACGGAGCACCTTACACCGCGAAAACGATACTTACTCTGATCAAATCGATTTCGAAAACAGTTTTTATATACGTGTCAGAGATTGTTGGTCCTGTACCTATAGAAAAAAGCTAGAGGGGAAGATCATGCGAAGCGCATCCTGAGCTAATACATCCATGTTTGCAACACAACTCTGGCATGATCTGTTGACGTTTTATTGCTCCTAAAGCTTATAGGTATTTCAGTATTCTTGTTACAAGAAAATGAAGAAAATAATGCTTATTCCAATGATAAATTTGAATGTGACAAAAATATAGCATATAATATATGCGTATTTTTACTTTTCTTGGTAAAATACACCAATAAATAAAGTTGGCAAGATTTTGGCATTTTTCACTACAGACTTTGGCAGGATTGGCAGGTTTTTAAGCCAAAGTATGGCAGGATCTGTAATTCAAAGATGGTCACACTGTTAGATTGGTTCATATTTAGGCTTTTTGGCGGGAAGTGGAAAAGTCATGTTGTCATTTTTGTTTTAATTTCCAAAACTTGTGTTTTCGTGTATTATTATAGTGTGTAATATTGGTGGAATATTAACCATTATATGGTCATAAATGTGCGTGAGTGTGGGCAATTGGAACAAAAGTGATGAAGCATGATTTTCGGCTTCTCACAAGAAGTCTAGTAATTTGTCAGTAAAGTATCCGCCACTTTACTGATAGGGTTTGGGGGGGTAGAAATAAGGTAGTTATAAGGTAGATTTAAGGTAGTTATAAGGTAGAATTAAGAAAAAAATGTAATAAAAGTATACTGATGTTAGGCTCCAAAGGGCTAGTTCCCAGGGGCCGTAAAACTAATCTTTAAAAAAAAAAAAAAAGGTTCATATTTAGGGCTTTTTGGCGGGAAGTGGAAAAGTCATGTTGTCTTTTTTGTTTTAATTTCCAAAACTTGTGTTTTCGTGTATTATAGTGTGTAATATTGGTGGAATATTAACCATTATATGGTCATAAATGTGCGTGAGTGTGGGCAATTGGAACAAAAGTGTTGAAACATGATTTTCAGCTTCTCACAAGAAGTCTAGTAATTTGTCAGTAAAGTATCCGCCACTTTACTGATAGGGTTTGGGGGGGTAGAAATAAGGTAGTTATAAGGTAGATTTAAGGTAGTTATAAGGTAGAATTAAGAAAAAAATGTAATAAAAGTATACTGATGTTAGGCTCCAAAGGGCTAGTTCCCAGGGGCCGTAAAACTAATCTTATAAAAAAAAAATAGGTTCATATTTATTTTTGGAGGTTATGTTTATATGTTTTGTTTGTTTATATTAATCTCATACCTACACTTAATTAATAATTACTGAATTAACTATCACACACAACAATGTTTTATGAAGCATTCTTAGCTGGTATATGGGCTTCTATCGGAAGTACTTTAGGCAAATTATCAGGAACTGAAAAAGTTGTTGTGAGTATTTTATTGACTCTAATATCCATTTACATAAATTATATCGGACGGTTAATCGACTTTATGTTGCTTCTATCCTTATTCCTACCTACTACCTTGACCTTTTGATAACTCAGCAAGATACCTATAGAAGACGGAAAAGTTATTTCTTGATGTAAATATAATATTTCTGAATAAGATATTTACATGGGTACCTACTTTACTTACCTACCTAAATGATCAAAGAGCCAGCGGGAAATATGGAACAGCCGAAAATATGCGTCACTCCATACAACCTACCATCAACAACAAGCATAGTCCTTATCGACCATCACACGCTCGCCAAACGCGACCAGTGCTTCGCCCCCCCGTCCCTCCAGTTCGAAGAATAAGTAACTTAAGTTGCTGGAGTCAGTAGCCCACCCTCCAATACACTAAATAGGTGCACCAAATCATTAATATGTGGACACCGCCCATAGAAGAAGAAGAACTTAAATTATTTTGCATTGGTAGGGTGACAGTTACGTGGTATGGGGTGGCTTGCTGGTGGCCATGGTGCTTGTGAATACATGGGGCTGCAGACACTACCTGCGGTCCCTAGACGCTGCTAGTAATTCTGTGGCACCCACCGTTATATCTGCTGCATCCAGTTATGTGTTGTCTGTAAGTAAAACGAAGCCTATCAAAATAATTATTTTGATAAACAATCTGGGGGCTTACCACCACCTCTTATAGCAGTATAAGGGACATCATATTACAAAAAGTCACTGTAAGGTTAAAAAAATACTGCTATAAGAGGTGCTGGTATAGTGGCAGAATGTGATTTCCAATAACTTCCATCCTATACCATCACAGTATAGCTCGGTTTGAAAGAGATTGCATTTAGCTATAAACTTTTTTTATATTTAATTGCCACTCAATGCCACTACATCAGGCGCACGCCGCGCCCGAGCACTCAGTGACATCGGAATGCATAGACATAATGTCAAATAAAATGAGAGCTCACGCGAGGCACGTGAGGCATCTTCTTCTTCCTCGTTCCCTCGATTCTGAGGACCGCGACTATTGCGGATGCCCTTCCAAATGACCCGGTCGTATGCACTGTGTACCGCCTTATACAATAATAAATCTGGACGCACCAAATGTGTTCTACCTATTAACCTTGTTTGTTCACAGGGTGTGATAGGCAAGTTCGTGTTTGATGAAGCTTCCTCGGTGCGGTGGTGGGCGGGCGCGATGCTGATCTTGCTGGGGCTGGCGTTAGTCGCGCGCCCGCGGGACAAGAAGCTCAGGATATGATCGTAAGAGCAAACTAAATTAACTCTTGTTAATGGGAATAATGCAAGCACGTGTAAATATTTAGCTTAAGAGTTTATACAATATTGATATACATTTGTAGGTAATTATATTTTATTTAAGTTAAATCTAGTACAAATTATGCATTCCTCAAAAACTTTTTCTACATTAAATAAATATTTTTTAAAAGTGTTTATTATTTCTGAGAAATTATAAATTAGTTATGATTTTTCCCATGGTTTAGTAGTCAAACGATTCTTACAGTGAAATCTGTTATTCAAACACACGATCCTAATACAAACCTATTGTAATTATTCCTATTTTACTTAAATATGTCTTAATCATCGTATTTTACCTAATATTTTATTGTTATCATCACTATATATTATAAAACAAAGTCCTCCGCCGCGTCTGTCTGTGTCTGTTCGCGATAAACTCAAAAACTACTGCACCGATTTTCATGCTGTTTTCACCAATGGATAGAGTGGTTCTCGAGGAAAGTTTTTAGTATACAATTTGTCAAGTTTTTGTATACATTGACTAAAATATAATGATATTTGTTGGAGGTGTCGGAAAAAAATAAGCCGTCTGAGAGCTTTCAACGAAAACGCAGCCGAAACCCTTGAAATATAATAAAATGATGTATGGTGGAATTGTGTATCTTATATACGTCTATAGAAAAGTCCGCGATGGCATATGTCTATCTCTTAAGGATAACATACTATATCCATTTTAATACTTTAAAAAATGGGCAATTATAAATCGGTAATTGGAAAGCTATTTACACAAATCGATAGCCGACATCCACGCGGGCGAACCCGCGGGCATCAGCTAGTACAGTAATAAATTAGGTAATTAATCAACGGCGCTCTTAGATTAAAACAACGTAAATGTATCACCACGGCGTGCGTTGCATGCTGCATGTAACGGGTTAACTACTTTGTTAGACCTTTTTTATCGATACTATTTTAATTTATTGTTTGCCAAATGTATTCCGGTCCTATTTAAGGCAGCGCGCGCGCGTACAGCATGCTGTACCAAACACCTGCATTAACCCCCCCGTCGCGAGTTGAAGGGATTTATTTTCGCAATCCAATAATTGGTCTGTATTTATTTGAAGTTAAAATAAATATCAGGAACGTATAATATTGCAGAATTAAACGGGGGTGATGACATATTTATTTTCCGCTAATAGTTTTTAAATCTAACCGAAAATAACTGGATCGAACCCATACCGTAGAATGGTAGAATGTAGCGCATTTAAGGTAGGGTTCCCGTGGGGTTCCCTTTAAATTTTCTGCTAGGAACCGAAATAATGTTATATCGATATGATGAAATCGACACCCGAACGTCTCTCCCGGGTTTTATAGACGCAGTGACGCCTCGCCAGCGAGGCAGACGGGACGGCCGGCGTCGGCGGCGGCAGTACCGCGCCGAGGGCCGACTACATCGGACGGGCCTGTTCGCAACATAAAACCATCGCATACCCATACACATTCACTCCAAAGAAACACGATCGATATCACAGCCCAGGCAAAACCCAAACGTCTACCAACGTTCGAATTAAATCCAGTGCTGAGCCAGATTACCATGTTATCCATTTTTATGTAACCGATTTTTGATGGCAACATCGATAACGCATGGCGCACCGGCGTCAACAATGTAGTCATAGTGACGCGCTCGTGTTGACAATTTGACAGTCAAATGTTATTAAAATTCGGTTGATTTTGAAATAAAATCATGTTTAAATGTGTGTTACATATTGATAAGATGACGACAATAAGTTTACGGGTTTGATATATTCAGCAATAAGGCGAAATGGGGAATGGAATGAATAAGGTGAGTTTTAATTTTAACAAAAGTAACTATTATGACAGCATTAGGGGGTTAAAACAAGCGTCGTTAGTTATAGTTACGTAACAATAACGTAGCGTTTCGTAGCCACAGTCCGTAGCTCGTAGCACACTATAGCCCGCGTAGCGCTTGTACCGCGATTAAACATTTCGTAAATAATGCTCGTTTCTTTATCCACAGAAGAATATATGAATGTCGGTAAAGTACATTTTATTTTTGTTGATTATGCTACTACTATGCTACTACTTTACTCCTACATATAGATATCGGCGGCCGAACCCTTTTATATTCTTGCATTATATGTAAAGTATAATACCTACCGTTAACATATCAATCAATCAACCAAAGTAAATTTTGACCAATTGAGCATTTTAAAAATCTATTATAAGTACTGTATATGGTAGGTACTTAGGTACTGTTTAAATGTGTAAAGGTACTTTGACGGTACGCATTTATTTAATCATAAAACCACCAGTTTTTATAGTGCTCGCGACTGCACAAAAATAAAATGCCCTCTCCCTCGCTACATTACCATAATTTCTAAGGGCGGCCGTAAAAATAAGGTTAAAGAAATGTATTTTATCATAAGTAAAAGAACTTATTTATGGCTGTCAGGTTTTTATTCCCACGCTCTTTGTTAGCTATAGTAGTATAAATATTTTTGTATCCGAGTATATATTATTAGCCTTTAACTACTCCTTTGTTGGGAAATAAAGACGTGATGATACCCGACACAGTCAAACATCTCAAACTAGATATGTACTGATATTGCAGAATTCGCAAGTAAGCACTCCAAACGCTCAGTACTAGATGACTTGTATTTTATAAGTGATTGTTTTAAATTTCCCCTATAACGCCTAATTTTCCCGAGAGGAAGTTTAGAGTTTATTTTAAAAGAAATTTGATACCTACTTAAGAGCTTATCCCTTATGTTGCATTTTTTATCAATAGTTATTCTCACTACACCAGTTAGGTCAAGGTTTTCCCCAAGGAATTATTGCTGGGTGGGGTTGCGAACATCTGCTGTATGTATTTATGGGCATTAAAAATAACAATAAAGTATTTAGTACTTACCTACATTTTAATTCACATAGTTATAAAAGCAGGTACGTACTACATATTATGTTTGCGAACACAGTCATAAATCGACTAGAAAACGTAATTTGTAACTCTTGTAAAACAACCAGACAGAAACTAAGACTACTTAATGAGGAAGTAACATATTACAAAGTAAAATGTGGATGATGTGGATGGAGTATTATTATTGGCTCTAGCGTGTGAATGATGTTCTAGAATGAGAAGGGAAAGGACCAAAGATTAGTGTCCGACCGAAGATTCGGTTTCGGTTTCGGTTTCGGCCAGTTTCGGCTCAAAAATCTAGTTTCGGCACCAGTTTCGGTTTCGGCTGAAAACCCACCGAACCTTTCGGCCGCGCCGAAACTCTGCGTTCGTGAATTATCGCGCGGCACTCGGTTGATTTCGGGAGAGTTCGTGTCTCGCGTTGCATCCGCCATCGCGCATTGTCAGCTGTTAGATCGCCGGCCGGTACGGCGTGATTGTTTTGTGAGTTTAGTGTTATTTCTCGCTTTATTGGCCTTTATTAAGCAATGAAGTTCTTTCCGTTGAGTTATTCACTCGGATTTATGAATGTTGAGAATTAAGTATGTAAAAGAAAGAGGTTATATTATATTATATTTGATTCACACATTCACCATTTATATATTACTTATGTTACGGTACATTTGTTTTAGGTTATTGTTGTTGGATAAGGTTTCAAAGTACCCAAACAACTACCAGCTATGATTTAGCTGTGTGTGACCTTCAGCAGGGCTATTACGTATCTCAGTTGACAACTGGCGTCGGTTGTACACCGAACTTTGATGGTAAATTAGAAAGACATAACATTGGTTTTACGTATTTCGGTGAATGGATATCAAGGTACAGTGAGTTTAGGTTAGGTTAGCCCTGCAAGAAATACGTAATACCAATGTTATGTCATTCTAATTCACCATCAAAGTTCGGTGAACATCTGAAGCCAGTTGTCAACTGACATACGTAATATCCCCGCAGATACATCATTTTTATTGGTAAAATAATTTGCTGTTGTCCGTTTATTTTTAAGAATCGATCTGAACGTGACATACCTATCTACTTAAGTAGAAAATGAAAACGGGGATTTAATATATTACAATTACGATTGCCACCCTAAATTATAAAAAAAAAATGAAAATCCCACAAAAACCCTAAATAACCAACTGCAATTAAAATTTAAAATGATCTCAATTAATGTTAAATTTAGTCTTAAACATGTTGTGATTATAAACGCCATCGAAATACTCAATTAATGAGGTCCTTTTTTAAAATGTAAGTGTTGATTATTGTCAATTTTTTGTTCCAAGAAGTGTTAACATGATTGTTATAATTATAGTATTGTTAATAATAATATAATAATATTATTATTAATAATTATATTTTCACATACTTCAATTATTGTTTTTTATTTCATTTAACACATTCTAACATTTCTAACTGTCAATATAAGGGTACGAAATAAGCCAAATTTCATTAAACAAAAGATTTTTAACTTCTCTGAAAAAGGTTCGGTTTCGGTTTCGGTTTCGGCCGAACCTAAAACAGATGCCGAAGATTCGGTTTCGGTTTCGGTTTCGGCAGAAAATCCTGTTTCGGTCGGACACTACCAAAGATATTACCACTCAATATTCTATGAGACTCATTTACGGCTAATCTATCGCTAACGCCAAAAGCCGTGACAAATCTCGCTCTGTATCTTCGTTTGCTGTAAGAATTTGTTTATAATTTACCGATCATAAGAATATCTTCAGAAGATAAGTATTCTATTGTAGAAAACAAATGAACCTCGAGTAGGTACCTATCACCAGAGTTGGGCAAAATTTAATTGCGATTAATTAATTGCAAGTTGCAAGTGATGTCACAATTAACAATTCATTGTGATTTGTTCGCGATTGACAAACAAATCAAAATTAATTGTTAATTGTGACACCACATGCAATTAGTAATTAATTAATTGCAATTAAATTTTGCCCAACTCTGCCTATCACTTAATATTATGCTCATTCATTATGATCTCAATTCCATACAACTGTGTGCAGAATAGCGACTTCAACATTAATTTGAAGCTAATACTTCAACAAAATTTAATGTCCTTATTAACCTTAGGGTTCGAGTCTTTAGCCTAGGACGTTGAATCTTTGATGAGGGTTCCATTCAGACCGTAGATAGGCGGGTTTTGATACCGCGCCTCCGGGGACTTCGCGTGAAGTGAGGTTCAAAGCCACCATTTATATTATTCAATCTGTCGGTCAAGGGTATAAAAATAATTGTGGTAAACCCACGTTATGCCCAAAGCCGCAAGAAGATATTATAATATTTCTATCTATGTGTGCTATAATCTGGTACTTACGCTGCCTACTTACTATTATGTAAATGCCTCGAACAAACTAGAGATTGGGCAGGGGTGCACTATTGTACACTTATATTTCGCCTTTAGTATGAAGTCCCAATGCAATAATGTATCTATTGCATTGGGATATTATCATATCTATCGCGAGACACAATTGATTACCTATTGTATTAGGAATCACGGCATATCATCAGTTAACAGAACAACCATTATAGTATAACAATGCCTACTGGGGGCTTACCACAAGCTCTTATTGCGATTCAATTATAGGAACGTTTTAACGACGTTTTAATGACGTTTCTTATTGTCATGACAATAAGGTACGTCATTGCACAAAAAGTCGCTGAAACGTTAATACGTTCCTGTAATTGAATCGCAATAAGAGCTTGTGGTAAGCCCCTGATTTCCTCTGACAAGGACCTATATAGGAGGTTGGCATGAATGTTATTTGCACTCAGTAAGAAAGGTTTAAAGGGACATAAAGTAAAATGCCTACTGAAAAGCCTCGCTCGGGGGTAAATATAAGCCAAGAAGAAGCTTACACATTAATTTTAAAGACAATAATAACAGTAATTTTGCTTCCCCACAGGCAAGGCAAATACGTCGGGATCCGTAGATTGTTTGGCCAGGCGGTGCCTGCCTGTTCTAAGGGATGCCAATCTTACCTGTTTACACAAACGATGCCAAATTACATTCGGCACACGTGGGGTACGATCCCTAGAGGTATTCCATTGGTCGTTACATAAACGGCATTATGTTTCCACCACAAAGGATACATTCAAACTTTCCTTTCCACGTGTTACCAATAAGAATAATTTATCATAAGAGGCATAGGTACACGTAAGGAAATGTGTAAAGATCATAGGCGTGCGTTAGAAAAAGGGTGAATTTACTATGTGGGAAAGAAAATCTATACGTAAGAAGGACTCCTCTTAAATGAACTAGGTAGGTACTTTACTACTTACTATGCAGGGTGAAACGACAAACCGTAGATACCTACTGTTGCACCCTTTGTTTTTGATCGATATTCCTTCGTATCCATTGTTTTTCTTTTTTTTATCAAAAGATTACCCTACCACAGCAAAGCAGTTTTAGTATATTTGTAACACCAACTCTGCCTCTGCTGTGATTTATTTAATCTACCTAATAGTTTTATTTTAGAGGAATTTTAGGGTAGAAGCTTGCAAGTATAGGTACCCTGGTGGATGCCTTGAACCATTTCAAAAATAATCGTATGATCCAAACGATCTGCCCTAAAAGTTCTCTAAACCAAAATGTGTACCTAACGACAGTTTAATAGCGTTATTGTGACTAAGACCGTCTGGCTTGGCGTCTCAGGGGGGTTACTCCGAAATACGTACTCTTCGTTTCGATCCGAAACAACGAAGACAACGAACGAACGACAGTGACCCTACCACCAAAACACTTCGAATCCGTAATGTACGGATGGCTTTCCTTTCGGATCCATAGACAATCAATCGGATGAACCAGAGATGATCGTATGAACATGTGAATAAAAACGGTAACATTCAAAACATTTTAAAATATGATGTTTTCTTTAAAAAAACACGCACTACGATTGTGTAGTTGCTTTTGTTAAAACTATCATACAATTTATGCATTATATAATGTATTTTGGTGCAAATTCATATTTATTTTGTCATTCCACCTACTTAACAGAGTTTATGTGTTGTTACTCTGAATACTCTATTATATTTTTTCTGTAGATGAAAGCTGTCACTCGGAATGACTCGGAAGTTGGTTCTGTAAAATTTTATTCGTTTTCTTTATAATTCTTCAGACTATTATATCTTATAAAAGTTTCGTGCGCAACAATTTCAGTAAGTTTACTTTATTTATTCGTTTAAAGTAATCAACAAAAGTATCATGTACCTACATAACTAATGATTTCGGGTATTTATTTTTATGTTACAGCTCAATAATGACGACCACTAGCTTGCAATTGGAGGAATTATTAGAGTTCATGAGCACGCATAGGGATGTAGCGCGGGGTTTTATTAATAGCGTGGAGGGGCGAGCTCGTACTAAAAGGCTGTGGGAGAATTTAGCCTCACGGCTAAATAGCTTGGGGGGTGCTGTAAAAACAGTACAGCAGTGGAAAAAGGTCGGTAGTATTAACGTTAAACCTTTAAATTCCTCTATTCTTAATAATAATTATTATTAATAACTTCTGCTTAAAACCCTAACATTTGCATCATTGTTTTGTTACTATTTCAGTTAGCATGTCATTTGAATGTGTGTGCATAAAACATTTGCTTATATAGGTGTGGGCTGACAAAAAATATATGACAAAAAAAGCTAGCGCAGCAGCTCGCCGGTCTGCTACTGGCACTGGTGGTGGGCCACCAACGGCTGACCCGCTCTCCGAGAATGACCACAAGGTCATCTCCATTATGGGAGTAGGCTTCGGTCAGCCGGATATCCCGGCATGCAGTGTGCCAGCTTTTCCCGAGGTAATGCTTTTGTATGGATTTATTTTCTTTTGTGTATGTGTTTGATACTTATTGTAAGACCATTGTAAACTGGCAAAAAATCTCTATTAATTTGGCGGGTAATGTACCCTATGCAAGGGCTTCTTTTTCATTTTTGCATCCATGCACTGCTCTTATTTGCATAAAAACTTAGAGGTACTTAGGTAACTACTTAATAATATAATACTAGGTAGGTACTTCATAATATAATATTTTTTAAAGTTTAATGATTTGCGGGAATCTCTGCTGGTCTTGATGTTGGGTTAGAGACTATAGTTCTGTTGGTGGTTTGGCTACGTCCAACAAAAATAATATCATAATACCTACATTATGTATCAGTGTGTCTGAACTTGTTATAGATTTTAGAATGGCCCACTATTTATGCAGCACCCTCTGAACCTCCAGCCACACTAGTTCGATCCGCCTCTCCAGCTGCAGAAGCCCAGTACAGTCCAATTATAGCTTAAGCTCGCCCAAGAACGGAAGCGGCAGCAATATCCCAGGTACCTAAACACTAAGTTGTTATTATTTTAATGAGATGCTACACCATAGAACACGACCTGTGGACACACTAGCGACAGCGACCACAATTTCCGAGCTTTAGTTCATTAATTTAATGAAGGTTTTCTCTGTAGTTCATTGGTATTTTTACACGACTGCCCAAAAAAAGGAGTTTATATGTGTTTACGGTTCATGTATGTATGTATGTGATGTTTCTTTAATCCACTATAACTTTGGAATACCTGAACAGAATTGGATGTATGGGGTATCGTTAGAATCGTTACATCATTCCGGGTAACACGGGGTATATTATTTAAAAAAAAGGCATATGGCGGCATTATGGCTCAATTTTAAAATGTGAAAAAAAAATCTTCTATTATTACAATATGGGTATCGAATTGAAGGCATCGATGAGCACATTCTAAAACTGTAAAATTTATAGGCATAACTTAACATAGATAGGGTGTAGAGGCAAAACAAACATTTCATTTTTGGCTGCTGTCACTAAAATCCATAAAATAAAAATAAATAATTTAAAAATTTAAAAACACGACTGCCCGCCCTGCCGAAAAACGAACTAAAAAGTATTAAAATAAAGTTCAGTGTCATTGCAGTCGGGGGACCTCTTAGATTAAATAGTGTTCCACAAAACGGTCCCCCGACTGCGATACCACTGCAATTTTTATACTTTTTAGTTCTATTTGGGTAGGGCAGTAGTGTTTTTAATTTTTTAAATTAATAATTATAATATCATAATAATATATGCGTCACGACTTTTATCCCCATTCGGGGGTAGTCAGAGGCTTGAGTGGCCATACACCACCGCATTGTGGAGGTATTAACCAACTCAAAGCCCACGCTTCACCAGATAGTCAGAACCCAACGTGACAGGTGGTGAACCTTGTCGCCTTGTATACAGGAACTGACTATTACCTAATCCCGAGGGATAGGTAGGTTTCCTCACGATGTTTTCCCTCACCGTAAGCGAACTGTAAATTATGCACATAGATGAAAATTCATCCATCGGTGCATGCCCCACCGGGGATCGAACCTGGGACCTTATGATTGCCAGCCCAACGTGTTCGCCCCCTAGGCTACAGTCGCTCACAATCAGCTCATTCGCTCATTCGCTCATTTTTTAACTAATTATTTTTAAACTTTATTTTTATAAACGTTTCATGTTACCATAAATTATCATGTCCTTCAATATGTAAAGTGTTCAACCAGTCAGCCTGTATAATACATAAGTAATGGGAATTGTATCCTGATTTTTATTTTTCGACTTTTACAGCCTCGAGGTGGCCACGACGACGACAGCGTTTGATGCCGTCGGACACGCGTGCTGAAATCCTGCGCATCGAGAAGGGAAAAAATGTATTGCTCGCCGGCATCCTGGGCGAGCTCAAAATACTCAATGAAAATATTGTCAAAATAGTTTCGAAAATGTAATATTTTATTTACAATATATATATTTATATTATTAACAAACTTTTATTAATATATTTTATATTAAAACAACTGGCCAAGTGCATATCGGACTCGCACATAAAGGGTCTCGTACCACCGTAGAATATAAAGAAACATCTCCAAAAATGGTGATACATATTCACACACAGTAGTATATTATGTATTTATGTAGGGTATTATAGTGTCCTTCTGGTGAGTCATCTGGAGCTCCATCCACTGGGGTCATCAGGAATCTTCTCAGAGGATAGCCTGAGTCTCCTGCAATCATAATATTATAAGGCAGAAAATTAAGAGGTAGGGTAACGGCACCCAATATTGGCATCCCCCCAATTATTGGCACTTTTGAAGTTATCTTAAAAAAATAAGAAAACTAAATATGGAAAAAGTGTTTTTTTGTTAAAAGTCATGAATTTCACAGTTTTTCTATCTACAACTGGTAATTTTCCCCATAAACATCCATGTAGCTGGTCAAAATTTAAAGTTTGTTTAATGCAAAGATTTATGACGCAAAATTATTATTAAGTGCCTCAGTGACTTGTCTGAGACACTTAGACACACTCTGCTGTGCCATGGGACTATCCATTCCAAGCCCTACTGCTCCTTGGTAACCGCCGCTAGCATAGAAGGAAAGGGCTGTAAGAATCTGTAAGGGAATACACTAAGTATTTATAAAGTGCCTGAAATAATCAATTCAAAATAGATAATATATAAATTATAGAATACTAATAAGAAACCTTCCATTCATGTTAAAGATTAATCCATATCCTTGCATTTCTTATAGGATAGATCAAAAAATAATTTGATATGAGATAATGAAGCGAGAATATACCTATAATTATTATAGCTTACCTTGGTTGTAGGATCAATTCCTCTAGAATTGTTTTTTTTTCGGAAGGTGAGGGATTATTTCCTCGCACAAATTTTGAAATATCCTGCGATTGATCCTATAATTTTGTATAAAGTCTTGGTCTGTAATGGGGTTATAAAGGGACGCCTCTCGAAGGCGCAGTCGTTTACGACTACGCTCGGCATGTTCCTCTTGCATTGTTTCTTCAAACAATAAAAACCGAGCCATTGTATTAAAACGATAACGGTAAAAGTGAGGTTAAATTACGATCAAAACAATGTCAAACACCGAAATCGTAAATGTCTAATAACTTTCAGAGTAGGGTCCGAAAGAAGAAACGTCACATCACGATTATCGAATCCGTACTTCGGATCCGTAATGCTTTCGGAGTAGGAAAACGTCCGATCCGTCAGCCGAAACGTTCGTTTCGCTTTTCGGAGTAACCCCCCAGGCACGGCGTGTCACGCCAGTCTGTCACGCGAATAATGCACAAGTTTATAAGTAATATTTTATTATGTACTTACCTACTTATATTTCGTAGTAGATACCTAAGAAGCTGGCTGAAATGACTGAATAGATTACGTCGTGATAAACGATTAAATTGTGGATTTTTTTGAAAATACGAAACAGATAGGTATTACGGTATTACTAATACCTAACCTTTTATGTTTACCCGCTCCGAACATTGCTCTAGTTCCAAAGACTGAACAAACAAACAGCGAAGTAAGCTGTGCGGTGCAAGATAGGACCTACCTACCTATATAGTTCTATTAAGATATAACCTAAATAGTTAATGTAAATACATAGTTAGTACCTACGTACGTATCTTCTAAAAATATGGTTTAAAAACATACTTATATCACAGTGCTTATACCACTAATATTATAAATGTGAAAGTTTGGATGGATTTATGGATGGATGTTTGTTACTCTTTCACGCAAAAATGACTTAACGGATATGGATGAAATTTGGAACACAGATAGTTTATAACAGGGTTGTTACGAAAAAATCATCTTGATTAAACACCATGTTTAAAACATGTTTTAAACATTAAAAAACAGTGTTTTTATCTGCTTCTGTTTTAAATCAATGTTTTAAACAGTTTTGATTCAAAATTTTGCTGTTTTTTGCAACTCTGGTTTATAACCTGGATTAACACATAGGATACTTTTTATCCCGGAAAAACGTCAGATTGCTGTGGGATTTTAAAGTTAACGCGGACGAAGTCGCGGGCAGAAGCTAGTAATATATATTCTATTGCGCATAAACATTTAATGAATTCGTCATGCCGCCGTCCTTGGGTTCTTATGCCCACTCGTCATGTTATAGGTAATTTATATTAGTAAAGTAGGTTGGCATTTTTTAAATATCAATTAAATTATTGAATGATCTAACACATCGTTGCAGTAACGCCATTGATACGCCAATACCTACTACTAGAAGACAACTTCAGTAGGTACCTATCGCAAAGGTAGGTAGGTCAACCTACTTAGTATAAAGTTCTTTTGTTATTATACGTCACCACACATGTCTGGATTCTGGATCTTGCCTACATTCCAGAGTAATAAAGTCGAGACAGATGTCAGCTAGCGGGTAACAGGCCGAGTAACAGACATTATTACAGCTAGGTACCTACGGTGTGCTGGCAACCAACGTCTCACAACAGGTTAGGTTTTTGTACATTTTGTAAGCGTACTGTAAATGAATTTGATATTTATGTGAGGGCAGTTTGTAGGTTTCTTTAAACTTTAGTTAGTATAATAGTTCAAATTACTAAGATACAGGACGTTTTTACAGATATTCTATGGAAAATCTTTCAAAACGTTATATTTATTTGGAGTACAAAAGTTATCCGACGATTCTGGAACAAACCTACAGTGTATTAAAACTACGAGGAGGAACCTAGATGATAATACGTGGCATCTAAAGTATTTCCATTCCTAAGACCCGCAGACCAAGCTACCAAGCTGCCAATATGACAACATTTTTATGACTAACCCACCAACATTACCCAATAAACGACAATTTCCGAAGAGCCGTAATCTTCTTGCTATTTCCGAATAAATGACAATTCCAAACGCCCGATCCAAAACACGCATATTCAATAACATTTTGTTTTCCAATACTTCCGAAGTAAAATCTCGACGAGAGAACATTATCCGCTGATAAGTGCAGATATATCTTCTTAAATGCCTCTCGGCACAGCTTCCAAGCTTCGATCGAATTAATCTTGCGCTACAGCTTCTTAAAATGTTTTGGATTACAGAAACAACAACATGTGCTCGTACTTATTCTCTTTCTATCGCACTCGATTATCTTCGGAGTAATAAAAGCTATCGCCACATACATAAAACTTGAGTGTTCCGGATATAAATTCTTAGCATGAACACTTTTTACTGTTTTAGAGTGTTATCACTATATAGTATAAAACAAAGTCGCTTCCCGCTGTCTGTCCCTATGTATGCTTAGATCTTTAAAACTACGCAACTGATTTTGATGCGGTTTTTTTAATGGATAGAGTGATTCAACAGGAAGATTTATATGTATAATGCGTGCATAATACAGTAGAGAAACACCGACACCCACGCGGGCGAAGCCGCGGGCATCAGCTAGTAAATTATATACCTGAGTATATATCTTGGTGCTTATCCTTTGCTAAAGATGACCACTTGGCGTAGTGGTTCGAGCGTAGGACTCTCTGATCACTGCATAGGGTGGTTGTGGGTTCGATTCCCGCAAGAGGGAAATTTCTAGTGTCCGACCGAAGATTCGGTTTCGGTTTCGGTTTCGGCCAGTTTCGGCTCAAAAATCTAGTTTCGGCACCAGTTTCGGTTTCGGCTGAAAACCCACCGAACCTTTCGGCCGCGCCGAAACTCTGCGTTCGTGAATTATCGCGCGTCACTCGGTTGATTTCGGGAGAGTTCGTGTCTCGCGTCGCATCCGCCATCGCCCATTGTCAGCTGTCAGATCGCCGGCCGGTCCGACGTGATTGTTTTGTGAGTTTAGTGTTATTTGTCGCTTTATTGGCCTTTATTAAGCATTGAAGTTCTTTCCGTTGAGTTATTCACTCGGATTTATGAATGATGAGAATTAAGTATGTAAAAGAAAGAGGTTATACTTATTATATTATATTTGATTCACACATTCATCATTTATTTATTACTTATGTTACGGCACATTTGTTTTAGGTTATTGTTGTTGGATGAGGTTTTAAATTACCCAAACAACTACCAGCTATGATTTAGCTGTGTGTGACCTTCAGATACATATTTTTTTATTACCCGACTACGGCGGAGGGTTATGATTTTGACCGGTATGTATGTATGTATGTATGTATGTATGTATGTATGTATGTGCGTCTGTTCCCACCTAACTTCCAAACTACTTGTCGTAATTTGACAAATGAGGTATCGTTAGAAGCGGCTTAATGGCGCGCTGGTTATAGGCTATGTGACGTCACATAAAATTGCATATGGCGCCCTCTAGAGGACATAATGTCATGATCTAAAAAATAAACATTTTTTAATAAAACCGTGTGGGGTATCAAATGAAAGAGCTTGATGAGCACATTTCAAAAATATATATATTGTTACCTATAACTCCAAAATAATTAAATAAAAAGTAAGTTTAAAAACTAAAACCCGACTACTGAAAAATCGCGCTCTAAAAAGTATGAAACAAGAAAATATTCTCATCTAGAGGATAGCCGTGGTCCGTGTTCATATGCCATTGGGCCCTAAAGGACCTACACGGACCACGGCTATCCTCTAGATGAGAATATTTTCTTGTTTCATACTTTTTAGAGCGCGATTTTTCAGTAGTCGGGTTTTAGTTTTTTTTGGTAAAATAATTTCCTGTTAGAGCAGTGGTAGCCGATCGGTTAAGCACGCATGTTGCGAGCCTAAGGTCCTGGGTTCAAACCCTGGCTGACACCTCTGGATTTTTCGAAATCTATGTGTGGATCATTAACTTCAATATGATTATCACTTGCTTGCGGTGAAGGAAAACATCGTGAGGAAACCTGCATGTCTTAGACATGTGAAATCCACCAACCCATACTGGGCCAGCGTGGTGGATTATGGCCCGAATCCCCCTCGCATTGAGGGGAGGCCCGTGCCCTGCAGTGGGACGTTAAAAGGGCTAAATTATTAATGTTATTAAATTTCCTGTTGTCCGTATTTTTTTTTTTGAGAATCGATCTGAACGTGACTTACCTATCTACTTAAGTAGAAAATGACAACGGGGGTTTAATATATTACAATCACGATTGCTACCCTAAATTATAAAAAAATATGAAAATCCCAGAAAAACCCTACATTACCAAATGCAATTAAAGTTTAAAATGATCTCAATTAATGTTAAATTTAGTCTTAAACATGTTGTGATTATAAACGCAATCGAAATACTCAATTAATGAGGTCCTTTTTATAATGTAACTGTTGATTATTGACAAATTTTTGTGCCAAGAAGTGTTAACATGATTGTTATATTGTGTTTATTTTAATCAGAGCAGTAATATTAAAAAATAATAATATAATAATAATATTATTATGAATAATTATGTTTTCACATACTTCAATTATTGTTTTTTATTTCATTTAACACATTCTAACATTTCTAACTGTCAATATAAGGGTATAAAATAAGCCAAATTTCAGTAAAAAAAGATTTTTAACTTGTCTGAAAAAGGTTCGGTTTCGGTTTCGGTTTCGGCCGAACCTAAAACAGATGCCGAAGATTCGGTTTCGGTTTCGGTTTCGGCAGAAAATCCTGTTTCGGTCGGACACTAGAAATTTCAGTAATTCGGTCTAGTCTGGGTGTCATTGGGATCGCCCTCAGTCTATTGTACGGTACCATGCAGTTGGTGTGCAATACAGGGAAAATATCTACTTACGTATTTGTAGCTAAGAAATGAAATTGTTACGAAATGCGTAATGTATGTACCTACCTAGTTAATTTCGCTTCACTGAACCCAAGAACTTGAGTCCTCGTAGGTAGCTATCTGAAATGAGGCGACAACCAGAAACCATTTATCTTTTCCAGCGCGCTACACGAAGAAAATCGTAATTCAGTAAGAACATTTCTGAAGCCTTAGACGTGACCAGCTTAAGACAAAATGTGATCCTATTTGAGAACAGTTTTATACGTACAGAAAAAAACAAAGGAAATTAAGGCCAGGGTTGCACTGGTAAGGCGATTGCAATGCGACAGCAATTTTGATTGGTGTCGCATTTCCATCGCCTGGTGCAGCCCCGGCCTGAAACTTTAAAAGCACACCACATAGTTTCACAAGCTTGGTACCTATGTGCGTAGCTACATGAAAATGTATTCCCACTTGTGTTACTTTAACTGCGTGAGAGGCAACTAAACCTATAGTATCTTTCGAAATAAAACTTCTTGTCTGAGTGGCTAAGATATTTTAATCACGCTTCAACCTCTAGGCTGAAAAAACAGGGCCTGCCTCAAAGGCAAAGTTTTGTAATTTCTGCTAAGTTATTTCTTGTTAATGCTATAGTCGGCTGCGCGGTTACGAAATTATTGTAATACAAAGCTATAAATTTCGTTATTCGAGCAGAACAACATAATATGTTTACAAAGCGGTAGGCTGTTCTTAATTAATTGTTTACTGGACCCTAAAATTACTGAATTCGTAAGACAATTTGAAGGCTATTGCCGTTTTGAAGAAGCAAAAGGATTACGCCGTCGCATCGGTAAGGCGATCGCGATGCGACGGCGATTTCTGAACAAATTTTTGCCTATGTGATGCGACCACCACATGTCGCGGTTGCCTTACCAGTACAGTCCCGGCTTAATTATTATATATTTTGATCTATTTAGGAACCTATATGTTGTAATCATCGTCCTATAGTATAAGATAAGTACAAGGATTTGCCAAGAGCTTTTATTCATCATCTTATGAGATTATTATTTAGAAGACTTAATGGACTCTAAAACACTGAGAGAAAAAAATTACGACAACAAAATGGTTTTTGTAGTTCCTAGTAGTATTTTTAGTATGTTTTACGAAGCGTTTTGTATTTACCGCAAATCATTAAATTAAATTAAATCATTTATTTTTCAAACTACAGTTTCACAATGTTTATACAGCGGCCTTTGCACTAGGCTCTGGGCCTGTATCGCAAAGGCCAGAAATTAATAATGAGATATTAGTACAAAGATATTAAACAATTAAGTATTAAGATAAAATATTAATAAATTAAATTAAAGAATTAAAATTAGTAAAAAATAAAAATAAATGTGAGACATTACATAAAACATTTGCTGTAAATACAAAACGTTTAGTAAAATATATTGAAAACACTAGTAGAAATTATAAAAACCATTTTGTTGTCGTAAAATTTTTCTTAGAGAATTGGAACGTTACGCAATAGCTATACTATTGTAGGTGGTTTTAATTCAAGCCGTTAAAATTTACTAACATAACATCTGTTTTTAACCCGTTTCATAAAAGGTTCGCGCGAAATGATTTGAACTTTTCTTTTCAAAACTTTTGTTTGGCAATGTTTAAAGATCCTGATAACTTTATGTTTTCCTTCACGCAGGGGCGGATTTCCCTATAGGCCGATTAGGCCCGAGCCTATATAGGGCAGAAATATTTCGGCGGTAGCAAAACTTGGCGAAATTCACAAATAAAAAACGATATGCATCAATATTTAAAGACACTTACGGCCAAATACTCAAAGGCTACTTAAATATTTAAGTCCCACTTAGCAGTTGATACGTCGGTAACTGACATTTTTTGTATGGCGCGTCAAAGTTAGCAGCTCTGAAATGTAAGCGCGTCCGAGTATTCGGCCGTTATTGAGATAATTTTATCATTTAAAGACTCGTTATTTTTTATTATAATTCTTATACATTATCATAAAATTCGTACTTTACAGAGCGTAGAGGGGCGGCAATCGTCCATAGGCCTAGGGCAGCCAGCATATCAAATCCGCCTCTCTCACAGAAAACAACCTGCTATTTACTAAGTAATTTCTAATTTATGTGTTTGTTTGTTGGAAGGTCCTTCCCGGGCTGTACGTAGGGAACTACCGGGACTCCAAGGACACGGTGCAGCTGGACAAGTACAAGATCACGCACATACTGTCCATACACGACGCAGCTAGAAGACTCCACTCAGTAAGAATGTTTTCGCTTCATTTCACAATAAAAAAAAAAAATTCTTCCGTTGTTTGGTCAATGATTTTTAGGGTTACATACCCAAAGGGTGCCAACGGGACACTATTACAAGCCTCACTGTCCGTCTGTCTGTCTGTCCCTCTGTCAGCGGGCTGTATATCACGAGCCGTAATAGGTAGAGAATTGAAATTTTCACAGGATGTGTATATCTGTTGCCGCTACAACAACAAATACTAAAAATAAAATAAAATTTAAAAATAAAGGGGGTCCCCTACAAGAAACTTGATATTTTTGACGTTTTTAGTCTACGGTGGTAGGTACGGAACCCTTTAGGTGCGAGTCCAACACGCACTTGGCCGGTTTTTAAGTTACAAGAACCAATATAGTGCGGCCAGATGCCTCGTATGCCTCGCCCGAACACTCATGTTATGCGTTCCGACGTCAAAACTGAGTAATCGGCCGCGGCATGCGCCTGATATAGACGCAGCCATAGAGTTTGATTTTTATTGCTAGTGAGCTAAAAATTCGAAAAAAAAAAAAATTGTGCTAACCATAGAGTCGCTAAGTTATTTTTAGCAAAGGATAGTTATTAGTTTATCGCGATGTTCCGATAACGTTGGGATTTCTCGGTCACTCGATTTTATCACAACATGCAACTCACAAAGAAGTATAGATAAGTTAGAATTTAATGGATTAGTTTCTCTAGTGATAGAGTGGTTTGCTTTTAGGTTGTAGCATGTTACAAATGGCTAATTTGCATGCATAGCTACTAATGTCCTTAGGTAATAAAGTTCAAAGAAAACACGATCATAAAATTGTATTCTGTTCAAAACTAGGTAGTAGGTACATTTACCTAGCGTATGTACGTAGCTCCTATTTTACAACACCACTTTATACTCTGCTCATTGCTTACACTGGATGGCTGAAATAAAGAACCCTTTTACTTAACCAGATCATCAGAATTTCTAGGTATAGGTATTTCATCTCATTTTAACCTTCTTATCTCAATAAAGATGAAAGATATAACGTACCTTGTGAAAATGTAAATTACAAACATAGTCTCGCAATTATATCTGCTCCTCCTGTTTTTGCCATGTATATAATATATACACATTCGTTATGAATACCAATGTACTGTTCGCATGACCTAGTCCTCTGACGCTACCTTCATGATAATCATATCAGCCGTCGGGGAACAGATGGCCTTAATTATCTTATTAAGAAGTTAAGGCTAGTGTTGTCTGGGTAATCATGTTTAACAATATAGTACAGTCTACATCAAACGCAACTTGGTATAATCAAATTTCCAACACTTATGAAACTAGAAGGTCTTTAAAGTATATGATCTCAGAGTATTTCGTATGGGTATCGAATAGTTTTGAAACCTTTTGGTGTCATAATATTATGACGTGTTTCAGTAAATATTTTGGCCATGTGAAATATCAATCTACTTTTGATGGTGACTGTAGTAGGCAACATAAATAACTACAGTGTGCGACAAAATCTATTATCTTTTATTAAATTTCTTTAATTTTGGAATAGTTATTCAGTCTGGCTAAGGTATGTCGAAACTCAGGCGGGACTGCCTTAGTAACAGTTTTCAATAAGATTCGCCATATAATTCGGTTTTCTAATCTAACCGCAGTTACGGAATCAATTACGAACGAGACACATCTAATTAATTAAACTCCGCTTGAACAAATAAGTAAATGAAAATGGAAACATCGTTCCATAGTTTTTGAGACCGAACATTGTATAAAGTAATCTACTAATCAAATATATTAGTTTTATACAAAAGTAGGTAGGTATTTAAAAAAGATTATTATTACTTATGTTGATAAGTATGGCCGACGAACTGACGACCAGTTGACGCAGTGGCAAATTTCGGAAACGGGCTTTTCGTAATTTGTCCTAATCTGGGTGTTGTCACTGGGATCGCCCCCAGTCCATTGTACGGTACGCATAGTACAAGCGTTGCTAAGTTTGGGACCATACAGTTGGTGGGTAAGTCCGGCGATATTTCTTTATTTATTTATGGTATGGTATACATACAGACTGCTCTTTATACTCACATTTATAATTACCACTGTTATTGATATTATAGACTTGTAGAAAGCAATAATATAAATTAACAATCAGTATCGAATCGGTAATATAGACAGGCGTTATCGTTCGATATTAAACCAACCTATATCCAGGTCAGTGCCTCGCGGCAGACAACACGTGTTCACCATTATCGTAACAATAAAACGTCCTTAGTACTTTCTATACACCCTGGGAATTCGTAGCTAAATTGCTACGAGGTGCTACGGCGTAGCCGCGTACCAGGAAAAGTTTTTGAAGATATGTTATCTATATTGTCTCCAAAAACTTCCTTAAAGCGTTTGTTTGTTTTTACCTTTACAAATATATATTTGGTAATATTTACATTGCCTATTTACTCAGTAGACAATACAATATAATAATCAATACGATAGTCTTATAGGTATACCTAAAATTGTGGCAGTTAAAAGTAAATAAACATCTACTGAATTGCACAGGATGTTTCCCAAACTTCGATCATAGACAAACAACTAAGTTTATTATCAAAACTAAAAGCAAAACAGTGTTGGGTACGCGGCGCGTTGCCCTGACACTCACAATTAATTGTTTTCCTAACACCCCTTCGCCTAATTTAGTTTCGTTTACCTCTTATTCTCACCATTAATCTTACTTCGAAATCTTTCACGTTACAGAAATGTAAACACCTTAGCAAACTCGAATAACGTTTTCGCTTTCCAGGAACACAGAATACCTACTTTTATTAATTAGCTTAGCTTATTGATAATTTGACTAATCTACCAAATGATAAACCTAATACCTACCAAAGTTGCTCTATTTTTCTCATCTCTCTAAGGCATACAAGTCGTTATTTACTTGGCAATGAGGTCTAGGATTGTATTCCTATCACAAGGACATAGGCGGTGTCGTGTCCTTAGAGCAACAAATATCTATGCAATAGGTACTTCTCTATAACCTTCGTGTTCGTCCAATTCCAATTTCTTTGATTAGTATCTACTCACTGTGGCTATTTACAATTATATTCTTCGTCGTATCACTCTTGGCAAAATAGATGTTGTCGTCATATCAGAACATAAGATAATAATAGTGAATGAGCTAGAAGGCGGCTAGGAGCTAAGGCTTTTTATCAATGGTTGATGTGTTTCCAGATTCATGGACGTATTAGTATAATGTGTGAAACAAACGCTGCGATCCATGGTGCCGCTAATGGCCGGCCGTACATAATTCGCGAGGGGACTCCCCCACCCGGTGACGTGTCGTTTGCTCATTTTTACCGAGCAAACATTTCAGGGTACGCCCCGGTTCCCTGCCTGTTTCTTAGAACAGGGTTTCACGTTCGTTTCATTTACCAACCCACCTATCACGTTTTTGTTATTTTTTTCTTGTTTGGTGAGTATTGTAAAACGATTACCGAAAATATTAAGCCAATGGGACCTAGCTTGAGGCAAAAATGTTTATGTAGGGTTTTTTTATAATTAACCGTACATGACAAGGTACGTAACGTAAACAGTTAAGTGTGGTAATTTCGTTGTTAGCCAAGATGGCATTTATTTATCGTAGCTAACCTCAAAAATGTATACCGGCATTAAGTAAACCGGTTCTTATTGAACAGTAGTTTTTTACATTCACTGCTCAATAATGTATCGATGTTCTAATCCACAAAATTAATTATGATCACAGACTACTGAGCATCCCTATCGACTCCGCTAAATTATTTAATCACTGATTGAATTAATTTATAACTTTTCATTTTCTTACAGTATCAGAGTATCAATTTAATTCTTGTAGGTATGCTGGTGCCAAATTTGCAAGCTACGTCTCTTTGACCTCCAGGGTTGAACTAACTCAAAATTAAAACCCCAGTAAGTAGAGCAACATAAATAATTATCACTTGCTAGCATTTGGCGCTCCGCCGGTCCGACTCTGCATATTCAATGTGGACCGGACAGACTCCAGCATGCAAATTAATGGCGGCAGGGCCCAACTTACCGATCTGACAGAGGAACCGTCCGTCCGTGTAGAATTGTTGCTATCCATACTGATAAAGGTGCTTATTATATTGGCTACAAATTGTAACTAAACTAAATTTGACACAACTAGAATGATTTCTGTCTTGCTTATACAAAACAATCGTGAAAATAATGGCAATATAATCAGCAATATTGTCTAGATTTTACAATTATCTGTATTGTAGTCGCTACGAAATAGCAAGTTTTTAATTTAAAATTTAAAACAATAATAAAACTTGCAGGCAACTTAAAATTTGCCTCAATCAACGTCTCAAACAGTTGTGAAGAACTTATAAAATCGCTCTCGATTACGTAGATTGATATCGTGATATTTTTCAATGTCCAAATAGAAATTAAAGTTACGAAAGCTAAGTATAAGATGTTTACCACACCTCTCTCCATTTAACGATAGTCGTATTCGGGTGCAAATTACAGTACAAAATCATGACCCAAGGAATTACATTTAAGTCTTTGCCGTGTGGATGTATCTTAGAGGCATTGTCCAGTAAAACTGAATCATATTAAGCGCCCACAATCAAGATTTTATAACCAGACCGTAGGATAAAATCCCGCATAGGATATAAATTATGATTTCACGGGATGTGTCCCGCGCGGCGCGCGTCCCGCGGCCCGGCTCATCACTTATTCAATCCACCGACAGATTCGTCGTAACTTATTCCACACAGTGATGGGTTGTTGGGGAATTTTTGATATTGAATCACAAATTGGAGGTTTCAATAATATTTAAAAAAGAAAGATAATTTTTGAAAGCAAATCGGGGAAACAAATTGCATAAGTTAAGTAGCTATAAGATATATTTATCCTACAGGTATATTAGACTGTATTATTTGGTTTCAAGCGTATTAAGCCATCCTGAATTCAGGTTTTCTGATGTATTGTACGGGTTACTTTAGTAATAGATATTATTGGCCAAGCTAGGACTGCACTAAAACTATTTGCCATGATGTTAATTTGAACCACCTAGTTAGCGAGGACTAAGTCTGAAATAATACTATGTTCAGCTGTCGTTTGAAAAGTGGGTAAGTACCTATTAACATAACAATATGTCTGTGCTTCGCGACTGACTTCTAAATGGGTCGATCGTAAAGAATGTTAACGACTCAGTAAATCGGAATAATTCCACTTTGAGTGGAACACGCAACACGACGAAGTCGACTTAATACTTTATACTGACTTTTGAATGGGCATTATTTCATCAAGGGAGTTACTCATATGAATCTTTGGATGTGATTTTTTCGCAATTCATTTTACACACTTCCAAAAATCGTTCCAACTAGGACCTCTTCCCACTATGTAGGTACTTACGTAGCTTTTACAGCAAAACTATTAGTAAATGTTTATGAAAATTGATGCAGTAGTTTGTAAATAGGCCGCTCGCCTGACTGCATCGGGTGGTTGCGTGTCCGATTTACGCCAAATGCATATTTCGGAAACGGCCTTTTCGTAATGGCTTGCTGCGTAATTAAAGGGCCCCCGTAGGCCTAAACGAAATAAACATTTTCCCCTTATTCATAGAAAGTTATGATCGACCTGCAGTGGAATTACAAATCACATTTGTTCCTAAAAATGCTTTTCAAAACCATTGCAAACTGGCCAAAATCTCTATGAATAAGGGGGTTAGAATTTCGACGTGGCACACTACAGATTTCCATACCTAATATCAGTGACAGGAGGCTTTCACGATGACGATATAATTACGATAGAAGATCTAAGCACACACATCCATTTTGTGCCAAGCTACAATTATTGATGTGAAAAACGTTTCCATTCAACTAACCTAACCAAATGGTACCTAAATAACGAAGCCAGCTCAGGCAGCTTTATTTGTATCACTACATAGCTCTTACAACAAACAAAACTAGAAGTGGGTGCTTAAACGAGAAGCCGTTTTAAAAGTTCGCTTTTTTAAGTAAGCGCCTAAGCGCGCTTACAAATTTAAGCGTGTTGCTTTTAAGCAATGACGGCAAGAAAGAGAAAGAGATTCCAAAAAATTCCAAAAAGTAACCTTATTTGTATGACAATACAGTTCAAATCAATATTTAATTAAATTTAACCTTATTTTTTTACCCATAAAAAGCAATAATTTATAATACATTATATTAGATTAAAAACTATATTTCCATGCACATAAGACTCACTTTAAATTTTTCAGCGCGTAAGTTTAAGGCTTTTTGCTTGAACTTATGTTTAGTAAGCATTTTGCTTTTGTTGTCCGTTTATTGACGGACGAATTTTTGTTTAATTTAAAAAAGCAAAAAAGCAGAAAAGCACTTTTACAACGACTTTACAAAACAAGCACAAGCGTAACAACGTGCTTTTAATATAAAGCCGTTTATCACATCTTTAAACAAAACTACACTTATGACGTCATAAATACGTAGTATAGCAATCGCAATCACATCATCGCATCAGTCGGTTTATTTCTCCCGCGAGAATTATAACTCGGAGTGAGTTGTACAGTTTTGCCTCTAGGGGACGCCGCTGGATTAGAGAACGTAGATGTTGTTAGTTGTTTAATAAATATCAGAATAGGTCTTTCCGAGACGAGTTAATATTTCATAGAAATTAGAGCTCTGAGGGAATAGTTATGTCCCTAAGTAATCCTAGTGTAAAAACAGGTAGGTACTCACCTTACCAGTTGTTTTTATATTTATACTAGCTTTTGCCCGCGACTTCGCCCGCGCATAGTTAAAAAAAAGCCTATGTGCTATTCCAGACTGAAATCTATCTCTGTGCCAAATTTCATCCAGATCCGTTCAGCCGTTCTGGCGTGATTGAGTAACAAACATCCATCCATCCATCCATGCAAACTTTCACATTTATAATATTAGTGGGATACGTATTGTTTTATTTATTCGATTACTTTGGAGTTTAGGCAACTCCTAACATAGTCTAAAATGTGTCTCTTTCTGTGTTAGCAAGTAACAATAACGCGAAAGACTAGCAATAGAGAAGGAACTTCAAAGGAAGACTTTGACATTCTTTGTTCATAAAGATCTCTATGCGTTTGCTAACTTTTATTCACACAAAATAATCTGTAGAAAAAAATTTTGTGGACATGTTTCGGCGAAAAATATACTTATTTTTGCGCTACAAACTAGTCAGGGCGTGATTAATGGTGTAGCTCACGTTAATGGATTGCTAGCTCATGGTTCATTTTTATAGATTGTTAAAATAACGGTTTCAAGTTTATTGGCGATTGCTATATAAATCTTCACTTAGATAACTGATGCGGCCACCACTATATGTAGTGGTGACAGATATTCATGTTGAAATTCGTTCCATGTTGTTTTCGAACACATACAGAAAGACATAGTGTCGTACAGACACATTAGGCGTTGGAGAATTATCACCAGCCCTCCAAATACTGGCTTACTGTGTATACTATGACCGCCATAGAACACTACGCACAGAAGTACCTATTAACAAATCATTTTTTCACACACTCAGTTAAAGGTATTCGACATTTTATAGTTATCTCTACTAAAAACCAAATATGGAAAAATAAAGGATAAATAAATATGGTGTATTTTTGTTGGCAGGATAAGCATTACCTCTGCATAATGGCGTCAGACTCCCCCGATCAGAACCTAACGCAGTACTTCAGCCTGTGCAACGACTTCATACACGCCGCGAGGCTCCGGGACGGACACGTTCTCATACATTGGTAAGATCATCGTCACTCACTTGATCGTTGGTGTTCAGAAAGTTCAATTCATCTTGTTTTTTCAACGCGCTTTACTAACAGCTCTACCATGAGTTTATATTTTTATAAGAGGCGCTAGCATGAACGTTAATTTTATTATTCGTATGATAAACCTTGCGTTTTTTTTCTGTATATACATATATACAAATATTTTACGTAGACGCCAGTTTATAACGAGTGTAATGCGAAAAACTCACAGTAGAGCCACTGGTAGAGCTACTCATACCAAAGCGTCAAAAATATGTTCAAAATATAAAAGTCTCATAGGTATTCATTGAAACGTTAAAATGTAAAAGTGTGTTCATTCCCGTAATACTCGCATACACTTGCATAGCGCTGCCCCTCATATCAGCGTGGTGTGTCGATGGGGGTGGCTTTATTAATCAGTATAACCGCTAATTGTATCGCCGCTTGGTTACACAATCGCCCCTCGTTCACGCCATGTTGGCGATGAATAAAAAGTAGGTATCTTTAGGTCTGCTATGTTGCTTTTAATACGGAACGTATATTGTTTGGATTTAACAATGGTATGTAGTGTTAAAAATTGTGAGGAATAGTTGTCTTTGAGAAGCAGTATATCACCTTCAGTTAGCACAAATTATGTTTTATTTTTATTTTTTTATGTATTGGTACTCGATCAAAATAATACTTAGTACCTAATTTACAAATAATTATGTTTTTTCCCCTACCAGCTTCCTAAAGACTTTCTGTATCAATGATAAAAATTCAGAGCTAAGATCATGCTCGTATTTTTCAAATAATCCTGAACATTTCTTCCCCGACCCGAAGTCTCGGCCCACCTTTCTCGGTCAAGTGTCAATCGCATCCCATTGCGATCTTCAGCCGAGCTGAGGGGCGGCTGACGTCATCATACTCCGTGATTGATACCACTGAACTAGTTTGATGGAACTTACGATATACAATTCGAAATTTTGGAACAAAAAATATTTCATCTAGACTCCGGAATATTAAAAACTGCTCAGTGGAAAAAGATGGCAAAAATAATTTAACGCTAAAAGGAATTGAGGTCTAGTCTCGATCCCGTTTGGATGAAAAAATCTTTTCAGAAGGCAAGATGTTTCGTGGTGCTAAAAACTTTTACCAACATAATAGATCGATACCTTTTCATGATGAAACCGACCAGTTTTATACCGTGACCGACTTTGGCCATTAGCGAATAGCTGACTTATTACGTCCTGTCGTTCCATCACAACCCCTCGAATGAGCTTTTTGGCTCCAGTCGGCAATTATCGATTACGTCCATCACTTTTTTTCTGACTTGACTGCCTAAAGTAGGTAATAAGTACGTACTACGACTTTGTATAAGTAGGTATGTACCATCGCCCCTGTATTACCCTAAGAATGGTAGGCAAAAGTACTTACACGGCTGTACTTAGGCTGAGCTCGCACTGCGAATAAAATCCGTGCGGTTTTTTATCGCAATTTTGTAACACATGGAATCATATGAATGTACCAATACGCGCTGTCGATTAAAAATTCGCGCCATTTGACAAGGTGCGCTGCGGAATATAATCCGTGCGAATAAAAATCGCGCGGATTTTATTCGCAGTGCGGGCTTAGCCTATGTTCAGGCTCATATAAGATTAAACCAATGATTCCATTGTGAGAACAGCCTTTTGCTATTTTTCGGGCAACTTTCAGACTGTTGGTTGTTACCTTCTTGAAGGTTGTAACTATTTCTCAACAGATAAAACAATATTAACTACGAAATACCAAGAGCTCGTGAGGAAAGTGAGGAAGTACAGCAATCAAAGGAATGTTCGTATTTCAGCTTAGCGGGGATGTCCCGCAGCGTGACAGTGGCCGTGGCGTACATAATGTCGGTGACGCCTCTCACGTGGCGCGAGGCGTTGAAGGTGGTGCGCGCTGGCCGTGCTGTCGCCAACCCCAACCTCGGCTTCCAGAGGCAACTGCAGGAGTTCGAGACTTACAAGCTAGTTGAGGTAAGAGTTGTATACCTATACGTAGGTGATACGTAGATTCTTCTCTTAGGGACGATTTTTCTTTCATTCCTTCAATTCTCCGCACAACTCTGTCATGGGCTATTTCCTGCCGCGATGTTCGGGATCACCATCGGGAATCCATGGTGTAAACGTTTGCCCACCTTTACGGCCACATGGCCAGCCCACTACCACTATAGCTTCGCAAGCGCTTCGTTTTAGCTTCTAAGGGACGATAAAAAGGATTATTTTTGCATAAAATATACACACACACACATATGTCACGACTATTATCCCCATTCGGGGGTAGTCAGAGGCTTGAGTGGCCATACACAACCACATTGTGGAGGTATTAACCAACTCAAAGCCCACGTTTCACCAGATAGTCAGAACCCAACGTGTCAGGTGGTGAACCTTGTCGCCGTGTATACAGGAACTGACTATTACCTAATCCCGAGGGATAGGTAGGTTTCCTCACGATGTTTTCCCTCACCGTCAGCGAACTGTAAATATGATCGCATATGTTTAGGATCTTCACCATTAGAAAGCACTCTATACCCCATTTATTATAACATTAGAAATTAGAAATAAGAGGCTCGTAGAAGCAGGGATCCAAAACATTTTATTTCAAAGTCAAAACAACTTTTATTTAGAGTGGTTACATTAAAATTGTTTTCACAGAAAACAATGCTAAATACTTCGATAACCAAAATAAAAGTACTTTTTATACTATGTTTTATTTATAATAACATCGTATCACACATTTTAAACTGACAACGAAAAATTCATGAAAAAATAAATTATGGTGAATGACTCAATGACAAACACTTACAGAAATGTATTTACGTCAATTTCATAGACAACATAATCCGACAAAATTAGAAATGCCCTGCTGTCATAACCTCTGAACGGATTAGGTAACATTTTAGCTTTGTTAGGATTATAGTGGAACGAAACACATTCCCGGTATTGTTCACCCCTGCTTCTTTTAGGTTTTTAGCATTGACACTTAATTTTAAATTTGACTGAAATGATAATATTTAAATGAAAGACAATATATTTTATAATATAAATAATTAAAATAATTACAGTTAGGTGTGACAAGCTGGTATATAAATAGATTATAATAAATTCGACGTCAATCATAACTGTAACATGTTATATGTAGGTAGGTACTTTTGTTACAAAGTGGACACTAAAAATAACCTTTTTTAACTTCTGTCTAATGCTATAACAAATGGAGTATAGAAAGATACGTGACAGATAAAAAGGGTTAAGGCGGCCCCGAGTTGTTTTAACATCTCTGCTGGCCTATAATTTTATTTAGACTAAGTTAAAAATCAATAAGCCTATTAAGTTACAATGTGAAAATAATAACCTTTGTAAGTTCTAATGGAATTCTAGCGATCCATCCACGCGCCTATGAAAATATTCGGATTATTTGCTTGCCTCATTTGGCTGCGTAAACAAATCAATACGAACTAAGTACAAAAGTTATACGTTGGTAGCCAATTCGGAGGATTGAATGAAACCACAACTGCTAGTGACCTAAAACTTTACATTCTAGGCACTGCCAAATTCGTCGTTTAACAACATTTTTTGTGGTTACTAGACTGAAATCCTTATATTTTAAAGCTATTACAGAGAGGTAGTTGTTTTAAGACTTTGCGGTGCTACTGAAAAGTTTTTCAACGCGCTCTTTCCTATTTTATTTTCTCTTCGTATGATAGTAGGTAATAGAGCGAGTTCTCTAAAGTTCTCAAACATGAAAATGTCGATCCCTGCTGTGTACCACCGTGTGTCGGTGTGGTAGCATGAATCAACATAATTTATAGCCCAACGTTACAGCCATATTGCACGCTAGGTGCGGTCGCGTGACAGACTAGCCTGTCACTATAGCTAGCAAAAATATCTAGGTACAAGCAAGTAACTATAATCTTTATTTATTTCGTAAAGGAAAACATAGTAATAATGCAGGTTTGTTATCAAGATTACTGCATTGTACCAAGCTACTGTTTAAACAATCTATCTATGGAAAAGTAAACGTCGTATAGCAGACTCTAATGGGGCAAATACACTCTCGCGAGTACGCCTTGTGGGGGGGGGCCTCGCGCGAGACGCGCCACTCGGAGGCTACAGGAGTGCTACCCATCCACACTCTCGTTTTATTCAGTGACAGAGTTGGGCACTAATTATTGATTAAATTTTCAATCAATTAAACTTTTAATCGTAATTGTTGCACTCTGCAATTTATTTATTTAGATTAAAGTACATTAATTGTGAGGTTCAATTAAAATCAATTGCAATTATTTTTTTAAAAAAATCTATTACAACTAACAATTATTAGCCTCGTACAATAGGTACATGTACACAGATATCTATTTAGGTGGATGCATGTATAGATAAATAGGCATATAGAATTAGATACTACTTCGGTGAATGCGTGTTTAGGTAGGTAGGTATATAGAGCCAGAATCCCAAATCCCCCCTACTCTTCCTCTACCCCCTCAACCCCATTCCTATTCCCCCCTCCACGTAAATAAAAATTGTTAATTGGGAGAATTACAATTAATTAATTGTTAATTTTAAAAAATACAATTAATTAATTTTAAATTGTAAAAATACAATTAATAAAATTTTAATTGTAAAATATACAATTAATTAATTGTTAATTGTAAAAAATACAATTAATTAATTGTTAATTGTAAAAAATACAATTAATTAATTATTAATTGTAAAAAATGCAATTAAATAATTGTTAATTGTAAAAATACAATTAATCAATTGTTAATTGGGAATTCTGGAAGTCATAATTACAATTAATTAATTGGAAATTGGAAATTCTGGAAGTCACAAATACAATTAACTAATTGTGACTTCCAAAAATTAACAATTATTAATTGTTCTGAAATTTAATTTTCCCAACACTTGGTTCGCCCGCCTCCCGCCACGCGTCCTTTGACTCCGGTCAAAAAAACCGACACGGAGCGGAGCACGCCGGAGGCGAGGCGAGACATACAAGAGGAGGCGAGCGCGCAATCTACACTCTCGTGCTCGCGTCGCCTCCTCATGCCTCCTAGAGAGTCTGTAGCCGCGGTAATCCTTTACTCACTCAACTCAATGGCAATGACCTCACTTATTTTGACCTCGCGAGGTGCGACGTAAATTCATGTTTTATGTTATTTCCTTCTACAGTCGAACTTTTCACCTCACGTTATGGGGCAAATACACTCTCGCGAGTACGCCTCGTGGAGGCCCTCGCGTGAGCCGCGCCAACGGAGGCTACACGAGTGCTGCCTATCCACACTCTCGTTTTATTCAGTGACAGAGTTGGGCACTAATTATTGATTAAATTTTCAATCAATTAAACTTTTAATCGTAATTGTTGCACTCTGCAATTAATTTATTTAGATTAAAGTACATTAATTGTGAGGTTCAATTAAAATCAATTGCAATTATTTTTTTTAACTGTGAAAAAATCTATTACAACTAACAATTATTAGCCTCGTACAATAGGTACATGTACACAGATATCTATTTAGGTGGATGCATGTATAGATAAATAGGCATATAGAATTAGATACTACTTCGGTGAATGCGTGTACCTACCTACCTAAGGTAGGTATATAGAGCCAGAATCCCAAATCCCCCCTACTCTTCCTCTACCCCCTCAACCCCATTCCTATTCCCCCCCTCCACGTAAATAAAAATTGTTAATTGGGAGAATTACAATTAATAAATTGTTAATTGTAAAAAATACAATTAATTAATTTTTAATTGTAAAAATACAATTAATAAAATTTTAATTGTAAAAAATACAATTAATTAATTGTTTATTGTAAAAAATACAATTAATTAATTGTTAATTGTAAAAAATACAATTAATTAATTATTAATTGTAAAAAATGCAATTAATTAATTGTTAATTGTAAAAATACAATTAATCAATTGTTAATTGGGAATTCTGGAAGTCATAATTACAATTAATTAATTGGAAATTGGAAATTCTGGAAGTCACAATTACAATTAACTAATTGTGACTTCCAAAAATTAACAATTATTAATTGTAAATTTTTAATTGTTCTGAAATTTAATTTTCCCAACACTTGGTTCGCTCGCCTCCCGCCACGCGTCCTTTGACTCCGGTCAAAAAAACCGACACGGAGCGGAGCACGCCGGAGGCGAGGCGAGACATACAAGAGGAGGCGAGCGTGCAATCTACACTCTCGTGCTCGCGTCGCCTCCTCATGCCTCCTAGAGAGTCTGTAGCCGCGGTTACACATCATACCAAACCTGGCTAATCTTCGCCAAGTAGATTTACACACGATGTTTCTTCCACTTCTTATTCAACCTGTATCAATCCACTGCTGGGTATAGGCCTCTCCTCTTTCATGCCATGAGGTCCGATCCTGGGCGCCTACTCGCTTACAAACGAAAACGATATTGCGGACGAAATTCGCGTATTTCCTACTACGTTTCTCATTGATTTCGTCATTTCAAAATTGTTTGACGTCTTCGTCGTCGTCGAATCTAAACGTTAAACAATTTTCGTTCGTAAGAAATGTCGGAATCAATGAGAAACGTAGTAGGAAATACGCGATTTTCGTCCGAAATTTCGTTTTCGTTTGTAAGCGAGTAGGCCCCCTGCACTATTCTTGTCCAACGAGTGCCGGCCAACTTTCTTATGTAATCGGACCATCTAGCTGGTGGTCTGTTTTTCTTCCTACGTCTCCTTCTAGGCCACCACTCTGATAAGGCTTTGATCAGCTTGCCATCATCTCGCTAATCAACTTCTTAATCAATCAAACAAATTCTCGTCTTTCCTTTGCATTATAACATGGGGTTCTTCAAAGAGCATGTCTCTAAAAGGTCGGCGCCGCGTCTGCTCCTCTTAAGTTACAGATGTCCTGGACGGCGGCTTCCACATACCATCAGGTGGACCGTCTGCCAGTGTGCCATCCTTGGTAATAAAAAAATCTTCCAGTAATCATAATCGATTTTAAATGCAATCTATTTATCGTTGTTTAGGAAAGAAGACGACTGAAGGAACGCTACCCATCTCTAGCACTGGCGGACAGGGACCTCTCCGAGTGCCGCGTCATGCTGGACTCGTACCAGACCATGCTGAATCAGCGCACCATTTGCGAGGGGAAGTGCGCTATGGGGAGACAGTGTCCCACTGGTAAGACATCTCACTGTACATAGTTTATATCCCACTGCAACACTGTTGGCTATTCAGTGCATTCTTTTACAATCACTATGAATGGTTGTGAAGCACATAATTTTCCAAAAAAATATAATTTAAGTAGGTATAGCCAACGAGAAGCAATACCAATTGTAAACAAAGCCAGTGCAAGATCAATTGCGAATGCAGGCTTTCGTATCGATTCTTTTTAGAATAAATTCTGTTGGTATTTTTTTTAGATTTAAATCCGTTGATATTTCTTGTGAAGTACTTGGATATGGCTCCAAGAACCCATAATAATAGGTAATTATAGCATAGTCGTGTTTATTCTCGTTGGCTCTCAATTAATTTTAGGTGGGCAGGTCATTTTATGAAGTTCTCATAAAAACTCGAACTTTTACAAGGTCTCGGAGTTAAGTCAAAATGGGCTACTTAATGAAATCATTTAACGATTTGCATCGATCTTGGTTGGTCTTCTGTCTTCATAATTTCAATGCCTTGAATAACTAATAGAGAACTTAGTTTATTTTATGAATCAAAGAGACTGCGTAGACACAAAGAGACTGCGTAGACATTACCGTCAACCATTCATTCAATTATTCTTTTATTGGATAATAGCCATTTTGCAAGGACCAGCTCGAGGCCAAGGTCTTTCCAATTCTCTTTTCACGTGTTTCAAAGATCAGACTTTACGGGCAATGTTTAAAGGCATAGCCCAATATTCATGTCACGTGTCCCACCCCAATTCAACTGTACAGCTCGAAGCACCTACTTTTAATTCAATCTTTGAAGCTACAGCCTATTTTTAGGTTTTTTAGGCCGCCTCATAACCGAAGTAACTCGATTCTCGATCGGAAATCTCGTTTATATGTAGATTCGCGTAATGTGTTGCGATATGGGTAATGTATGTTAATCTAGATTCTTAATGAATATTCATTTTCTGAGCACATAAGAGTTTATCATCGCTAATACCGTGAGATGTTATTGGTTCTACATATAGTAGGTACCTACATGCGCAGATTTCCCTACAAACACCACTGACCAATACACCTTGCAAAACGTATGTACCTACCAAACTAATCGATCCGTTTGAGCCGTTTGTGTAAAGCACAATAATTGCACCCATATTAATGAAGATTTCCATGAAACTGTATCTATCGCTATGATAATGTGCACCAATTGTTTTTCGATCATTCCATCTGATTGATACTTACGTGATTTCTCATCTAACTAGCTTAAAGTCATTCATTCAATTAAATAACGCTTGTATAGGTCCCAAAGAGATTTTTTCTAATGTGCACATTAAATTAACCGTCGCTTGCTTGTTTACCACGATGGGTAGGTACATTTGAACGTCCGCCAACCTAGACCAGCTTGGTGGAACTGGCTTCTCTTGAGGCGACTACCTGTATGATACCTACTACTTGCTGTTTATAATCAAAGTGCTCCAGCTCGTTTTTTGCGAAAAAACTTGCAACTCTAATCAGATAACCTGTAATCGACGCCAGGCTCACAATATTGACTCCAAACCAGCATTTCCATCCAACCAACACTAGCACATAGAAGTTCCGCACCGCACCAACTATAGCGTGTATTGTCACCTCTCACGTCAGGAGTATGCAGAACAGGATCGAAGAGACAACCGCGGACCCGAAAGCCGTCAGTCGCGGCGGGGGCCGGGGAAGGCGCGGGGATGAGGCGCTCGCCCTCCACGCTGTCCACCGCGTCGGCGTCCGGCTACCGGCCGCGGTCCTCGCCCGCCGGACTCTACAGCTATACTGGAGGTTGGTGCTGGTCATCTGCACCCCTAGTACTTACGACCGGTTACTAGGGTACAAAAATGATTAAATACCAATTTTGGCTCATTTTCTCTGGGGTTCCAGTCGCACTCCTCCCCCGCCGGACTCTACAGTTATAGGTACTTTAGGTTATATTGGTTCCGGACTTCTACACCCCTAGTACTTACGACCGGTTACTAGGGTACAAAATGAATTAAATGTCCATTTTGACTCATTCTTTCTTGGGTACCAGTAACGCTCCTCCCCCGCCGGTGTCTACAGCTATACTGGAGGTTGGTTCTGGACTTTTGCAACCCTAGTACTTGCGACCGGTTATCAGGGTACAAAAATGATTAAATACCAATTTTGGCTCATTTTCTCTGGGCTACCAGTCGCGCCCCTCCCCCGCCGGTCTCTACAGCTATAGTGGAGGTTGGTTCTGGACTTCTGCAACCCTGGTACTTACGACCGGTTATCACAGTACAAAATGAATTAAATATCCATTTTGACTCATTTTCTCCGGGGTACCATTCGCGCTACTCCCCCGCCGGTCTCTACAGTTATACTGGAGGTTGGTTCTGGACTTCTGCACCCTTAGTACTTACGACAATATTAACTCTTTAAACGTCCCGCTCCTGGGCACGGGCCTCCCGTCAATGCGAGGTTCAGGCCAATATCCACCGCGCTGGCCCAATGCGAGTTGGTGGATTTTTCGTGTTTTTCAATGTTATATTTTCTAGACATGCAGGTTTCATCACGATGTTTTCCCTCACCGTAAGCAAGTGATAATCATATTAAGTTATGACTAGCACATCGATTTTTAAAAATCCAGAGAGAAATCTTTTGGAGTGTAGGAAAACGTATCATACGTCATCCGAAACGTTTCGGTCGTATTTCGGAGTAGTCTCACAGGTTGGTCACAGACCATACAGCACTACTCCACCAAGCCAACTAGAAACCTGTCAAATGTGACGTCACCTGCACAAAAAGGCGGTGGCGGGTGTGCGGGGAAGCCGCTTTCCATACGAGTTCCTAGTTGGCTTGGTGGTGTAATAAGAAGTTTCGAAGAGATGATTGGTTGACGGTCCCGTTAGGTCCGTCGCGGCCGTCCCGCTCGGCGTCGGGGCTGTGCGTGACGCGCGTGACGGACCCGGTGGGCGGCGGCACGGCCGTGGCGGTGGGCGGCACGGAGTACTCGCGGCGCCGCGCCGCCTCCGCGCCCGCCACCCCCGCGCTCTCCCCCGCCTCCTCCCCGCCAGGATCGCCACACAGGGCAGCACCGCACAGGTCAGTTATAAGCAATCCCACTATCATCGTCACGGGCCACGGCTGTACCTTTCCATGACGAGAGGACATGACTACAGCAAAGGAGGCCAACTTATGCGAGACGACTTCTTCCTCATTTTCACAGAATTAATTCGTAATAGCACAGGTGCCTACGGACAGTAACTTATGTCGCTGAACACAGTACATTATTTACATCTTATTATACAGGAATGTGCAGTAATGGATTTGATAGAAACAAAAGTGTGCAAGCGATTCGAAAAACATACTGAGAATGTTCAGCGACTTATTCAATTCAATTCGTTTATTTTGTTTAGGCCTACCGGGGCACTTACAAATTATCATTTTATATTTTTCCTTAAATTCTACCGCCGGACCGGAAACGCGACCTCGGCTGAGAAGATCCGGCAAGAAACTCAACGGGCTTGTCTTTTTACATTGTTTTTTTAATATCGACTGTAGCCTAGGGGTGAACAGGTTGGGCTAGCAATCACAAGGTCCCAGGTTCGATCCCCGGTGGGGCATGCACCAATGGATGAATTTTTCATCTATGTGCATAATTTACAGTACGCTGACGGTGAGGGAAAACATCGTGAGGAAACCTGCCTATCCCTCGGGATTAGGTAATAGTCAGTGCCTGTATACACGGCGACAAGGTTCACCACCTGTCACGTTGGGTTCTGACTATCTGGTGAAACGTGGGCTTAGAGTTGGTTAATACCTCCACAATGTGGTGGTGTATGGCCACTCAAGCCTCTGACTACCCCCGAATGGGGATAAAAGTCGTGACGTTATAAATAAATTTTTAATATCGCCATTTAGTTATTTTAATACAATGTATTTTGGTAAAAAATAGTGTGCACTATACTGCACTATTATGCACTATACTGCCTGTAGGTAGGTACCATTTCTTTTTATTTGTGGTCAGCTTCTGGTATACTGATAAGATACTGACAGAGACGTGCAATTTCCATCCGCACTCCTAAGACTTAAAACCCAACTAAATAAAAGTAGTGGGAATACCGGTATCTTACTTCGCTACACAGAGGATCAATACAATCTCATATTATTTAAGTTATTTTTTCATTATTTTTGCCATTTGTCACATCACATGTAGGTAATTTGTTTGTCATCTGTCGCGTAGCGGCGGCTGCGCCTGGATGATTCCCTCGGTGCAGTGGGACCCGGGCTCCATGTAGTGTCGTCGCGCGCCGGCTGTAATCACCGCGCTCGCACCCCGCACAAGGTCATCTTTCCTTTTGTTTCCACGCTTGTTTAATACTCACCACGCCGTGCATTCCTTTTTGTTACATTTTTCAGGGATTCTTTTGTTTCGACGTCAGTATAGGTACCTTCCTATCTACCAAGTTATAATTGTACATACTTTCTAGGTACCTATCTTAAAAATATATCTAGAAACAAGATGGGACTATGACAGATGTGATCGTCGTAATTTTTATTAAAATGTATAACGCAATACTTTGACCCTTAAACTCGAAACCCTCAAAACTATTTGTAGGCAATACGTTAAAAACACCGTTACAACATAAATAGCCTAACAGGAATTAACTTTATCCGTATCACAACTATACACCTAAAGATAGATAGATAATATAATCCTGAACGCAAAAAAATCGTTTCTCAAATAAAATATCATAAACATCTCCCTATCTCCAACAATAGCTTGCTTCCAACGATCATAAAGCAATTGTGAATGAGGAAAACTGCTGAAACGTTCCGCTCCGCGATTTGATGCGGCGGAATTAATGAAGCGTTTTATAAATAATGCCAGCTACACAACGTGGTCCATGAATACAGCGCCTGGTCCTCTTAGCGCTTTTGTTTGCGAATCTGAGTAGCATCTTATCTACATCTGCAAGAGGGCTGTCTCGACATTCGCATTCAATTGTTGAGATTCGATCAGGGGCGTAGCTACCGCCGTATTAATTATACAGGGCCCCGGGCTACAGGGGTCCCGAACGTGTGTGAAAATTCTAAACCCTTCATTTGGGCCCCCCAACAAATTTTGATACAGGGGCCGTCTGAGTCGAGCTATGCCACTGGATACGATCGCGTTTTCTGCACCTTTCGTTGCTTGGAATAAACTCAGTGTCGTGTTAAGATCCTCTTAGGTTCATTCTAAGGCTAATGTTATAGTGGCACTTACGGCCCGCGCGTGCGGTAAGCGCAGCTCAAATTATGTGCACTGATAGCGCGGATCAGAAGCGTACGCGTTTGGTCCTAATAGGTACCTATCTTATAAGTATTACGTATACAGTTTCTCCCATAAAAACTGATCGTACTCGATGCCAATTAGGACAAGGCCTAAGTTAGTTGCTATAAGGAAAGTGAACACGCGAACCAATTTCGGTTTGGCGATAAGCTGCGTGATTATGCAGAATATTAACAAAGAGATTAATTTCGCTCAAGAGGCCACCGGGAGCCAAAGTTTTTATGTTTTACAAAGTTTTACCATCCAGTATGTTGATAGATATAGCTATAAAATTTCAGTAGCTATGGAGACTGAAGCGATGCCTTTATTGTAGCTATTTTAATTTAGAAAACAATATTAAGATGAGGCTATATTATATTATAGCTTGCATGTAGTATGTACTCAAAGACCTATTAACAGAGAGACCAATATTAATACTTACATTCATTAAAATATCCCAAAATGTAGGCGTGGCATGGTAGAATGGTAGTATCTACCGCACTGTCCCAGAATTCATTTTAACGAGCGAGGACACAAACTCGCGTCATAAAATTTTACGTCGTGCTGACATCCAGAGTAATTCCAGCGTCGCGTCGTAACCACAACCACTGTACATGTACCTATCTATACATCGTGACATTTTTGTCGTCTTAATGGCGAACCAATTTAAGTATATTTTGTCAAATATACAGGGTGGTGACGACATAGTGACAATAAATTAAAACACGATCCCTGCTAGTCAATCACAACACATTAAAATTGTAAAATTAGGTTTACATCAAAGTCTAAAATTTCAAATAAATTAAATCCGGGAATAGTCTAAACGAAACACAACACCTTTTATAAACGTCTACCGACCTCATAGACTGACCTGTAAGTACAAGTGTGGCAACATTGCTTCGGTGTCGGTGTTTTTAGCGGTATCTTTGTAGGCGTAAAGTTAAAATAGTCAAAATAAAAAAGCAATCCCGTGGCACCTTTGAATATAATTTAATAATATTTTATGTGCGAACTACTAATGTGATACCCAGTATGTGTTTTCAATTATTGTCATGATGTCGTCACCATCCTGTATGAAAAAATACATTCCAAAAATTACGTTGTATATTTCTAAACAGAAGATCGGCGTAGAGTAGCTATTATCTACAGCTTCGATTCGTAAGATGAGTGAGAACCGGAAGCCCAACAACCTCCCCTTTCCCCCCTTCTGTCCCACTTCCATTCAGGTCGGCAACATGCGAGCGATGCCATTGGTATTGCAAGCATCTATTGGCTACGGTAACTGCTAAGCTAAGCCGTACGCCAAACAACTCCGTAGTCACATAAAAAATAACAAAAATACAGGATGTTGGGTATCATTATCCTTTCCATCCATTGTCGCTCGCTACCCACTGCTGTGTATAAATAAGCTTCCTTTGTTCGCGACAACCATCTCTCCCTTGTTTATCTCATCCTCTCTTCCGCTTTTTATATCATCGTCCCAACTTAGTCCTACACAGAGAATGCGAAAATTATTGGTACCTACTCAAAGTAAAATGTTTTCCATGTTTGGGTAAAGTAAGGGGTAAATTCTCCGTAAGTATAGAGTATTAGGTATCTACCTATTTTAAGGTCTAGACCTAACATACGACCCTCTTGAGATACCAATCCCATCCAGGGTAGCGATAAACGGTACTATTCTGTAACGATAAACTCGCGTGAATTTTCTGGTAAAATGTCAAATTTTGTATTGAAATTTCACATTTCACTAGAAAATAGACGCGTGAGAGTTTGCCGTTTCAGAATAGCTACCCAGAATAGACACCCGCCGACGTTCTATAGCTATTACGAGTAGGCATTTGCAACGTTAAAAGGAAATTCAATCGGACGTGACAATTTGCAATTTTTCAGATCGCGCGCCGTGCAGCGGTGCTCGTAGCAGGCATCCGCGCGTCGTCCAGCATCCGCCCAGTGTCATCCGCACAACGACATCCGCTGACATCCGCCTCCGCGCTATTGTGTAACGTGGCAATGTGTTGAGCTTCATTGGCTTCAAGCTAACTTGCTAACAATTGGAACCAACGTTGGTAGGAAAATGGGTGCAATTGAAATTGGAGCTAAATATCGTGGGTAGAAATCATTGGGTTGCAATGTGAAATGATCAATTCTAAAATTGTTCGCCTTTATGGAGTCAATGTCGCGATGTCAATACAGTGACTATGTCGTATGTCCATTCATCATCAAAACGCTAGACGACCGTTTCGTGCTCATGTGTTTATAAATCTTGGGACTGTTTTGATGAAGCGTAGGTTGGAAAATGAAACAACAGTGGTTAAAAATCTCGGCTGTGATTGTCGGAGAGTTGTTATTCACTCCGCTTTCTTCTTTTGCGGTGTAATTTGTAGGTACTTGCAAAATAATAGTTAAGTTTGACGAATGGGATTAGGATAAGGAAATGTTTATTGTTGAGAAAGTAGATGGTGCGTTTAAAAAATGTAATCACATCACATCTAATGGTACGAGTTGTTACGATGATTGAGCTTTGAAAAACATTATAATGGCAATAGAATAATTATAGTTTAAGTAAATAGAGAGTTAATTTTTAGGCAATTAAAATTGGTCAACATTCCATTTTTTAACAGGCCGAGAAAATGTCTTATTAGTTCAATTATATTTATAAACAATGCAAAGAGTACAATGTGCTTATTATTGATAATATAATGATTAGTAGGAAAGCGATCAAGGTACGTAGTTATAGTCGGAATAAGAAAGGTCTGGCCGGTTCAGATTTTAATATTAAGATTTCTACTTTCAGAATACCTACTCTAGATCGTAATTCAACTATTTGCCTTTATCTATTGTAGCTAATTCAATCTGTAGTCTATTATTCATTTTAAACTTCTAACAACTATTTACAGTAAAGTAACATATTAGCATTTATTTTCGAAATTGATGAAACTGTATTTCGTCAACGACCAAAAATAGAAATGATGTCAATATGGCGTTGTCGCTAACGGTCCTCAAAACATTGATCTGATTTTAATTTCAAATGTAGCTTTTATATTTGGGTTTTTAAAGTAAGGAAGGGAATTTGCCTGCATACGTTTTAGAATGTAAATTGCTCAAAATGTAAAACTGAGTCCGTTCCCAGCACAGCACAATTTTATTTAAGGGCCGAGCATTACGATTTGATTGCTCGCGAAACAAGCTCACTATTCTAATGTTATTACGCAGATTTGGGCAAAAAATAATTGAAATTAATTAATTGCATGCGTAAGTCATAATTAATAATTAATTGTGATTTGTTTGCAATTGACAAACAATCACAATTAATTGTTAATTGTGACTCCACAATTGCAATTAATTAATAAAAATGCAATTAATATTTGCCCAACTCTTATTAGTACACTCGAACTATGTTGTGACTTTTTGCATATCTCTCTTTCTCATCTTACTAACGAGGCTTAGCCTGATTTAGTGAATTGTGATTTAGATGCCTTTAGCACGGTGGCGTATTAGTTAATTAGTATAACGATATTTTTATTTATGAATACTTATGAAGTGCTGCCACTGTAGCTTTGTATAACTCGGTATAAGTCTGTAAATATGTCATTTAAGATTTTCTCTTACAAAACAGTTCAATGTATTAGGTTTGGCGGAAAGAAGTCGGTAGAATCGAAGGATAGAAATTCAATTGTATCTGGAATTCGGTGGTTGATAGATTAAATTATGTGGCTGGATTGATCCTGCTTGATGGATTAAATTACGTGGCTGGATTGATCCGTGCCGTTTCCATCTCTAGTTGGATTACATAACGGGGATTTGGGAAAAACAACTTGAACATCGTAGGATGGTTCATATATATTATTGGCATATGTTTGACGAGTTCTGTATACACATCTATTCAAAAAGGAAGCGGCTGAATAATGGAAAATACTTGCCAATATTCCTGTATACTGAAAGTTGATATTGTTAATGGATATTAGATACAATGACTTAACACTTTTTTCAGTTAAGCGATTGGGACTATGGTGTATTTTTTAATTCCGGAGACTAAATTGCTAACCCCAAATGTCAAACTCGAAAATAATGCTGCCACATTTATTTATGTAGTGTTGTCCTACCGCTTTTTTCCGGTACCGATTATTTGAACCGTAAAATTAAAAAATGTCGTGCTTATACAGCATGGAGTAGGTATTATAAATAGGTACTCGAGATAGAAAATCGAGATAGAAAATTTTACTCAAAGGAATTATAATAATTGTTTCTTTGTTTTTATGTTATTGTTTCTTTATAAACTAATTACTTTTTTACCTACATAATTGATATATTTTGTAAAAAAAAAAACTGCGCGTCCATTTTTTCAAGGTTTGTCCTTGAGCAATGACAACGCCTTTTGTTTACCTCATTCGGCCTTCAGCAAAGCCAATGTAATAGAGTTACATTCGCAAATTCGGAATCCGATTCATCTGATTCTGAGTAAATAAATAAAACGCTTACTTAGCTTTGCTGAACTGTGTTGTTACGGGCATGAATCGGTCATGCTTACTCTTATGTCTTTGCTCTGTATTTCGCTATTTTTTATTTAATATTGTGTAAATGCCTGCCTGCTCACCTAGCGTTGCTGTTTGAAATGTATACAATTTTATTTTTCTTTTTCTATTGAAAAGAGTAACCATTGAGTTTCTTGCCGGCTCTTCTCAAGGGACGCAATATTACGAACCGGTGGTAACGCTAAATGTTTATGTTAATAACGATTCATAAATGCTACATTTAGCTTACATGTATAAAACATGGATGTATTAGCTACCCTGGATACGCTTCGCATGATCATTCCCCTCTAGCTTTTTTCTATAGGTACAGGACCAAAAATCTCTGACACGTATATAAAAACTGTTTTCGAAATCGATTTGATCAGAGTAAGTATCGTTTTCGCGGTGTAAGGTGCTCCTTGAAAAATGCCGAATTGTGCCATTAAACGTGCGCAAAGAAATTACAAAAAATATTAATATACAAAAAGATGCAGTTACATTTAATATGTAAGTATTTTTGATGTAATTAAAGCCATTTTTCAATTAAATTCATTAAAATATTAAATGTCATAAGAATCGAAATCATTATCGATACAATAAATCGAGTACGAATTAATCGAATAGTGTACTGTGACCATAGACATGTATTTTTTATCCGTCAATTACTGACAACTACGTCGCATTTTGTAAACAAAGGGGTAAATCACGGATAAATAATTAATTACGCAGTGATAAACCAGTCGCAGAACGTTAAAAACTATTTACAATGAATAAATCATTAGTAATTCAGCGAGAGAGGTGATTTACAAAGTTTACAGGCGGTGTCTCGCGGAATTTGAGGTGCAAAATATTTTGTCAGAACTCGACCATGTTTACCAAAGAACCGCTGATATTATAGGTATGTCAGCAGTTTATTTTACAGTTTTTAAGCTAAATAACGTGTTTATTGTAAACAAAGGCAGGCTCAAAGCTTCAGTTTACCGGTTTTTCAGGAAATAAACATTGACCGCTTAGAGGTACATTCGATTGAACAAACTTGATACTTGCGCATTATTATTTTTATGTATTGCTTTATTTAATTATGTTTGCTTGTCAATTAACATCGTTACTTAATTACTAAATAAACAAATAATCTTAAAGCATTAAAGAAATGATCTTTTATTGAATTATTTTATTTTTCAGGTACCGTTAGAAGAATAGTCGAAGATTGCTCTTTACGATGATGATATTAATCGATTAATAATAAATCTTCAAGATGACAGCAATGCTGTAGAGACTGATGATGATGAGTTGATGAGGCAGCGGCAGGCCCACGCCAATATATGGATTTATCAGGAGTGGAATATTTAGACGAAGATCTTTTGAATGTATAACATCTCTTTCAGCTTTATCAACATTTTGTAACTGCCAGGTCTGTCTAAGAATATTCTCTTGTTAATACACTCTTGTTAATTAAAAAACGCAGTAGCTATGATATGTTTGTTTTATTTCCCTAAAATACAAAACAAATAACTAACTCATGTTGAAACAAAAAACCCCCACTATCGAAACAATTCAGATAAATATAATCTCGATAAATTCTTGATCTTGATAAACGGAATCGAACCTGACGCTGTTTCGGGTCCATATGACCCAGAAGCAGGCAGCGTCTGCTACTGAGGCGATGAATCACCTTAGGCATAAAAATATAAGAAATAAATTATCTTATTGGCCAACATCATAGAAAAAATAAAAGTGCTTGCGTTTTGAATAATAAATAATGTGAATAATAAATAATAAATAAATGATTTAAAGATTTAATCATGTATCAAAATTATTCAGTCGTTCTAGTGTCGGGGATGCAAGTTTGATTACTGGTCTATAATTTTTGATTTGAACAGTGATGTAGTAGTGTGTATTTATGATTTCGTACCGGTATCGATAAAAGTATATTATTTTAGTGTACATTCGTATAATAATACCTATTATGTTTGTAAATTATCTCCATAATATCTTAAATGACTTTAAATAAAAATCCTTACTAATATTATAAATGCGAAAGAGTGATTTTAGAGTTCCGTAGTCCCTACGAGGAACCCTTATAAGATCATCCAGTCCGTCTGTCTGTCTGTCCCCGTCTGTCACAGTGCCAAACTTCTACAATTCTTAACGGAAGTTCATGAAATTTGGCTCAATAATATATTAATAATAGAAATCTCCATTCCAAAATTATAAAATGTTATGAAATTACATTTTAGAAGTAGGTACAAGAAAATTGGGGATCTTTTTTTTTCTTACGTACCCCATTATGTGGGGTATCGATGAAAATATATTTTCAAATGAAATAAGGGTTCCTCAGAACGGTCATTATTAGACGTATCATTTGCGAGATTTTAACCTCCAAATTTTAATGTTAAAATAATGTGTAGGTAAATAATTTCAACACTTTCCTTTCAACCTTTTTATTTCAGAAAAAGAAATAAGATTATGCTGACAAAAATTCATACACTTGAATTAATATGAGTATATGAAACTATCGACATAGCTAATTTGTAATATCGATAGTGGTATTCTCCCTATTACACTGACGGTCCTACAGTAGTAAAATGTTGTATGTTGACGTATTTCATCTATTAGTGTGCGTAAAATTTACTAGTGTTGAAGATTTATATACGTGTGCGTTCATAATGCCACAAAATGAATTAAGTAAGTGTGCGTCAATTTTAATGTAGTGGTTACCTCCCCTCCCCCAGGAATTGACAGAAAATTTTGTTCGTTGAATTATGCGCGTACCGGGTCCCTAAGTTAGATGGTCTAAGGTATAAAACAATGTGTTAATGCCTGATTGCTTACATAGCGTTACTGTTTAAATAGTATGTATTGCTAATAAGATTTAAATTTTTATTCAAGCCAATACAGACTAAATAAAAGTACATGTACTCTGATTTTTTATTTTGTGGATTAAAATAAAAACGTCAAAAATATCAAACTTTTGGTGTATGGGGACCCCGTTATTTGTAAATTTTATTTTATTTTTAGTACTTGTTGTAGCGGCAACAAATATACACATTCTGTGAAAATTTCAAGTCGCTAGCTATTCCGGTTCGTAAGATACAGCCCGCTGACAGACAGACATAGTAATAGGGTCCCGTTGGCATCATTTGGGTACGGAACCCGAAAAATCTGAGTATAGACACAGTGAAAGTACGTATAGACATATTCGATAATAAAATAATTCATCTTTAACGTCTATGACTTTGTTGTATGATTTTGTTGTTTACTGTTATAAATTTTAATGATTTCATCGAATTCCAGAAGTTTGCTTGAGGTTTATGCGATTTTGCAGAAAAACTTATAAATTAATAGTAAAATAATATTTTACGGTTAGCTCCGATATTTTTCGATCATTTCCGATTGCTGGACATCACTATTTAAAATTTGCAATAACCTAGCCACACTGTCATTGTCAAATTAGTCTCCGGAATTAAAAAACAAACCATAGTATGCGGAAGTGATTTTAGTAAATTAATTGTAATTTTATCATTCGTGTACCTGTTATTTGTCTATTTGCTATATTTTATTTGTATCTAGAGTCCTACACATTGGTTTATGTTAGGTGTGGTTTATATTGAATAATGGTTAACGTTTTCTTTAAATTCAGAAAAATGTATACCTACTTAAGCTTTGAATTCACTTGTATAAAAATTTCCATCGCAAATGACAATATTTTAAGAAAACTTTTATTAAGCACTATTTTTCGTCGTATTTCAATGTTACTTTTGTTTGAATGTTGATGTTAACTGTAACATATTTAAGTAGAATGAAATCTATTTACGAACACTGAGATATCGTAAAAACAATATTTCAATAATGTAGTAAGTACATATTTGTTTTTGTTATGCACCAAATTTTAATAATATTTATATGTATATTGGAAGCAATAAATACATCTGTGAGATCGCAATAGTGGAAGTGGAAAATATTATTTATTATAATTAAACTATGTAGGTATATTTTTAATATAAAATTTAACAAAAACTTCTGGTCTTTTATTAAGTATCTAGATTATTATTCTAGATTATCTTCTCACCACTGGTTAGAGCGTTCATTACTAATGTTATGTATATGTAGGTAATAATTAATCAAATTCAGAAGATGGGTAGTGTAGGTACATATAAAATAAGAAAAGCAAGATTATTAGGTATATTAATATCATTATTTATTTATACATATACTTAAAAACTTGGGAGCTAAAACATGTTACCTAATAAAATATCTAACGTCAATCCTTGGTTTTCCAACAATCATTCCGACAAAACATACAACTTTACTGCTCCTTTCTACTATTTCTTTACAAAAATAATTTTACTTTATGGCTTTTTTCAGTTAAGATAAGAAAATGACAAAGATCGTGCAAATATACCAGTTTTAATCGAACATTAAAATGAACTTGGCGGATGCACTTCGGTGCATACCTAATACAACAACTAGATAAAGGTTTACTGCAAAACAATATTCGTAAAATATAATTGACTAGTAACTTTAGAAAATATAACTTTATTTATAAACAAAGATAGGAGGGGGAATAAATAGAAAAGGTATTATTTACACGTGTGTTACAAAGATTTTATCTTACGAGTAAAATAAATACTGACCTGCTAATGTATATCCTATGGGTACTGTTAAGACTGGGTAGTACCAACCCGAATATGAGTTATAAGTAATAAATAAATATCGCCATATATCTAAATACTATCGCGATTTCGTTTTTTGGTAAGAAATAATTATCTTTGGACACATTTATAATACATTTAAAGTAACTCATTTTAATTTTATAACAAACCAAATTAGATCACAACAAAACATAAGTAAAAGTTCACGTTTCAGTAAAAAATATTAATATCATGGCAAGTATTTTATATTAATTCCAATAAGTGCAATACTGAAAGAAATCTATTTGTTCACAAAATATTCGCAAGACATGGTTATCCAAATAAGTTTATGTTAATAAAATATGGTAACATGTATTGTTTTAATGACTTTTTATCAAAAATCTTGGTTAACTTAGCATAGGATTTTTTAGCCTAAGCCACGTTTGGACGGCGAAGCAGAATTAGTAGGTATTTCGCTCTTCTAATTATGATTACAAAACTGAATTCTTAAAATGATGTCTACAATTAAACTGATTGAATCTTTATCATTATTATTATATCGCGGTGAAAATAGACAAAATTGGGCAGTGTTTAGAAATTGGCAAGAAGATGCTTTTCCACATTTTAGTTCTTAGGTAAACATATCGAATTTGTGGGTAGGTATTATTTCGGAAAGGCACATCCAAAGGATTTAAAGTTTATTTATTTGGCTTTTGTTTAACATATTTTATTTTTACGGGGCATATGCTACAAGTGCAAGGTTCACAGAATAAGAGAATAAACGAAGGCTTTGCTAGGTATTCCCTACAGCAAGATGTTAATAGCTATCTATTTAATTAATAATTCCTTTTTCCTGTACACTTTTTAATGTATCTTTTGGTTTTTGTTTTTACTTTTTTTATTTTACACATCTATACAATCTTATATCTATATCGAGCCGTAGTCGCCGTGGTATATCCTCTACATCGAAAGGCAAGACTTAATTTTCATTTAATTTTGCATTGCATCCTATCGCAATTTTTATAACTATATGTTGGTTGACACTGTAAATTAGTCCACTCTATAACTAATGTTTAGTGCACTACATTGAACTAAAGGTAACACAACACTGAACTTATATTTAACAATAATTTTCAATACAAATCAACAAACCTATACACATTTTTTTACTGTTTTTCTTACGAATGAGTTCAATAATGATAAATGTTCATTAGTGAACTCATTCGTTTCAAAATTCTTCATAGCCTCTTAATCATAAAAATATATTTTAGTATTAGTGTTAAAACGATTCGGTTAGTTCCGGAAAGACATTCTTATCACTAAACATTTAAGTTTTTGTTGACATTCGACGAAACTACTAGTTGAGAAAAACTTCCCTGCCAATTTTCGCGTTAAAACTTGATCTGGCACACGGCCGTGTGCCTAGACAAGTCTGGAATGTAAATTACATGTTCTACACGCCTTCTTCCAGTCTGAGCCTCTTGAAGAATCAAGAGATAGACATCGTCGAGTACCAACAACAAACTGAGGGGCTAGACACACGTTCGAACATAGATCGGTAAATGCAACAAACGAAATAGAACAGAAATCCACCAATATTATCTCTAGATTGTCCGCCCGATTATGTACATACTATTAGTCTCGTGCACAAGACCCAAGTAGCTACGCCCGTGCAATCAGTTATGACGTTATGTCTACCTAATCAAACGTCATATCTGAATCGTCGGGCGCACCGCTCGGCTCATGTGGACGCGTCTATTGGCGAAAATATTTCTTGCTTTGCAGTTTTAATTATCCACACTGCTATTAATAGACAACCGGACAACATCATTCATCATTCGGCCAATTAGCCAGTTTTGTAATTTTTGTAGGGCAGACCGACATTGTTTCAAAGCTAAAGCCGGCCACACACCATAACGATATAATTGCGCAAGTCTAGACTTGTACAAGTACACCTACTTGAAGGTGTGTAGCCAGCATAAAAGTGGGCGTCACCCAGCCAAATATTAAATAGGTGCCTACCTACCTATGATTCAAACGTGTGTAGCATCGGTCATGGGGCTATCAGGTCAGGGTGCGTGTTGGCGGTCCGTTCACTGGAACTCGTCGTCGGAGCTGAGCAGCGTGGTCTTCTCGTGGTAGTTGGCGGCCTGGCTGATGGTGGCGACGCGCTGCGGCGGCGGCCGCGGCGCCAGCGCTGCGCCCTCGTCGCGCGCGCCCGCGCCCACGCCGCCGCCGCCGCCGCCCGCGCCGCGCATCACTACGGCATATAACACGTTACCTTATTTGATAAGCAGTGTTGATTACAGGAAATTGATATCCAGAAGTGATGTGCCATACAACCATTTCTTGTTAATTTTTCAAACTATATCGGAGGAACCAATTTCCTTTAATATAGGTCTCCTCTTTGATACGAGCTATCAAACAAAGCAGCGACGCAATCGGTTCATCATTCCAGGGCCTTGAGTCTCTCAACAATTGTCCATTAATTAATTTATAATTAATTTAGCCCTTTTAACGTCCCACTGCTGGCCACGGGCCTCCCCTCAATGCGAGGGGGATTCAGGCCATAATCCACCACGCTGGCCCAGTGCGGGTTGGTAGATTTCACATGTCTAAAGACATGCAGGTTTCCTCACGATGTTTTCCTTCACCGTAAGCAAGTGATAATCATATTAAAGTTATGATTCACACATAGATTTCGAAAAATTCAGAGGTGTGCGCCAGGGTTGTCCATTATAAATCGTAAATCCTTGGCGGTCGACATGATGGCCATCTGTTAGGAGTCCTCTTGCTGTCCAAGAATTTGCGATTTACAGTAATGAATTTACGAAGATAATATTAGAAACCAGTGGTTTCGCAATGGACAAGTGTTAAATGACTGGAGGGCCTAATACGACGTCAAAGACAAAAACCCTTCTTATTGGTGCGTCCGGATATAACTTTAAATAAATGTACGTATATAATTCATCACTTCTGTTTACCAATTACTATCCAACACCGTTCAATGAGAGATATTATTAACAATGGCGTGTACAAGTGGAATTTGATTAGTCACCTCCGTGTCAGTGCAACTACTCTGTACCAAGTTATTTCTTGTTATGTGTAAATATCATTTTGTGCATTTAGTGAATGTCAAATTCGACACTTGGCTGCTACACTACCGTGTGGTATATTTGTTCCTTGTTCGACCGACTTTGGCCGACTTTATCGACCGTTTAATAGTGAGAGGAATAATGGGTAGACAGACCTATTTGACCTAGTATAGCATTAAGTAAAATTGTCTTTTCAGCTGTTTGGTTAACTAAAAAGTTTATAGACACCGTTATAATATAACTAAAACATTACATTGTGGTCTCTATTTTATGACATCTTAAATAGAGGCAACAATATTTTTAAGTCAAACCAAGGGTTGTTAAATACATCAATACTACAATACATTAGATTATCTGCGGTGAAATATATGCAAACATAAACGTGCTAATTATTGTTTAATACCATGAAATGTTAACTAACGTTCAATGGAAACATGCCGGCAAATCAACAAATAACAAGCTGAATAATACAAAATTGTATCTTACCTTTTATTTCTGCCGCGTATCCTAACTGGAGTTACTTAAATACATATTTGTGTAATAAAAGTAAATAATAGGTAGGTAATATCTTTATTTATTAGTGAGAGGCGAAAAATACAAGTGTTGTTTAAATCAAACTGTGGTAAATCATAGAAAATAATTATTTAAACTTAAATCTAAAAAGCGGCGTTACTCGTTTTTAAATTTGAATCAAAAACTATACCTTATTAGTGTAAAAATAATCTCCTATTTATAAAATAATATTATGATAACATTCGTTTAGGAAATGAAAACATGGCTTAACAGGCTGTTGTTTTTTTATATAAATAAAATTAAAAGCGTTTATTACAAAGCGGGGGCGACTCGCCTCGTCATCTAGCACTGACATATAATACGAAATGCCGCTCTTTGGTTTGGCAAATTGTATTAAACGACAAGAAAGTATTAATCAAGTTGATGATCGCTTTGTAGTCGCGTGATCATCAGTACTTTTGATTTTCCATGCAAAAAAATACAAAATCAACCCGATAAATGCCAAATACTCACCAAAAAAGTAACAGTTTTGGACTAATTTTTGAATTCTAGCATTCAACTAAGGATCACATCCTGTAACTATAAGAGATATAACAAAAAATACAAAAAAAGAAAAATATAATCACAGAAAATTAAACGTTAACACGCTAATCCTTACACGACACATAACTAAGGCATAAGTACAAAGTAAATACTATACTGTATGGCAATGAATAGTCCGAATGATAGTCAACATTAACTTGATCCGCAGCAGAGTTGGCCAAAAATTACAATAATACAATACAATAAAAAATACAAATACAATACAACGTCACGACTTTTATCCCCATTAGGGGGTAGTCAGAGGTTTTGAGTGGCCATCCACCACCACATTGTGGAGGTATTAAGCCAACTCAAAGCCCACGTTTCACCAGATAGTCAGAACCCAACGTGACAGGTGGTGAACCTTGTCGCCGTGTATACAGGAACTGACTATTACCTAATCCCGAGGGATAGGTAGGTTTCCTCACGATGTTTTCCCTCACCGTAAAAAAAAAATTAATTGCAATTAAAATAAAAATTTCATGTGGAAGTCACAATTAACAATTAATTGTGATTTGATTGTGAAACACATCACAATTAATTGTTAATGGTGACTTAACAATTGCAATTAAATTAAATTGCAATTAATTTTGCCCAACTCTGATCCACAGACTACCCTGACAGGCAGGACTATACAAATAAATTAGACAGTAAACTGCCTTTCTTCGTATAGCTCTTGCCTCTCTAACGATCGTTAAATCATGTGATAGTGTGTAATTCGTGTAATGTCTCCTTATACAGTGAAAAGTTTCGAAGGTAGGTCAAGAATTAACAATAATAAGGCCCGTATTAATAAATGCATCTCGAAGTTGAGATGATCTTAAGATGCAGTTTTGACGTTTAATGTTACATACATTGAACGTCAAAAACAGCATGTTAAGATCGATTTATTAATCCGTCCGATTGATTAATACGGGCCTAAGACGTATAAAATCTCGAACTTAAGTAATTTTTATTTTTGTTTTTATTTATATTATATCTTCAATTAATATTTTGTACAAGAACTGAAACGAGCCCACCCACGAAACCCTAGGTCTGAACACATTGTCTTAACTGAATCAAAGAAAATATACTCCTGAATGTCAAATGCAAATTTATACCCGCTCCACGCGGACAGCTATAGCCAAGATGACTGTCTAGAAGCGTTTCCACAAATCGTTAAACTCCAATGTATGGGAATGACATAAGTCACGTGATCTACTTATCGACGGTTAATGTCATTTCCATACATTTAAGCGTAATGATTTTAAAAAGCACTAGTAGAAGAATCCAATTGTCTAGCCCTCTTTATCACACTGGGTGTTTGCGAGCGGGGTGGAGTACGTGCGAGTGAGACGAGTTGATATAGCGAGGTACTCGCACCCAACGCGTTGATAGGAAAACCCCCTCGCAAACCACCAGTGGGACAAGACTTTAAGTGTGGTGTGTGCACCTGTTTTGTGCAACATAAAATAACCTTCCGTTTAATCCGATGTAACCTTACCTACTTATTATTCATTCGTAAAAATTCGTTATGCGTTTCGGACTAGTCAAATACCTCGACATTAATAAAAAAATAAACTTAATTAACGAATAGGGTCTGTGAGACCGAGCACCGAAAACCATGTTTTTTTATTTGAAACTTATTTTTTTAATTGTGTCTGTGTACGAATGGGAGAGAATATCGCACGTTTGGACGACCCCAGTTATTGTCATGACAATATAACAAGTATGTGCCGTTTTGTCTTTCTTAACCAAATACGCTCGAATTTTATATGAGAGTGTTTTATTAAATGAGGATTAAAACAATTTAAAAAATGGTGGATTATGCCCTGAATCCCACTTGCACTGAGACCCGAGCCCAGGAATGGGCAAAAAGGGCAACTATTTTAAACACTAATATTTAAAAAAAAATCAAAATTGTTTTTTTAAATAAAAAATATGTTTATCATTTTAATAATACTGCAGCCTGGAACACATAATATTAAATATCAATTGAAAAACGAGAGTATCTGGTCAAAGAATAAGCTCAAGTCACAATGAACACATTCAATCGCGATGATGATTAGAACCGGTATTAAACAATGTTTTAATTGTTAGTGGTGTTTCCATGCTCGGGCATAACGTTTTGTATATTATGTATAGACAGACAGACAGACACCAATGCGCTTCATGCAGAGCACGGCTATGGCAGAGCTTATAGTTTCTCATAAGGCAGTTGAGAAGTTACATCTGAAAGGAAATAAAATAAAAACAATAAGGCCTAGCCTGGAACAAAATATGCCGGCGCTAATTCCGTTGGTACAAATTAAACTTAACTAAAGTATTGCTATCTCTCTCATTGTCGGGACGTATGAGCGAGACCGCAATATTGAGTTGAGTCGGGATTGGTAGACAACAGAGTAGCACCAATGT